>VZRS01001271.1:135613-260090 GCA_013398055.1 Ifrita kowaldi
AAAAAAAAAAGGAAGAAAAAAATGTCCGTGAGCCGGTGCTAACGCAGAGAGAGTTAAAGAGGGCAGCGGGATTTCGGCTCTCATCTGCAGTAATTGGTGATGGGAGGAGGCACAGGCACCACTGTGGAGCAGGACTTGAGCATCCCTGGGGGTTCCTCCATCCTGCTGACCCTGTGCTAGCTGGACCCGTTGGTTTGAACAATCCCCCCTAGGAGTTACCATGGAAACAAAGCCTTTTGATGGTGAAAACCTTCAGCAGCAAGAGTTAATCAGACCCTAAACCAAAATGGGGTTAAAGGCAGAGCAGGGATGTGTGAACAGTGGGGTCACTGGGGCAGAAGAAAAGCAGCGAGTGGAGAGTAAACAACAAGCAAGGAAGAGGGGTCTGATGTGTGCTTGAGCTCCAGACGATGGCCAGAGGGGTTTAACTGGGATGGGAAATCACAGGGGTAAATTAATAGGCTGGATAATTATTTTTAATTTTCTGAAGGGCTGGTTGTATGATTTTACCACCCTGGTCCATCACATCTCCCAGATCTGGGTGCTGATTTAGCAGGGGTAACACCCCGTGCTGTGAAGTGGAAGGTTGGGCACGTGTCCCACCTGGGTGGAAAGGTGGCTCTCATCTGGTGTCCTGTCAAGGGATGGGGCTTCAGGCCGAAATGGGGCTTGCTGGAGTGGAAGGACTGCACGTGCCATGGGCTGACTCAACACGTGTTATCAGTTTGGGTATCTGAGCATGCTACTCCAAACTTACCATGATGTAGAGAGGTGGGCTCCCACCTGTTTGTGTTAGGGAGGAGACAGAGAGAAGGATTTATGGCTACATATCTTGGATTAATGCTCCTGGATCATGTAAGAGTTGGAGAGACAGGATGGAGGCAGAGCCAAGGAGTTCAGCCCTTTGTGTAGTTTGCTGCTCGTTTGGGGCTGCAGATCCTGTCTGGGCGATCACTGCAGGTGGTTTGTTTCCAGAGCTAGAGTGGTTTGCAAGGGATTGATGGAGGGCAGGGACTGAACTGGGAGAGCAAAACTTGGAGCACTGCTCCTACCATTGTTCCTACCAAACAATGAAAATGGTACTGTCAGGGTGAGGGTGTGTTTTTCTGCTAGAGGGAGGAGATGTTTGCGCTAATCCCAGTACTATGTTGTTACAGTGGCCAAGATTTGTGAGGTCCCTTTGAACGAAGGGTCTCACTGGTGTAGGGAGAAGGACAGGACACCGTTATGGGGAGGAACCTGTGTTCATTTTTAATATCAGGATGTATGGGGAGAGTCTGCCCTGGTTGAGGGTTAGTGTTACAGTCAGGGATGGAGTTAAAAAGAAGGACCTTTGGTGTGGAGAACTGGGTGGAGCAGAATTCCCAAAGAGCCAGGGCTGTTGCTGTGTTTCATGTTGCCTGGCATCCCAATTTTCACGTGATTTAGAATCGTGAAAGACCTCATATTGGACCCACCCAGTGCATCAGTGTTCTCCCTGTCCCTAACTGTGGTGTGATATTCCCCTACCTCCTTTCTCGGGGGCAGCTGCAGGTTTGCACTCTTTAACAGCATCATGCAACAGAGCTTCCTCCACTCAGGATGTTTTTCCTGGTGAGCAACCTAAATATTCCTTGTTGCAATTTAATCCCCTTTCTACTGGTCCTGCTCAGCAGAGAGGTGAAGACCAGATTGCTCACAGATGTTGTTTTTGGAAGGACATTCACTCCAAGGTCTCGGTTATCTCCAACTTCCCCCGGCACTCTTTAGTTTTTGGAG
The DNA here is from genome assembly GCA_013398055.1 of Ifrita kowaldi. Classification (NCBI taxonomy): domain Eukaryota; kingdom Metazoa; phylum Chordata; class Aves; order Passeriformes; family Cinclosomatidae; genus Ifrita; species Ifrita kowaldi. Next base: position 137,372 of record VZRS01001271.1, read on the forward strand.
ATGTCTGAAGTTTCAGCAGTGAGGGAAAGGGCCTTGGACAAAACGGGTGATCAAGCACCTTTATACCTTAGAGTTTATCAGCTTTCCTTCCAGATCATGCAGTCTCACAGCTGGATGTGCCCTGGAGGCTCCCATGATGGAGGGGCACCTTGGAGCCAGAGGTTTGGTTACAACACATGAACAAAGAACTGGTTGATCTCCTCACTCCTTTGCTTCGCTCTCCATCTTTATTACTTTGTCAAAGTACTTTCAACTATAATACTTAAATTTTATAGGTCTGAAGCACGAGATTATTCAATTTGCTTTATAGGCCCAGTTTGATAAAACCACTTGGAAGCCCGTGCTGTGGTAATTGAAATGCACTGCCTGGGGAGGAGGGAATTTCTGCACTGGCTTCAGCCTTCACTTCTGACCGCTGCTGGCTGGCTGCACGGGCAGGACTCAGCAAAACCTGATGGGATTCACAGGGCAGGAGCTGCCTGGGGGCCCAGGTGGGTCTGGATGAGTTGGGAGCTGGGAAAGCTGCTGGGACAGAGCGCTCTGGAAATGTTAATTCCGCGTTCCTCCTCTTGTTCTGATCTTTCTGACCCAACCAAGCCTCAAGGGCTGTTGAACTGTTGGGGCCCAAATTGAAATGACATATTACACAGAAAGCAAGAGGATGGCCAGGAGCTCAGCGTGGCTGCCACTAGGTCGTTTTACATGCCTTCAGGAGCAGCATTTGATAATTCATCCCTGCGTGCTCTGAGCTAGCAGCAGCTGAATTTCTCAGCTGCCTGCAAATGATGAGAGGCTGAAAGAAGGTTCTAGGGGCACAAAAAGCCTCTTTGAAGGGGTTTGACACCTTTCTACTGGAAGGGGTGCTTGCGGGAAACTCTTACCATCGCCATGGTAGTAGGAGAAGACTGTGCGTTGAGGCAAGTTTTGGTGGGTCTGAGGCAGGAGGAGGGTTTGGACATGAATCTCTGGTTCACAAGGCTTTTGGGAGCCCCTCGGTTTCTCTCTCATGCCCCATTCCACCTTCATTTTTGGGGAATTTGAATCAAAGCTTTGAGCTTTATATTCCTTAAGGGATAATACATCATGGTGCCTGTGACAGCAGGGGCTTGGTACAGTGAGCCAAGAAGCCGTTCCCAGCCTCATGTTACAGATGTCCTTGATGTCCAGATCTTCACCTGAAGTTTGTTAACTGGTCTTGGTTGCTGGCATTAGATGAACCCACCTGTGACTGACCAGGTTTCTTCCAGCATTAACTCTCAGAGGAGCAGCATTCCCCAAAAGCACAAGGTTTGAAATCTGACGTCAGTTTTCCCATTTAAAGAAAGGCTCTCTCCTCAGGGATCAGTCCTGTGATGCAGCAGTGCTAGGGGCTCCAGGGAAAGCTGTGGAAACACCACAAGTGCAGGGACCTTGCAAACCTCTGGGTCATGTTCCTGAGGGTACTGTGGTGAGAGGTTGCTGTGCTGTGTGTTGGATTGAGGTCTTCAATCCAAATGTTGTTAGAAATTTCCTCTCACTGTTCAACAAAAAAATGTCAATGTTGTGCTGAAAGCAACATCGATCCTATGTGACACCAAATATTTTGCAAAGCCTTGGAAAAAATTGGAAAAGTTGGTTACTGTTTTATTTTTTGAAAGGTTTGGTTTGGGCTAAAATGATGCTATTTTTTCTCAACCAAAAAGTTTGAAAAAGGTTACAGCTGAGTCTAGTGAAGACCTCACTAGATGGAACTGATCAGGTGTGAAGAGGCACCAGTTTCTAGATTCCTGCCTGCCCTTAGGGCAAAAAGCTGAGTGCAGAGAGTATATTTTGAAGGCAGATTTAGGAGATGGTCCTGCCTGCTTGGTGCTTCCCACAGGCATAGAGGACAACCCTTCTGCTTGTTGCCTGCTGGCTGTGATGAAGGGAGGTGCCATATATGTCACTGGGAGGTGCTCCCCATAGTCTTGACTCCAAACTTTCTCACTACAGCCAGGCTTTGCATGGCACTGGGAAGAGGGATGGGACTGACTGTTCATTTTTTCTGCTGGTGAAGTTGCCCTTCTTTTCCTGTTTTACACTTCATCCCCAAGGGCTGTTAATGCAGCATTTCCCAGAAGGGCTAAATTTAAAGCAAATTGAAGCATATTATATTTTTGGCTCCAGTAGGTAGAACTGTATAACACTCTGCCTTCATTTTTTCTTTCTGTCTCTCTGCACAGAGTGTGTATCATAGACTGTCATTGTATTTAAATAATAAAGCAGAACCAGGATTATTTTGTACACTTTTTTCCTCCTCTCTGATCTCCCCATTGAAAAATGCATGGAAAGCAACAGATGTTTCGACTTTGTAGCTTGAACCTTCTCAACTGTTTGAAGATTTGATATAAAGTTCTTTGAACATCAGTTTCAGAGGAGACTCTCTTAGTAACAGTTGCCATGCAAAATTCATAATTAATGAAGATTTCAGGGTTATGGTGGGTTTTAAAAACGTTATTTCTTTATTTGTGTTATTATCTTGTACTCTTCTTAAGCAGCTTGGAGGAGGGGCAGCAGCCAGCTGGAAGAAACAGAGTCTGAACTGCACCCGAGCGTGTGGCACTGGCTCAGGGTGCCTTCTCCAGACTGTGTGGGTCAGGGGTAGCCAGAAGGCCTCTCTGACTAGCCATGGAGGCACGGGTGCTAACTGAGGCAGGAGCTGTTGAAAAGCACCTGGTAATTAGTTGCTGGGGCTCAGGCACTCACCTGCTGCCCAGTGTATCAAAGCAAGAGCGGATCTAACTTGGAGGACTGGATTACCCTCTAGTGGCTGCAGATTAAATAAAGGAGGGACTTGTGTTTCTCGCAGACATGGCTGTGATTTACTGAATGCTCCTGTCCTGGGCTGCAGTGTAGAGGGCAAGCAGAGGTTGCAGGGGAGCAGGCACCAGTGCCATGGGGGATACTGGGGCCCAGAGCCCCGCAGGAAGAGCCCCTGCTGCAGAGTGACGCAGATGCCCAGGGCAGCTGCAGTACGATACCCGATGCCTGGTTGCCAGCACCAAGAGGGCTGGTTTTGGAAGTGCCTGCTGCTGGGAATGCTGTGGCCAGGCTGCCTGGCACAGCATCGTGCTGTTGTGGCTATCACACCAGAGTTGTCTTTGGGATGTCTAAAGCAGATGGCAGCATCACTGTGGGTAGGCAGGGAAAAACTGTGACTCACGGATGGGCTGCGGGTTTTCTCTTGGCTGTCCCACATTGCCACCCAACAGCTGCTCTGGATATTTCTGTCATGGGATGACCCCCCTCTCTGTCAAGTCAAGGGGTGTGGCAGAACCTTTGCTGGGCTGGCCGTGGCTGTAGCATCCTGCTTAGCAACAGCAGACATGCCCAGGTCTGTGCTACTCCAGGTTTTGGACAATCTAAAAGAGATTATTTCTTCCATTGGGTTCATTCACTGTAAATACTCCAGGGAGGTTTGGGGTCATGGCACAGTGAGAATCCCCTGTTTTTAAGGCAGGACATGAGTGACTTTATGGTGCAGTTGGCAATAAACCAGCTGGTACACAGGGATGTGTCACACCGGTGAGGCTGACTGTCCTTGGCATCCCTTGGGAGAGGCAGCAGCTCAGCAGTGTCAGCAGTGACCCGTGATACTCTGCTGCCACCAGCAAGCCACCACTGGCTGCCATGGCAGAGGCAGTCAAGTCATGCATTTAATTGGTGTCTATTGGATTTTTTTCCTGCAGCTACAGTTTGTGCTACTTATTGTGACATCCATGAGAAGCGGTGATTTGGGCTTGTTTGTGTGTCTGACTCGGAGGATTTCTCCACGCTGGCATCTGACTCCTTCCCCCCATCCTGACGGCTGTTTTTCTGTGTCACTGGGCTGAAATCAGGGGAAGCGTTCGGGTCGTGGGTTGTGGGCTAGGCAGGGTCAAGGGAGCAGAGGAAGGAAAGCACAGCCAGGCCAGCCATGGGGGCAGCTGGAGGGACGTGCCAGTCTCCTCGCTGCTGATGCCCCAGGACACGGCAGCCAGGCTGGCCCCCAGCACGAAGCTGCAGCCAGGCCTCTGTCATGTCCCTGTTGTGTCACCACGCACCCCAGCTGCTGGCTGAGCTTCAGTGGCTGTGGGGACAGAGCAGACAGGCCAGGCAGCAGCAGAGCTGTGCAGTCCCAGGGTGGCACACGCTGGGCTTTCTGCCTGCAGAGCTGTAACTCCAGAATATTTGGTGGCTTCTGCCTTTGGAGGTGAGCAGAGAATGGGTGGAGTGCAGGCTGTGCTAACCCTTTTGGACCCATCTTGTCTCCAGCAGGGATTTCCCTTGGATTTCCACCTAGGGACTATCAGCAATGTGTCTGATGGGCAGTGACTCCAAAGTGGGCGATGGACAGAGCGAGATAAAATGAAGGAGAAATGTTGAAAGGCATCCTCTGTCAGAAATATGCATCTTAGCCACAGCTTGTGTGTTTGTGATATGTCCTCGTCACTGGATGGGACAAAGTATTGTAAGTTCTGGGCATGGGCAAAACAACAAGGGCTTAGCAGAACTTCTCCCCCAGCACTGACACCGCTCCTTCTCACTGCGGAGAACTGGGCTGGAAACATCTGACTTGAGCACCTGAGGTTTTGTGGCATTTCACAATCTATATCTACGTTTCTCAGCTGCCCCTGCTCTGCAGAGTAAGTGGAATGAACGCCACAGCCATTAGTTCTGGGCTTGGCCAGGGGTCCAAGGCTGCTGTTCAGCCCAGAGCTGTGTTAACAAGCTGCTGAGGTGCAGGACTCTGCTGCAGTACAACGGGCTGCAACCTTCACCCTGTGGTGAAACTTCTTGTCCCCAGGGCATTGACCACCCTGGCGCTGCACATGATGGTCCCTCCTGAAGGACTGGCTTTGAGGCAGTCAGAAATGGCTGTGATGGGTTGGGTGCTGCCAGCAGACCTGTTCTCTGAACGGGGGGAAATACCTCTGGGGGTGTTCCTAAGAGAAAGAGAGGAGAGAGGCTTGATGAGGAGAGGTGTGTGCGGCTGGGGACAGCTCTTGGCTGTGCCAGGCTCTCTGGTAGCCCACTTGCCAGGGCTCTGGGCATTGTGCTGGCCCTGCTGTCCTTCAGGGAATGCAGCCCAATAGATGGTGACAGCACATAGAGCTGTCAGACTTGGCCTGTCACCCTCAACCAGCACAGTGGAAGCCTCCAGGGCTTCCCGCCCTCCCCTCCTGACCAGTTTGCTGGGCTTTGTGCACGTGAAGACTGTCACAGTAACTGTCACCCTCCTGCTTCTTCCCAGACTGGCCACTCAGCTTCTTGTGCAAATGTCTCTGTCCTTTTTGTCCACTTGGTGATGGAAGGCATCTTCCTTCCTCCCTCTGGTCCTTCCTTTGGATCTTTGGTGTGATGCTGGACTTCAGCCAGATCGGAAGGTGCTTGTGGCATGAGACAGGATGCAGTGAAGTTACAGGGGCTTCCTGTGAGAGCTTGTCTCCTGACCAGGCACTTTTTTGAGATGTCATGGGCAGCAATGCCTCCCAGAGAGCAGTTTGAGTGAAGTCACTCTGATTTTGGGAACAGGCTGTAGAGTGCAGCTGTTTTGAGCCATGCTGAGTCATTTGCCTTGGGCCAAAGACTGCGCCCTGCTGCATTTTCTATACTCACCTTTATTTACTTTTATTTGTGAGTGTCTCTGGAGTGGTCCGAAGAAACGCTGCTGCAAACCCAAAGGATCCATATCCCTGCAGCTGGAGCTCAGCCTATGCAACCATCTCCACTCCATTATGATAATAAGTCCCCACTTCTCCTTCACTACTCCACCCTTTCTGCTTGGCCCCCAGCCCTCAGGGCGAGCTGAGCTTGGTGGGACTGTCTCCCACAGCAGCTGGGAGCGGTGGCTGTGGCAGGGTGCAGCCAGCACTGCCCCTTCTCACCTCTGTGTCCCCGTGCCCTGTGACGGTGGCAGCCCTCTGGAATAACCCTCCGTGGCAGATGCGGCCTCGCAGCCCTGCTGGGGCTCTGTGCTCGGCAGAGGGGAACGGCTCCCGACTCTAATCCGAGCAGACAGATTGAGGTCAAACGCGCCCTTCGTGCAACAAGCGGGGAAGGGCAGGGGAAGGGGAGGAGAGGAGGGGACGCCTGTGCTTGGGGCAGCAAGGAGGGTGAGAGAGGGACCACTGGGCAGCCTGGGCCCCTCCTGGCTGCTCTCTGAGGGGGCCGGGGTGGTGAGGGGTGCCAGGCAGTGTGTGGGGTGTGTGGCGTGGCACTGGCAGCCCGGTTTCACCAGTGGGCGTGAAGTGCAAAGGCAGGGTTGGCTATGGGGTGGGACAGATCAGCACTGGGCACGTCTCTCCCAGCATCCCATGCAGTTTGCTTGGCCCTTCTCTGTTGTGATTTCAGCTCCTGAGAGCCTCCCAAAGCTGAGGAAAGTGAAAGGTTCTTCCTTGGGACAAGGAGCAGGATGGGTAAGTGTCAACTGCACCTCATCTTTTTGGCAACCTTTGAAGTCACCATGCTGGGGACTGACCTGCCACTCTTGTGCCAAGCAACGGGCTCAGAGGAGTGGGAGGTTTCACTGCTAAACCTCTGTGTGTCAACAACTCCCTCTGCTTTCATCCACCTCTCTGCCCAGTGGCATGTAAACACCTGTGGGAAGAAGAGCCCACTGCAGAGCACCCTTCTGCCTGCTGCCCCGTTCCCAGCATCTGGGCTTCCCTCTTGGCTCAGCCCTGCTGCCAAACTGAGCAGCAAGGGGTGAATAACAAGCAGCTGGAGGAGGATTTATTCCACTCAGGTTTGCTCTTTTGTGGTGCTTTGGCATTTGCACACTGTGCTGTGGTTGCTGGTCACTGCTGGCAGGGCAGGACATTCGTGCTCCCTGGTTCGTGTCCAGGCTTCAGTGTGGGGTCTTTCCCCTGTATCATTCAGCACAAATAATATGGAGTAAAAGAAGGGACAAGGTTTTAAAAACCCAAAATAATTCCCCCCCCAAAACAGGGAGCCCTGGCTGAGCAGTCTCTTTTTTGCAGAGTCTGGTGGTTGTTGCAAGAAAACACAGTGCATTGAGGTCATAAAAAAATATACCCAGGCTTTGGGACAACGGGTGTCCCAAACAGTGGCTGTTCCCATGCGCAGTAAGACATGGTGCCTGTTAAAATGAGCTCTTTGCCACCTGGGAACCATGGAGGCTGCTGGTACCTTCTCATTTGGCTTAGGATGGAGATGGCTCTGTTTTCCTTCAGTCCAGGTAAGCCTGTGTTATTAAGGAAGTCTTGAGTGGCTCTGAAAGCATCTGCTCCTAGCTGGAATTGCTTGGACATGTCTAAACTGTACAATACCCTGCGATGCCTGAACTCATTCTCTGCTTGCCAGGAGGGGCACAGAGGTGTTTGTTGTGTGGCCAATGTCCCCCCTGGCTGCCCAGGACCCTGCTCCTTGTGCTCAAATATCCAAAGGTGATGTCTCCACGGTGTGACAGGTTCAGGGAGAGGGGCTGGGAGCTGCCTGGCTCTGAGAGCTGGCCTGCTCTGATGCAAATCCTGTTAGTGGTGAAGCAGGATGAGAGGGACAGAAGTGTGGAAAGAGAATCAGCTCCAGACAGAATATATATGTATTTTTTTGCCTGCTCCCCGGGAGACTTTAGAGAGTCTCAGAGCAGCATTTCACATAGTTGCTCAAGTGGAACTGCGCTGAATAAATAGTTGCATTTCAGCAGTGGAGATTTAAAACCAAGGTCTTGGCAATTTCTGGCTGCTGAAAATCCCTTGGTACTTTTCAGAGTAGTGGGTGTGTTAACCCCAGTACCTTGGCCAAATTCCCAGCTGGGAACCACCTCATAAAATCCTTTTCATACTCCTAGCAGGAGCCATCTTAAAAATACTTCCTTCTTTGTTTTTACATTGTTTGCCCCAGCTGCCTCCCTACTCTGGTGAGGCATAATTTTGAGCTTAGACATGTTTCTAGCTTATATATTTTTAGTAATCATGTCATCCTTCTACCACCATTGCTTTTTCCCATGTTTACTGACTATAGTTGGAATGGAGACAGAAATCACATCTCCTTCAGCCTGATAATAAATAAAAAAAATTCATGTACCCACTCTTCTTGGGCCATTTCCCAACCACTGGTTATCCTGACAGCCTTTCTTTGCATCTATTGCCGCTGTTGAGAGCGGCTGACCAGTTTAATTTGTGAATTGGGAAATGCCCTCCTCTGCTGGAAATCCTCCCCTGCATATACCTTAGGATCAAATTTACCTGCTTGGTGGCTTTATCTCGCTAATCAGTCAGTAATTGACTCCTACCATCAAAGTTTTTTCCTCTTCAATCATTTTCAACTTATGAATTCCCCATTTGCAGCAGAAATTCTTGAAAACTACATGGTTTCCTTCAGGGGTTGAGCCATGCTGAGGCTGGGCTTCCTGTGTGATATCCACATTGTCTTCCCTGATTTCTCCTGCTTCTCATAGGCTACTTTAATTAAGAAGGACTCATTAGGGAAATTGTTCACCAGGGCAAGTCCTGAGACCACTCTGCAGGGAACTCCACTGCCGAACTCCCTGCAAGCTGTACCCTTCCCTCCTCGTCCACAGCTATCCCTCCATCAAATCCTGCTCTGCATCAACAGTGCCTGGGATAAGCCTCTTTCTCACAGCAAATCACTTCCCATCATGGCCCTGCATTAAATGATTCACTAAAATGTGTATTTTCCTTTACCTAGAAGATCAGTTAGTAACACAAAAAAGTGAGATAAAAATAAAAACAATCCCAAATGGGAGAGTCCAGCATCCCCCACATTTCACAGCCCTGCCCAGTCTTTGCTTCCTCCCTTGCCCAGGGCCATGAGTGACAGCTGCTCAGATTGCTTTTTCATCCTTCTTACTTACAGGTGCTGCATTTTATGTTCCTCACCTCCTTACTGGTGGATTTGTTGAAGCCCTTGCTCCCAATCTGTCTGTTTCATGGAATAGTTCCTCCAGGAATTTGGGTTGTGAGATACCTGGCCTTGTGACTTGATCACAGGAAGGTCTTGGATCTTCCCTTCTCTCTCAGCTGTGGTAAGTACATTTTCCATGTCAGCCACCCAGCTAAGTTCATATGCTTGTAATTATTGGCACTGTCCAGAGCTGCTGAGAAGAATTTGTTTAGTCTTGGGACCTCACCTAGATTTCCTGTGAACTCTCTTCCCACAGACTGAATCACAGCACTGCTTCTTCTGTCTTTATTACCTTTGTGTTTGTATGACCAGAGAACCTCTCACTATTTAATATCCTTCCTCAGGTCTAACTCATTTGACATTTGGCATTTCTCACTCCATCCCTTCTATTTTCCCTGAAATCTTGCTCTTTGCTGATTAATCATTTCCCTTTCTATGCTCTCTTCTTATTCTTTTTATCTGCATTGCCCTACTCATTCTAGCAAGTTAGGAGCCGCCCAGGATCTACTCCTTCACTATTTTTCTGTGTTTGGGGTGAAGTCCCCAGGGTGCTTTGCCTTTGGTTCAAAGACATTTGAACCTACCTTTTATAGGCAAGGCTGGGTTTGCCCTTTTGAAACCAGGAACCTTTAGGCAGCACTCTGCTATTGTTTATCTGTCTGTTCTGTTTAGAATAAGCCAAAATGAGGCAAGAGTTTTGAATAAATCACTCTGTCCAAGGTTATTTTCCAGTTCCATCTCTTCCACTGTGTTTTTATTGTTCACCAATATAGGTTCTAAGTCACAATTATGTCTTGGTGATGCATCTACAGTTGATGTTCAAGTCTTTAACTGTTCCATCTAGGATGTGTGAGCTTTTACTGTTGCAGTTTTTAGGTTTTATTTTGGTAGTTAGTCGCCTAGAAGGGGCATTTTTCATCGCTTCTCTCTTTTTATTAGTAACGTTAACAGAAATCTCAGTGTCCATCCAAACTTTCAGCACTTTCCTAATGGAGCTACTTCTATTTCTTTTATCCAAGTGGTGGTGGCCCAAAAATGATCTTCTTCCACCCTGTCATATGTCTTCATCCATCACATTCGTGAAGGTATTGCTGACTTTACAGCTCCTCTTCCCCACCTTTCCTGAGGGAAACAGTGACATTGGTACCTTTGCTCCGCCAGGTTTGTTGCTCCTCCTGGCTTTTGCCACCTCTCCAGCACCTGGGGCCATGGCATGCAGAGCTGTTGTGTCCCTCTGGGTGTGTTTGTCCCTCTGAGCTGCCTCCATCCCTTGCCTAAGGGAACCTGATAGAGCAAGGGATGAGAATGTAAGAGCAGAGCGAGTGCCCTACATCAAGGTCCCCCTTTCCAGCTGTGTGACCTGATCAGCCTAGAGCTCTTTGGCTGCATAGATGGAGACAGTCTCTTTTGTCTCCTTCAGCCTTTTTTGTAGCTCAGGCTGTAGCTCAGCCCAGTCCCTGGAGCTGCCCATCCCTCTAACTCCTGTCCCAGCTCTGCTTCTCCAGTGTGATCCTCTGATGACCAGGAGTGGGGAGCCAGCAGCTCCTGCTGCAGGGACAGCTCCTGCTTGGCCTCAGCAGCACTGCAGAAACATGTTTACCTCTGAACATTTTCCATAATTACCTTCCTTTTAAAATTTTTTTCCCTTTCTGTAGCATATTGTCAGTGTCTTCTGGACTCAGGCCTCTTGGGATCCTCAGGAGAAAACACGAGGTGATTTCTCCTGGAGAGGGAATGAGCAGCCTCCAATTTACCAGTCTGGGTGGATTATCCTGTCCTCTTGCTTTTAATAAGCTGCACAGGATTAAAGAATGACTGTGGATTAGGTTGGTTGTTTTTGTTTTTCCCTGAGTTTTAACTTGGCACATAATTGGAGGCAAAACAGAGGGTTCTGGGTCCTTGTGCACCCCTGCCTTCCACACTGGCACTGGCAGTAAACCTACTAGTGAATCCAGCCAGGGATAGGGACCAAGGGGTTTGTGGCTTTGAAGGACTTACATGTTGTTAAACATTTCACAGTGTTTGAATTGTTTGTATGTGTTGGTTTTTGTTTTCTTCCCCCTTCTCCCCTCCACTTCATCTTCAACATCTGCTGGCCACAAACCTGATTTTGAAAAATGCATGCACTTATTAATTTATGAGCTGTGGTCAATGCTGTGGGAAGAGAGACCTGAAGGGAAAAGGGGTTTGTGGAAGCAGCAGGGCCTGTAATGAGATCAGGGATAGGGGAGGCTCCACTTTTGGACTCTGCTCCTGCTCTCGCTGAGACACTTGATCCTCAAGGGAATGAACATAGCAAATGATATCGTCAGCTCTGCAGCAGTTTAATATTCCTCTCAATGATTGATAGCACAATGTACAGGACCTTCAGACATAAGGATTGAAAGGTTTAGACCACAAATATCCTGTGTTTATGGCTGATAGCAGTGCCTAGAGGAGAGCAAGTGCCCTGATGCTCTTCTCTGCTTCCTGGGGCAGCAGTGGCCATTGCTGGGGCAGGCAGTCCAGCTGCTCATCTCTGTGGGGAACAAGGAAGGTCTGTTTCTGTTACAGCAACATATTCATAGATGCTCTTTTGTGGTCTGTCCAAAGCCTTGTCTTCCTCTGCTGATGTAGGGAAAAACAGAGTCCTAGGAGGGTGCCAGCTCCTTCTCATGGAAAAAGGACCAAGGCAAAGCTTTCCAGTGGTGGGGCCCGCTGGCATCATCTCCTCCTGGTGCATGTGGCTGGCACCTGGGCAGAGGCAGGTCCCAGATGGCATCCTGTAGAGACCACAATGCTGGCAGGTACTGACTCCTGCACTCTGGAGTGCATTTACCTCAGTCAAAAAGAAAAAGATGGGAAAAATGGTGGATGGTGGAAGCGTTGGCCTGATTTCAAGCACTGTTTCAATTTGATGGCACTTCTACTGCAGTCCTACTGGAACCTTGCAAACGAGATTGATTTTGTCTCTTAACCCTTCTCCCCTACTCCCACCCTAGAAACAGATTTTGCTTCTCACAAGCCCGACAGTGTCCCAGTTTCTGGATCTCCTGAACATGCAGTTTGTGTTGAAGGAGATGTTTGTGCTGGGCTGCTGGTGGTGGCTCCTCCAAGAGCTGTGCTCACCAGCCTGTTACTGGAAGCTGTTCAGGAGCATGGCAGCGCTGGACAAACTGGGCTTGTGGTTGAATGGCTTCTCAGGGGACTTTGGTGGCTTCAAGCAGAAAAAGTGCAATTAGTACCGAGGCATCTGGGATGTGTTATGACTCTTTTGACACACAGAGAGTCATATGGATTTTTCCAAAGGGATGTAAAAAACATAAAGACGGGTCATCATTTGGCCCTTCTGATCTCAACATGCATCCCATTAACGAAGGGAAAAAATGATGCAGGAAATTTGTGAGTTGGCTCAGTTGTCTGTGGGAAAAGATAGAAGTGAGGAGGGAAAAATACTACTTTAAATGTAACATCCATATGCTCATTTAGGATTTAATAAGAGAGTTACCACATCTCTGGTAAGTGACAGCTGGTTATTAGAAGCATACGCTGAAGCTGTGGATCAGCTAAAGTCAAAGCTTATGCTTAGCTATTTGTACACCAGTACATCTGCCTTTAATAATGGCTTTTAATTTTGTTAACATGCTTTAACTAGCTTATTAAATAAAGTGGGAATCTTACTCTTAATGCAACCACACAAAAAGGATCCAACCTCAAACCCTGCCTCCCTGGCTGTATCCCATGATGTCCCGGATAAAAATACGTCCAAGGATAGGTTTAAACCAGCATGTTATTCTGGCAAAGTTACAACAATGTTATATTTCCTCTCTCTATCCATTCTTCCTTTTTTTTGACTTCTGCGTTTCCATGTTTGGCACCCTCCAGAGCTGCTGTGTGTGGCATGGGTGGGAAGCTCAGCTGGTTTAAAGTTGTTCCATCTGAAAAATAGGCAGCAAGTGTAGTTTCTCCCGACTCTTTCAGAGGAGGCAGCACTTCTGGCCTCTCTAGGTGAGTGAGTGATCTGAATCAACTCTTCAGAGTGCAACATCCTGAGCTGCGAGGGAGGAAAAGCCTGGACTCGGTGGCACAGGCTGCATCTGTTGTGTTTTCTGCTTTAATAATGACAGACTGAGATGCTTTTAGTGTGGTGGGAGTGTCCCTCAGCACATCGTGCTGGATGAGCACTGCCAGCACGCTGCTGCTGCGCTCTGCATTTGCAAACAGATTTGCTTGGATTGGGCTCACCCTCCACTTTTCCAAGCCAGCCCTGCTGTTCGTGCCAATGCACTTTCACAGCGTGGAGGCAGCGCTCTGAGATGGCTGCTGGTGGCTACCATGTGGGCAAGAGGCAAATGAGTGCCCTCCCTGCAATCTGTGCTGTGACAGAGAGGGAAGGAGGGCAGCTCAGCCTTTAGCAATGCCAGTGCCTTCCAATTCCTGTCCCACAGCACCCTCTGCCCCTCCCTGCTAATTCCCATGGCCTCTCTTATTCCCTGCATGGAGAGATGCGCCAGTGTGAAATGTGCTTCTTGAGTACACGGAAGAAGGGCAGCAGCATGGTGTTAGTGCTTCGGGTCCCACGCAGGCATGCTCTGAGTTTGGCTTAAAAGAAGAGATGACTTTTTGGAATCAGTTTTTTGGGTTGCACCACCTGCTTGCCCCTCTTCGGCTTGGTGTGGTTCAGCAGTGGTTCCCTGCCCACAGGGCACGTGGCATGGACCCGAGGCTGAGGAGGTGCTGCCTTATAATCATCCATCTGTCTAAGTCTATCTACCCTGTTTCAGCCAGTTTGTTACTTTACACATTCAAATACCTCCCAACTAACGAAACCTTTATGGGATGCCACCCTCAACCCTTCTTTGTTGCCATCCCGAGACTGTGTCCCACCGCAGGTGTCCTGCTCCTGCCTTGTTCCACCCTCCTCCCTGGTGAGTGCTGCTAAGATGCCAGCACGTGCCGGCAGAGCGGGCCCTGCCGAGCTCGGTGCGCTCCGAGATTGTGGCCTCATTGGTCCCCACTTCCGTCTAACCAGCGGAGCGGAGAAATTGCCTGTTACCTCGGGTCGATTCTTCATGCACTCCTAAATTGCTTTGTATTGACACGCTGTCAGAAATGGATTGTCACATTAACCCAGCCGGAGCCGGGCCGGGGCTTGTGAGCACGTGCTGTTGGACTGATCTCCCTACAGGCTGAAGGGCAGGCTGGTTTCCTCTTGGGTTTGCAGAGATGTTTTGCAGCACTTTCTAATTATGATTCAGATAAACCAGTGAAAGGCAAGGCTCTCTGTATCCTCTGTTCTATAGCTACTTCTTCTTCCTTTGTTGGATCAGAAAAGTGACTTGCAAGAGTGCTGGCCTACTGGTCTGACTCACAAGCTCCCTTCCAGGGTGAGAGTAAATGACTGAGCACAGACTCTCAAGGTTTAAAGGATTAAAATTAATTAATTTCCCCAAGATGAATCTGTTTTGCCCATGATGGTACTTGTGAGTGATCTCTCCCTGTCCTTATCTTGACCCTTGAGTTTTCTTTATATTTTCTCTCCCCTGTCCAGCTGAGAAGGGGAGTGGTAGAGCAGCTTTGGTGGGCACCTGATATCCAGCCAGGGTCAGTTCACCACATCAGTGACTTTGAATATGGTGAATATAAGGAAGCAAGAGTGATGGACTCACTTTTCCCCATGAGCCAGCTTGCACAGAGACTCCCATTTCTTCTGGTCATTTTTCTAGGTGATGTGTAATTTCTAGAGCTTCCCATCCCTACCCCTAATTACCTCTTCAATTTCTCTAATAAGATTCCTCCTCTGAGATTAGCAAATGCCTTGTGAAGTCAGAGTGTACACCACCCACTTCATTCCCTTTGTCTCTCATGCAGCTGAAAGAAAAATCCAACTCAATGCTACGTGACCTGGCTAAACTCAGCCCATGAAGCCAGAGGTGCAGACAGTCCTTATGCAAGGGGGTGTGAGGGTCAGTGATGAATAATTTGAAATTGGTCATGGCTTGTGCCCCTCACCCCCTTTATGAGCTAGAGAGGTAATGGTGCCTCCCTGTAGACAAGAGAGTGACGAGATGCACTGGGGTTTGCATGGGAATGGTTTGCCTGAGCAGCAGGTTCCTCATGCAGTTCCTTCCCTTGTATTCATGATGTAGGTGAGCACAAGTCTGTTGTCCTCTTTCATGGATTTGTGGAGAAACCCCAGACGTAAAAACAGCTATAGAGGTCTGCTCAGCTGCCTTGCAATATCATTGCCATATTTCTGTGTTTCCCATCCTCCCTGAGGATCTACTTTTTCTCTCTGCCAGACTCACCTCTGTTTTTGGTGTGCTGAACGTGTCAGTGCTGTTGGAACACCAGGTTACTCTGAGCATGTCTGGCTTACTGGCAAAGCCCAATCTGTGAGGCATCTTCTGGGCATGGCTCAGAGATCAGGGTCTGCATGGAGTGAGAAACTTTGGCCACTCTCACAAAATAGCGTAGTGGCTAGAGCACTCCCTGCTCCTGTCATTTCTCCCTTTGGAAGAGACTTTAACCCACCTGGAAAGACCCTCCTGATTGTCAGGCAATTCCGGTTTGGCGGTGGCAGGAGAATCTGCTCAGTCCTCCTATTTGGACTTTTCAACATTGGAAGGAGTAATTAAATATTTTTTAAGCCTTGGGTTGCAGTGAGGAAGTGCAAAGAAGCAGGACTTTCAGCCTAGAAGCTCAGGCACTCACCTGGGAGCAGAGGAGATGTGGGTTCCTGTTCAAGCTCCAGTGAATACTTCTATAAATTATGCTATGGAGCCATCTCTCCTCATTGCTCTCCTCTTTTTCTCTTCAGCCCAATGAATATTTACTCATGTCATGCATGGTGGAAGATACTGAAATTCATAGAATGAGCATACTTGAGTAATCTCAAACTTTTATGCAATGTTCCAGGTCTCCTCTCCAAGTCCTTCATCTCCCAGAATGGGGAGGGACCTCCTCCCTCTCCACTGCAGTGCCCTCTCATAGGCATTCCTCTGAATCCATGTTTAAATTTATTCACCTTTGCCTTCAAATGAGCACAGCTTTAGCTGATTCCTCAGTTGCTCCTATTTTGTCCAGCTTTGTCTTTCTTGACTGTTAGGATTGCAGGTACCTTCCTGTGTAGGAAAGCTTTGGGATGGTGGCATGAGAACTACCCGGAGTCATTCCTGCAGATAGCATTCCCTGTGCTCCATGAACTCCTCTGTGGAGCAGGAGAGGCAGCCACAGTGCCACAGCCATTTAGTCGTTCTTGGCTGAGGGTGCTGCCACAGGAGCCAGCTCTGGAGTGGCACTTGGCCAGGCACACATTCTATCTGGTAGCTTTGTCACCACAGCCCACTTTCCATTAATTGCCATGCTGCTGATGTGGCAGCGTGTTTCAGACCCTGCTGCCTGAAGCCACACGGATGAGAGACACTGGACTTCAGCCCAGGAGCCCTCCCAGGAGTTTCCTCCACCCTCCTCCCTGTGAACCTGTATCTGAACATCTTTGTCCTGTTTGGTGCCTGACACTGCTGCTGTATCGCAGATGAAAAACATCCTTTGCTGTATGGAATAGTTCCTGCCATTTTCCCGCTTGATTTGTCTTTCTCCTCTCTTTTTTTTTTTTTTTTTTGCTGTTCAGCCTTTTCTTCTCATTCCTGTGCTCCCTCCCCCCTCGCCCCGATCAGGCAGACTTCTCCTAAGCCCTGATGTGTTGTGACTGGGGCTGACTGACAGCACTTCGTGCCTGACACACATCTCTGGGATGCAGCCCAGGATGTGTATTTAAGAGCAAAGTTGGATTGTAAAGTGCCATGTGGGAGTCTCTGAGAAAGGAGTCAAAACACCATCAAGCCTATTCTTCCTGAGAGGAATGGAGGTGTTGTGTGGAGCCTGCTGATGCCAGGAGAGACTCTGAAGGCTGGGTAGGGGTCGTCCTGTCCCATAAGCTCTGAAAGCTGCACTCAGCCTCTTTGCAGAGCCAGGGCAAGGGTTGAGGGGAGCTATGGAGAACCAAACCCCCTTTTCTGCATTGGTGATGCTACTTTTAAACTCACATTGGGTCTATGTGGATGACATAGAGCAAGAAGGGGAATCACTGTCTACTGCACCTGTTCTGTGTACTCGACATGGTACCCTGTGGTGGCTGTTTCTGGTATTTTGGCAGGGAAAGGTGAGAAAATTTGGGCTGCAGCTGAAAAGAGGGGGTTGATCATGAGTCTTCCTTCCATCTCCTTTTCATCAGAGGACTTCAGAGAAGCTGTTTCCCACCTTCCTGAAATTTGTTTCTTTCCACCCCAAACCTGGAATGGGTGGAGATAGTGGAAACATAGAATAGTTTGGGTTGGACAGAACCTTTAAAAACCATCTAGTCCAGCCCCCTGCAATGAGCAGGGACATCTTCAACTAGATCAGGTTACTCAGAGCCCTGTCCAATCTGACCTTGAATGTTTCCAGGGATGGGGCATCCACAACCTCTCCGGGCAGCTTGTGCCAGTGTTTTACCACCCTTATTGTAACAAACTTAGTCTTTATATCAAAGCTGAATGGACTGTCCTTCAGTTTAAAACTATTTCCTCTAGAGATGTGCTGGCAGAGCTCTGGCTGGACTCACAGCTCTGAACCACTTTGTTCAGCCACCACACTTGTCTTGTTTCAGCCCTGCCTGGGCTCTTGGGCTATTTTTGGTGTATATGAGAGCATTTTCCACAGAATGGGCCCTGATGAATTTGCAGAGAGCTGTGGCTCTGCTGGGAATGAAGGAAGGTTGTCCTGGCATGGAGGACCTGGGTGAAGTAGAAACAGCTGTTGTCCTCCTCTCTCAACCCACCTGCAGGCTCGAGGCCACTTGCCCAAGCTCAGTGATTATCTTGTGGGGCTTGGAGCCAGTCTGCTCTGCTTTCCTCCAGCCAATTCAGGCTTTAGAGGAGCTGGCTGGGCTGGAAGGTCTAATTTGTACTTGGAGGAGGCCTGTGGTTTTGAGAGCCATGCTGAGCACCATCGTGTCACCATCCGCTGCCTGCCACCTCCTGAGCTTTCTGAGTGTAGAGTCATCTCTGCTCACTGAGAACCTTCTGAGCTTGTCTCCCTGTCTTATGCAAAGTCACCTAAAAATCCTTTTTGCTGGCACCCCTGGTGACCCCAGGTGCTCCTTGGAAATCTCTTGGAGAAGTAATCATCCCCTTTGGATTGCAGCATCAGTCACCTTCAGTCCCTCTGACAGTCCCAATTATCTTTTGTGGCTGTAGAGCACCAAAAGTAAAACACAGTTATAGGCTTCTGGTTTGTAGAGTTTTCTTCACCTGGGAGAAAACCAGCAGGCTGACAGTTTGTTCCTTGATCTCTTCACCTGCTGCCCTGTCCCCTGCTCTTCTGGTGGCTTTGTCACCTTCCTTTGGTGGAAGGAAGGGATAACACCTCAAAGTAACTGGTGCTGCTGGTGGGAGGTGTTCTCACTTCTGTAGGTGGGGAAGATGTTCATGATGATTACACTGAGAAATGGGGACAGATTTTGGGGTCTTTGCCTCCCCTCACATAGCAATAGTGTTCCTCTGTCCTGCCATGGGACCAAGAGGTGTGGGTTGAAAGAGACCTCAGGACCTGCTTGGAGCAGGATTAGATCACTGAGGGCCTTCTTCACTTGATTTGACTTGACTTAATTTGACTTGACTACGATGCTAATTTTTCTGCAGTTTCTCAATGCTCCAGCTTCTTTCACCTGAATCCTGTTCATCTGCACCCTTCCATTTTTTTTTCTGTTTTCCCCTTTTCCAGCTACAGCACCAGTCCATGGTGGAAGGGGAGTGTTGGAGCCAAACTTGCTTTACCCCTTACAGACACAACCCTCCATTCATGTTGCAGAGATGCCTCCTGAGCAGGTGGGTGTCAGAGGTGCACAACGAGGGTGAACTGTTCCAGGAGAGACCCAAAAGAGGCTATGAAAGTGTTCCTGACCGATGTGGTATCTTGGTTAAAATTCACTTCAGGAGGTAGCCTGGAGTTATTGAGGGCCATCCCTTCAGATGGAGGGGGTAATTCCTGTGCAGGAATTAGCAGTCAGCACACCTGTTACTACAAGAGACTCCAGCTGAAAAGAGAAGAAGGATGGGAGGGGGTGAGGGAAAAAAAAAAAAAAAAAGAGACTCTTCAATTTAGTGCAATTATCTCAATTTTCCCAGGATAAGGATCCTCGAGATATTTATCTGATTTATAAGGGTGCGCGGCAAGGCGGCAGACACGTCCTTAAAGAGACATTTATTAATTTCTTAAGCGTGGATGAGGGGAGAAGAAAGAAAAAACAAATGAGTGAGAAGGAGACACTGCAAGGAGACTCTCCTGGAGTCGGGAAGGAAAAAGGAAGCCTGTTTGCTCTGTATGTTTTCACTTGTGATTAATAATCTGTGGAGAACTGCAGAAGCAGTAGGAGGTTGGCTTGGCTGGGACAGCAGCAAAAATCCTGTTGTAGACTGGGTTGCCTTTATACTTTCAGCAATTTATATTCCAGGGATGTGTATTAAGTATTTCCCAAGAATTTCTTTTGCTTACATTTCTGCTGGGGAAATGCTGAGGGTTAGATTTATGCCAGGCCTGGAGAACTTTTCCAGTTGCAGGAAAGTGCTCTGGACCTGCACCAGTTTGGCTAAGGTGGTACAAGTTTCCAGTAGGATTCATCTTGTCCAAGTGCACATGTTCTGGGCTCAGGGAATGCATGACTGTTTACACTCACGCTTAGGAAAGGAGAGCAGAATTCACCGGACACTCTTGGCTGCCCACTGTTGGAGGGAGTGCACTCCTCTCCATTAAAAAACAGCTCTCTTTTTTATCTCCTTCAATGCTATCAGACTTCCTACTTTTTCCCTCTTGCCCATACCACTGCTCTGCCCTTTAGTCCTACTCCTCTGTACCAAACCTTAATGCCTCTTCCTCCCCTTATGCCCTGCAGCTGCCATTGTTTTCTCTGCACCTTAGTAGCTAAAATGGTTCTGGAGACCTTTTGCATCTCGGAGGCTGCATCTTTGCTCTCTTCCTCATCCTTGTCTTCATATTGTCTGTACAGGGGAGCAGGTGTGAAAATCCTCATCTTTCCCAAAAGTGCAGCTGCCTTGCTGCTGTTCCTGCAGCTCCTCACACCTCCCTTTCCCCTCCATCACATTCAGGCTTCTCAGCAAACCTTCCCAGCCCTTTTGCCTCTCTGTTGCTCCTTCACGTCTGCATCCCTCATTGTTCCGCCGACACTGTCTTGTCACATTGTACCCTACTCCCTTGATTTGACAATGGAGAGAAAAAAAGAAGGGATTCAGTGGAGGCGAATGAAATGGGAAGTGGGAGAGGAGGAGCAGAGAAAGAGAACATCAGAGGGAATGAGAGCAAATGCTCGTAGCTTAACGTGGCTCACGAAGTCACCTGGGGGAGTCATTGACTGAGGGGCCACTGACCCTTGTGAGTAAATTTCTGTAATAAACTGGTAAAAGTACTGGCAGGCCCAAGTGATTTTGTTTAGAAATTGCTGTAGTTCAGCTTCCCTCAAATGCAATTCAGCAGGACTGTTAGCAAGCACAAAACCCTTGCCAGCCTAAATGTGGATTACTTTTCTTTGTCCCTTAAGTTCATCTCTTTACAGCATGGTTATGTTCTCATAAATTTGTTGCAGCATGTTTGCCAGCAGCTGACCCATTGGAAAGGATTTGTGCCCACCAGAAAAGCCTCTTGGATAAACCTCTCTTCGGCAATATGCCTTTTTAAGGCCCTCCTGCACGCAGGTTGCTCTAGGAAACAACTGCTTTGTCAAGGACCAGCTGACTTCACTATCAAAGGTCTGACCGAGGCAGCAACCCTCAGCTGTCACACATGGGCACTGTGCTGGTTTGGCCAAAATCTAGCAATATATCCTCTGAGAGAAAACCAGGTTACAACCACCCTTCCCCCCACCAGGTTCGGGAAAAAAGGAAATTTTCCTCGNACTTGTCATCACTGGCTGTGGATCTCACACCTCCTGCCCTCCTCTGTAATAGCTGACCTCGATAAATGAGATGCAGCCTTACTATGAGGGGAGAGATTTTCAGATCCCTGATCTCAGTGAAGGTTCTCATGGCATTAGAAAGTCAGAGATGCTTATCTGCCTATGGTACTTAAATTCTTCTCTGGTATCATCTTCACTTACTCAGGCCTGTGGCTGGCTCTTGCTGGTGTGGGAAGGGAATCCATTAACCTTCCCTGGGCTGCAGAGGTCCAGTTGTTCAGCTGCCTTTATTGGCATTTGCATGGTACAGGCACTGGTTTCCTGTGTTGGTGTAACAAATGTGAGATGTTGCTTGTTAAAAGCCCCGTTGAAATGGTCAATATGTAACATGTATTTCTGCTCCATAGAGCAGAGTAGGTGGCAAATTATTTAGAGTATATAGAGCTTGTTTAGTGTTGGTATTTGTGTAGTGGGATCCTGCTCCATGGGTAGGGGCCAGAGTACTTCAAGTGGAAGTACAGTCAGGTGCAGGGAGTTCACATTTATCCAGTTTGTCTTCACCTTGGCCCATCTGCCCACCATACCCCACAGTACAGACTGGAGCACCCACATGGGTTCTCATCTCAGTACATCCTCATCTTCAGATCTCTACAGACCTGGCAGCCACGGGCGTGCCCTGTCCTTCCCAGCTGCACATCTGCCTCTCCAAGCAGGCCACCATCTGCATTGGTTGGTAAAGCAATGTGCTGGAGGTATGACACTCCCTGCAGAAACAACAGCATCTGGGGCATCCTGGTGAGTTGTGCTGTGCGTCAGCTGTGATTTCACGTTACCCTGGATCTGTAGGGGTGCAGTGGGTACCCTTAGTCCCTTTGGGTACCCTTAGTCTCTCTCCCCAGATGTGGGCAGTGACCCGGCGGATGTGGCAGTGGAGAAACAGCCCCAGTAGATGGGAGTAAGGGTTGTTGGGCATCCCTTTGAAGCAGAAGCAGCCTTGCAGGGCATCCCTGGTGTACTCTGGAGGAAGCAGTCAGTGTGTGGAGCCCTGCTACCAGCAGCCCATTGCTACTCACCTGCCCTGTCCCCACTGAACTGCCTTTAGTCATGAGCTGTGCTGTGCACGTAGAGGGGAAAAAAAGAGAAAGAAAAAGAGAGGAGGGGAAAAAACAAATCAAAGAACAGTGTGCTTCTTGTTGTTTGATCTTTGAGGAATGCTGAAGAAATCTCTTAGGCCACTGTCTCCCCGGTTGTGCTCGTAAGGAGATTATGGACCTCATGCTTTCACAGGAAAACACCCGGCTGCTGGGCCTGGCACAGTAATCCAGACAAAGGATAACAGCGGCCTAATTAATTCTCATGTCTCTGAATCTGATAACAGCACAGTACACAGACGAGTCCGTAAGGACTTAATGAGTTTAATCGACTGCACTTGATGATTTTATTTGAAACCTTGTGCCACAAATTAAACTATTAAAAATGCACTTGAACTTGATTGGCAGCTGTAATCCAGGCAAAGTCTACTTAATCCGCGGGGGCAGGAAGCAGGGATGGATGCAAAAGGCTGGAGATGAGGAGAGTGGAGGGGAGGCTCAGGTAGGTAACGGGATTTTGGGGTCAGTTTAAAGGAAAGCTGGAAAAAAGGGCAGAGCCTCATGGAAGCTGGGGGTGAAGGTGGGAGGGTGGGAGATTTATCTGTGCTCACCCAACCCTGGACTGAGCTGTGGGATGTGGGAAGGGTTCAACCTGTTCTTGTCCTGTGCTCTGCCCTGGAGGGCTCTCCAAGCAGCTGGAGGGGATTTTAGTTGGTCAGAGTGAATCAGCTGCTGGCTCTGCAGTGAGGTGTAACACCAAGGTTTTGCACAACTGAGGTGAGGAGGGTGTGAATCTCGTGCCCCACCTCCAAATCTCATGCACACCAGCTGGGTGGAAGGCCAAGGAAATGCACGCAGGGATATTCACTGTGTCCCAGGCAGTGGTGTCACCAGCGGGCAGGCACACACACAAATACTCAGCTGCTCTTCATCTGTGAAACCTGCCCAGGTGAAAAGCTGCCTGTAAAAAGGTATCTGTGCAGAGACAGATCCACTGTCCTGTGTGCTCTCTGCTAACAGCTGTCACTCACGTATCTGGTTGGGATCCAGACAACGTGTGGTTGTCACGTATCCAGTTTGGTCCCATACATAAATATCTATGTACATATGCAGACGTGCACAAGCAGTGATTTGGCTCAAAATGGGTCATTAGCCAAGGAGGGAGCCAGCATGGAAGTCTGCTTTGAAAGTCCCTTGCCCCCCACTCTGCTATTTAAAGTAATTTGCGAAAGATTTGCAAAATTATAAACCAATTTGCAAATAAATGATCATGATTAATGGCATATTCTTTAGGAGGTGACGGATCCGTAATAGATCTGTAATCCCCCTTATTATGTGGGAACCATTAATAGCAGTAGGTGTTAAGAGACTGCACTAAAGCTAGAATGGGCTGCAGCTGTATCTGTGCAGTGGAACAGGTCAAGTTTTTGTTGCTATGGCTTCTTTACCGATGATTGTGCTCATAATTGGCACAAAGCAATGTATCTCAGTGCCACTTGGGTTTCACAGCTTGCTCACCTCACTTATCCTACCCTAAAACTCATTCTCTTTGGCAGCAGAGGGGAAGCCTTCATCTGCTGATGAGTGAAGGCATCGCACATCCCCATGGCAGGAGGGGAGGGTGGCTCGTCCCTTAGTGCGTCTCATCTCCAGCTTTCCTCCTGCTGTCACCTGGAAGTGATAGGACAAGGGGTGATGGCTTCAA
Source organism: Ifrita kowaldi (assembly GCA_013398055.1). Classification (NCBI taxonomy): domain Eukaryota; kingdom Metazoa; phylum Chordata; class Aves; order Passeriformes; family Cinclosomatidae; genus Ifrita; species Ifrita kowaldi. The sequence continues at coordinate 160,983 of VZRS01001271.1, forward strand.
ACTGAAAGATGGTAGGCTTACTTTAAATATTAGGAGTAAATTCATGGCTTTGAGGGTTGTGAGGCCTTGGCACAAGTTGCCCAGACAGGCTGTGGATGTCCCATGCTTGAAGGTGTTCAAGGCCAGGTTGAACAGGGCTTTGAGCAGTCTGGTCCAGTGGAAGGTGTCCCTGCCCATGGCAGGGTGTTGGAATTGGATGGTCTTTAAGGTTTCTTCCAACACAATCCAGTTTATGATTCTGTGATCCACATGGCTCCTGGATCTGTCTTGGGGTCTCATGGGAGTGCTGGGAGTGAAGGGTTTTTTTGGCAAGCAGCTCTTGAGGCTGTGTGTGGTGGGTGAGGCTTTGGTGCAAGGGGGAGAGGAGCAGGAGGGAGAGCATGCAGCATTTTGTGGGGGGAGCCTGTGGCACACCCACACCCTGTGTTGGAGACGGAACCCACCATCTAAAGCACTCCTCAGAGACACGGAGGGATCAAGAGCAGTGCCAGTGCCTTTGATTTCTGAAACAGCAGGGCTTTGCTACAGTGACATAAGCAGATGATCCAACAGTCCAAAGCACACACCCTGCTGTGGAGATGGTAAAATCCTACTCCAGCAATTCCCTTCACTCAGAGAAAATCCCTCCCTGACCTTACACCTTTCGAGAGGTTTAATGCATTGTACATGGATGGGACAGACTGAGAAACTGCCTGAGAAGTTCCATCCATGCTGCTGAGTACCAGCCTGGGGCAGAGGGCAGCCTGGTCTTGTTCCCTCTTGCACACGCTTTCAATATGATGCTGTGAATTTGCTGTATTGACAAGTAGCTGAAATGTTTTTATTTGATAGGTTGCAGCTTTATCATTTCCCCCCAGCCCCCAATTTTTTTTGCATCTAACACCAAACCTGTGGCAGGTGCTGGGCAGTGCCACAGCGTGTTGTGATCTTGTGAGGTCCGTGGCTCCTGCAGTGCTCTGCCTCTGTACCAGGCTGGGACAGGAGTGTGGGTGAGGAAATGGGCACTGCAAGCAAAGTCACTGATTAGTGAGTTGGTGATGCTCTTCCTAGGTAAAAGGTGTGTTAGGGGAGGCTTTTCCAGGTGAGTTAACACTGAGATCCTGGCTGCTTCTCCTTCTGAAGCCTGGCAGTTCTAGAAAGTACAGAGATGGTAATTTAAGGTGTTGTGCATCCTGACTAATTACATTGGTCCTGGCCATAGCTGCCTTTTGTGTTTCTCACCTTAAAACGCACTGTAAAGTTGCAATTCACTGTTAAACAGATGCTGTATGCTTTCCCAGTAGTGGCTACTTTAAAATTTTTTTTACTGAAGGGAAAATAATTGGCAGATCTTTGACAGAAGAATTCTTAAGGATCTTAACAGGGAAGATCAGCTAGGGAATGGCAAAATATTTTCATCTATTTGGTGTTGTTAGTGCTTTGATTAAACAGACTAATATTTCTGAGTCTGTCACTTAGCATGAACAGCAGGATATTTTGTTATCAGGTAATTCCCTGCCTACAGTGGCTGCAGAAATGGCTGGATGTAAATCATGCCGTTAATAATACTCCAGTACAGAAGGCAGATGCAGCTGCTAATTGCGGAGCCTGGGATGCTCGGTGAAATCACAACAACTTATCAGCCTCTGTCAGGTCACTCGGGCTCTCCCCCAACCTCACAACTTCTGCCAGGCAGGATGCCATGGCTGGTGGCACAGGGGCTGTCCACTCTGCTGCCCTCACAGCTGAATCCCAGGGTGATGACGGGCTGGGGACACTGCCAGCCCACGGCTGTCCCCTCGGCAGGGAAGTGCTGGCAGCACCGGCACCGTGGGCAAACAGCCACAGAGCCAGCGCGCGCAGTGCGCTCCTCAAATATTTACCCTTTGTTTCAATCCTGACCTCTTTGCCTCTCAAGATAAATAATTTAGTGTGGAAGCCTTGAAGGTTAATCTTGCATTTATTTAATGCTACAGGACACTTGGCTCACTTACAGCTAAAAGCCCTGCGTGCTGGTTGTTAGTTTATTTAATCCAAGTGCAATTTTCTTCACCCTCTTCTCTCTGAATTGCTGAAAGGGAGGAAGGAGAGGAAGTGAGGGGAAGGAAGAGTTATCTGTATGTGGCTTTTAGCTCCTGCTGCAAACTCCATCAGGAGCAGCACCCTGGGGAAACGTCGATGCGAGCGCCTCAGCCCAGCCAGGTATGTCATCCGCCAGTCGATCCAAGAGGCTGGCTCCCAGCGCCGCTGAGAGAAAAGGGGAAAAGCAGAGGATCTGACACTGACATCCCCACACACCGGCTGTATAGAGCTGCCTGCCTTTGCCCAAATCTGTCAGAAATTGCTGGTGTGCCAAAAAAAGGAAAAAGAGACAGCATGGTGGGGGCAAGGAGGGGGAAGAGGTGAGGCAGTGGGGAGGAAGAGTGCGTTTGCTTTCATTGATGAGATGCTGTTTCTCTCCTTTGTCCAAAAGCATCAGGTGGTCCTTTGCAGGAGACCTCTACAGCACTGGTAGAAAACTAATGCAGAAGGGAGGGTGTCTGAGGGAGGTGTGGGCTCTGAGTTACCTCACTTGAATGATGTTTGTAGTAATTTCTAGCAAGCCAGGCCAAAACGTTTGGGAGGTTTGCAGTCGGTTCAGCACTGGGAGGCTCAGCACTGTGGGGGTCAGCACCTCTTCCTGCTGCCAGGGCCAGCAATGAGGAATTGGCCAGGAGCTTCCAGGTTTCAGCAGAGGCAGAAAACAGCTTGTTGCCCAAGAGTTTCACACCGATGGATGTGAAGAGAGTTGCAAACTTACTTGAAAGTAACTTGCAATGGAGAAGACATTTTGGCATCATTCCTCTCTTTGTTCTCATTCCTAGAGATGCACAAAAAGAAATGCAGGTCCTTCCTGAGACTTTGTCAATATATCTACACTCAAGACATATTGGACAAAGAAGCTGGAAAAAAAATGCCAGACACATGGAGCAGACTGGCTGCTGAAATTGGTTTGGCTTTTACAGCCCAGCCCACAATTTTGGATCAGAAATTTGGTGCTAGCTGCTCCCTCCCAACTGGGGCTTACAGCCAGGAGCTCAGGAGGGGGGCAAATTCCAAGATTTCAGAGCAGCCTGTCTGTATTTATTCAAGAGCAGGCCCACGTGGACAGCAGGCAGTGAGGAAGCCAGTTTTTCCTATCCTTGTGGCCAAGCCTAGAGGAAATGTCACTCCCACATTGTGGCCCCAGGCTGCCCTCCCAAACTCTGGCTGAAGAAATCTCCCTCCCAGCCTCAGCTTGTGCCTCACCAGGTCTCAAGAGCCACTTTGGCAAGCTCTGCATTCGTCTGGATGTGCTCCTCTCCTCTTGCAGTGATAGCTACACTCATCCACCACTTCAGAGCATCTTGTCAACTTCCTTCCCACCCCTGTTTTTAGAGGCCTCCTAAGGCGAAAAGTCTCTGATTTCTCTAAAGGAAGTAATCCCTACATTTGGTAGCATTAGGGCCAGCAAGGGGAGAGGAGAAGTGTCAGAGGATGCTGGCAGTGTGATCACACTAGCATGTCACCCTAGCATAGTCACATTTTCACCTGCTCATGTCGTCCAGCCCAGCTGTGACTTGCTGGTAATTACTTGCTTGTAGCTGGTGTGAGACTCCCAGTTCTCAAAGCCATCTGCTTACCTCCAGGTCCCTGCTGTGTGATCTTTCATTTGGAGTTCACCTCTACAGTTTATGGCTGTTTCCAGGATAATGTTCCAGCTGGAGAGCCTCTCGACTCCATCCTGTGCTGGCTTTTCTCCTTTTAAAGGACACTTTGCATCTTTCAAAAAACACCAACAGGATGCTAAAGGTAGTCTGGCAGGATTTGACCCAAAAAGGATAGCCATGTGTGATGGGTGGGAGACTGGAGTGTCTGGGTGTTCATTTGTGCAATCCAAATCTCCTCAGGTAGAGATGTGGACAGAATGACCTTTCCCATGAGCTTCAAGTGCTTCAGTATTAAATGGGAAATAGCACAAGATCAATGTGTCTCGTAGCTTTTCAATGCCTCAGTCCGAACCAGGAGAGACAGTAATAAGAAAAAGAATAATTTAATAAACCGTATGTGTTAGGTTTTCTTTTCCTTCTAGTGAGGATTCTCATATGTGTTTGGATTGGTGAATAGGCTTATTTTTGTTCAAGACAGTAATTCAGCCCAATTTTGATTTCATTTTGGTTCTTGCTGGTATGTACTGGTAAGGATATGAGAGTGGGATCTGTGGGAAGATGCTAAGGGCACCTAAGTTTGACCCCTGCGTGAATTATCTTCTGCAGGAATCACTTTCCCCGTGTTGTGGAGGAAGATCCCCCACCTGCTGCCTGGAGATGCCCTGCATGTGAGAGCAGTGTCTGGAGGTAGGACCACCAGAGGAAATGGTGGATTGCAGTCGGTTACTGCTTCTAAATCCCCCCATGCTGGAAGAGGTTTGAGCTGGCGATTTCCTAAGGGCAGCTGGGAATTCACAACCCTGAGCTGTGTTTGGCTCCTGGGACCTTTGAGAAGAAGCCACGTGGACGTGTTCTTCAGCAATTTTTGTGTCAGCCTTTACGTACCACTTCCACAGTTCAATGTTTTAAATCATGACAAACACCGTCCCAGTCGAAACAGCTCCTGTCAAAGTGGCACTCGCTCTCATAACACCCTGCCACACACAAGGATGTGCTGATTGCTGCCAACCTTTTGGCAAGCTCTTTGCTTTTGTATTAGGACAAGGTGATTGACAATGCTTTGTGTGTCTTGATAATGGAGAAATGTACTATTTAGAGAGAGAAAAATTCACATTAGTGTCTCCCCAACATGATCTGCTGACTGCCTTTTCCTTTTTTCTTCCCCCCATATTTAAAAAATATATCAAGCCAGACAGCTGCAGTGGCTGAAGAAAGCAGCTAATTCCCCTAACAAGTCTCTTGCAGAGAGAAGTGCCAGCCAGCCCAACACTGAACATGGGACTGGAAGTGTGTATAGGATTAGGGACATATCTGGTGGCCCAGATTCCCCAAAGCCAATTAATGACTGTTACAGTAGGAGGATTTTCTTTCTGAGGTTAGAAATGCATCCTTAAGTCTGGAGGGGGAAATAAAAAAAAAAAAAAAGGAAGGAAAAAAGCTAGAAGAGCTCAGGACTCAAAGAGAAAGTTCAAAGGGTTGGGTTTTTTTGCAGCTGGAGTTCAGAAGAGAGGGGTTTGTGTGAGTGTGTGTGTTTCTGTACCTCTCTCTTCTTTCCTCCAGCTCGGTTTTCCTTATTGATCCCTCTTGTAACACGATTTCCCTCTGGTATAATTGAGCGAAAAGTAACTGAGAGTAAAGTCTTGTAGATTTGCTCCTGGCTGAGTGTTAGTCTTGTCCTAGATGGCCCCGGACCAGCACAGATGCCAAGTGCTGCTCAGGGCTGTCCCACTGAGCCCAGGGGCCGCTTTGGAGCAACGTATGAACACAGATGTTGGGGGCTGGGGCTGCTCTGCAAAGCAGGGAAACATGCCCAGTTTTCCTCAGTCCCTTTTTTTCCCCCCTCAGCAATCTGAAAGTGGGGCTCCTGGAGAGCTGGAGATGCTCTCTGTGGCCGTGCACCCACCTTGAGGTACCAGTGGGCAGTGGCTGTACTGGACCCAAAGGTGGCTTTAGGGAGCCCATGCAGTAGGTTTGCACCACTCCACTGTCTCTCCCAGCCTCTGTTCCATACACATCCCTGTCTCTATTTACTAAGGGCTTTGGGATCCCCTGTGATGAAGGCGTGCGAGCAATTATCACTGGAGCTAGGACAGAAAGCAGAAGGCTTGTTTGTTTTTTTGGATCCAGGGCTGTTTGCTCAGCTGCATCTGTATCACTGCTAATTATTAAGACATTTATTACCATGCTTTATTTATGTGTGTGGGTGCTTGTTTACCTTTCCCTGAAGCCTACAGATTTAGTTGTTCTTGGAAAAGGGTTTTTGGATCCTCAGTAGGACGGTTGGTGAGTCCCAGTGCTCCAACTGAGAGGTAGGGAAGTGAGATATCTTTGGCAGTTCAGGACTTACTCCTTTCACTTCTATTCCTTTATTCCCAAGAGCTGAGATTTTTAAAGTTCCCTGGAAGAATATGGGATGTCTGCTCTGCTCCTCATTTTTTATGTGTCCCTCACCCTCTCTATTTTAATCAGGAAATCCTGTGCTCAAGAGGCTTCTCTCATCTCAAAATCCAGCTTGAAGTGCTGGAACGGGGGAGATGGCTGGTGCCAAGAAGCTCTCCCGGGGCCATGGCAAGGTGGGGGATTAATGAAAGGGATCTGTCCATACAGACCATTATGAAAAGTGGAGTTGAGGCTTTGCAGGTGCGATGTGGGGATGGGGAGATTAACTTCTGCTGGGGCTTACGGCTGGGATCAGGGCAGGTGCAGCTGGCAGTAGGTAAATAGAAAATATGTGAGCTTGATATTAAAAAGGGGCTTTTATGCGGAGAAAGCCCTGGAAGCTCTTCACCTCTGCCCCAGCCCTGCTGCAGCTTACCCTGGAAGCAGGAACAGGGAAGGATGTGTTTTCTTGAGGGCTTATCTACTGATTTTGCTGGACCATTTCAGTGACGTCCTGGTAAGGAATGGGTGGCATTGAAATAATCTCCATGGCAACAGCTATGGAGGGCAGAGATGAAGTGGTTAGGACAAGGATGTGGGAGTCAGGACTCCTGGTTTCTGTTTCCAGGATTCATGGTGTGATCTTGGGACAATTGGTGCAATATCTGTAACCTGGCACTTACCATCCCAGCCCCTGTAAAGTGGGTTAGAGACTGAGGTTTAAAGGTGTTTGCAGGCAGAGCAGGGAAGCAGCTCTTGAAACTCCTGCTGATTCCAATCCCAAAGCCAGGGTGTCCTACTGCCAAGCAGGACCATCTTTAACTTAATGACGAGGTGTCTTCTTCCCTCATTCTTTTCCCACTCTTGCCTGGTACCTGTACAGCATCTTTTCCCTGATTTGCATGGATCCAAACTGGCTTGGCCTCGCAGAGTGCTCAGAGCCTCTGCGGCTGCGAGCGACATTATGCAGGAGGGATTGGATAATTTCATGAGTGTTTACATACATCTGCATTCCATATCGGCTCCAATTTGTGCATTTGTCAAAACCAGCATGCTGGTATTTCTCAGAAATTCTGCTTTCCCTTAACCTTTTCTGTGCAGAGCAGAGAAGGGCCTCTGTCCCCTGGGCAAAAGCCGAGCTCACGTGCGGAAGCCGCCTGCCTGCCCCAGCGGTGGGGGGGGGATGCCCTTTGATAAACTCTCAGCTGGATGCTGAAGGATGGTCTCTGGGCTCCCCCACCGGGGTTTCTCAGCTCCAGAAGCAAGGGAAGGGCTGTGGCCATCCCTGCTTCGTCGCTTACATGAACATATGGTGCGCACTGCAGCTGCAGCAGAGCCAACTGCTCTGTGCAGTGAGGAAGGGGATGTCGGCTGGCCCCTCCACCTCTGTATCCTGCTCCATCCTGGGCATCTACGGCGCAGCAACCAGGGGACTGTGCAGGCAGAAATCTGTTGTGTAGCAGCAAGTAATTCTAGCTGATCTTTTTTAAGCAGGTGGTGTTTAGTGGCAGCTTGCCTTGCCTGTCTTTGTTTTATTGATTTGAGATTGCTGCAGAGTTGTTCAGGTTAAAAGAGAGAGGAGAAAAAGCAGGCAGTGGGGACAGACCTGGGGGATCTTGGAGCTGGCACAAAAGTCTTGTCTGAGTTCTCCACTGAAAGACTCTGTGGGTCATGAAAGGAAACTTGATGTAGTGTTCTGGCTGTGACTCTCCTGGGAATGATCCTGCAGTTAGGGAAACTGGTGATGCAAAAACAGATGGTCTTCAGCCACATCCTGCAAGTACCTTCCACTTTGTAGCCTGCTGTGACCACACACCCTCTTTGAGCCCAAAGGCAGAGCAGTGGCCAGTCCAGGGCTGCTGAGCTGTGTGATGTTTGCAAACAGAGAATTTGCACTTCCCAAGCCAGACCTAAATCACCCAGCAGGCTGGCAATGCTCAGCTGGGTGAGGAAGCAAGACCAGGATGCTGACAGATGCTGATGGTGTAGCTGGGACTAAGGGCTGGAAACAACCACTTCACTTTCAGGTAACATCTGACTTGGGTTGGAACTCTGGGTGCTCCATCAGAGAGCTTCAGTGAGATTTAAGGTGTACTTGGGGGATGTCAGGGCATGGAGATTGTCTGAGGAAGGCTGGGCAACCCGAAATCATGGACATCCTTATTCAAGGTGTGGAGTTCAGTAAGGAAACACCTGAGCCTAGTCAGGAATCATGAATCAGTTTGGGTTAATGGTGCTCAGGTGGCACCATGACCCTGCCAAAGAGCTGGTCTCTCAGGGAAGGAGGTGGGAACAGGCCCAGCAAAGCAATAGGACTAGATGGAGCTCTGTTCTCGGGAAAAATGACTGTGACTGGTGAAACCAGTCTGTCATTATAGGGTGTCTCTTTCTTGCTACAGGGGCCGGATACTGGAAAGCATGCAAAGCACAATATGCAGAGATTAGCCATTAGTTTAGTTCTTATTTACTGGGGTGTAACTCTGAGAATTAAAAAATAACATAGAAGTTGGCCAGTTCCCACTAAACGGTGGTTTGGGAGGGATGAGAACAGCCTTTCCTTTCAGACCAGGAAACACAGAAAAATAGATCTTCTGTTACCTCTTCCTCTAGAGAGCAGAGCTGAAATGACATGCCTCATCTTTCCCCTCATTGCAGGATTGCTCTGATTGTTGTGATGATTGCCTCAATCCATAAGAATTTTAAGAAAAATACCTTTTGATTAGTCAGCCCAGCCTCGAACAAGAAAACCAGGCATCCCCAGTCAGCCAGGTAAGCATCAGCTGTCCCAGCCTGCTGAGGGAGGAGGATGCCCTGTGGAGCCAGTCCCAGGGTTTGGGGCAGAGCAGGCTGGATTGCAAATCACCCAAGAGAGTGCAAGCACTAGAAAGAGGAAAAAGGTGAGTATGAAGAGGAACACAAACTGTACAGATGATAGCAGCAGCCATGTCCAGGTACTGCTCTCTAAACGAGCCTTTTATGGGAAGAAAGTTGCATCAGCAAATAAGAGTTGGCATTTACCAAAGCCTTTCCAGTTGCACATGTCATTTCTTCTTCACTGTTGTGGCGTGTGCTGCATCCAGCCTTTCATAAGTCTGACCAGTAATTAATTAGGAGAGGATCAAGGCTGATAATTCCCTGTAATCCCTTCTCTCTCATCTTTTTGTTCCGTAATCCTTTTAATGCTAGCAACTTGGGGGGTGGGGAGTGGCAGGGGCAGCGGGGGAAGCCTGAGCTGTGGTGCAGTGCTGGTGCTGGCAGAGCCTGGCTTTGTGATGCCAGAGCATCCCTCTGCCTCCCTCCAATGGCATCCCCCAAGGGAAGCATCCCAAACTGGGGGCAGCTCACAGGGCAGCATAGGAGGGGAGAATGTTCCTGTGGGGAGAACAGGGTTGGGGGGCAATGAAGCAGTGGCAGGGCAGACAGCAGAATCTCTCATTCTCCAAATGCTGACAGATTTCAGTTTAACCTCAGGATCTCCACTTAACACCACATTTCTTCTACCACAAGAGGCTTTCCATAGCCAGATCTCTGCAATGGCCATTAGGAGATCCCTTATTTGCCTCCAGCTCTGTGCCATCCCTCCTCTTGTACCATGAGGACACTTAGTCAGTGCTCTCCATTACCTTGTGATCTGCAGAGGGACACTGCCATCCGAGGAGGTCTGATATCTGCAGTGATCGAGGTGTTGGCAGCACAGAGGAGATGGGGAAAGAAGTCCTGGATGGGGAGACAGGTGGGAGGACTTGGCTGTGAGCAGAGTGCAGAGCTGCTGCTGAGTTCAGGTGTGCAGGGGAGGAGTGGTCAGAGATGATGAGTTTTGAGCAGAAGAGGTTTAGGAAATGAGAAAGCTGGCATCTGATGTGCCAGTGACAGCTGTAATAGCTCTACACTTCCGTATGAATGAGCCAACACGAGTGCTGCTAACACTGACCCTCCTCTCCTGCCAGGTCAGGAGGAAATGGAGAGGGTTGCCAGCCTGCATAACAAGTGTTTGGGTGTTGAGAAAGCCTAGCATTAAATCAGCCTCCAATCCACAGGAAAGTTGTTCATGTCCACAGCCCAACATCCTCATCTCCCTCTGACTCAACTTCTTTAAATACTTTCTTCCCCGACAGCTGGAAGAGGAGATGTGAACCTGCTGATTCCAGGGACTAAGTGGGTCTGAAGGGCCTTTTGTTTGATCAGAGCTGTGGTTATTACCCCTGACAGTCACAGGCAAGGAAGTCTCCAATGTGTGTTTGACTGAGTTAAGGTGCCTTTGATTCAAACTTCTCTTTATCCCATTTAAACTGCAGATCATTTCCATTCACAGTGAGAGGAAACTAAATAATTCAGTGCCAGACAGCAGCATCGATGTAGCTGGAGGTATGGGATGCTTTTACCATGCAGAAGACATGGCCTCGTCTGCTTGAGGGGAGGAGGGAGTTTTGGAAGTTGCAGGACCTCTCTGGGCTGGATGGAGGTTTGACCCACAGTAACAAATTGTCGTGGAGCAGCTAGAAAAATGCACGTGGTTCTTTATAGACTGAACAAGGGCCATTTGCTATCACAATCCCTAAATCCCCTCTCTCTGTGTGTTTAATAACACAGATGTCTATAAAGTAAATGCCAGCTGATTATCAGAAAACATATTTGATGAGCAGGAACAACTTTGTAATAATCGAACACCAGAGATAAACACTGACTCTATGGTTTTGGAACTTCAGAGGTTTATAATCTGCAGTGTACCAAAATAATAAATGCCCTTCGAGTAAACAATTTTGCCTCTGGATCACAGTGCAAATCCAAGCTCGGTCCCTGGAACTGTTGATATCTAGTGGCTTTACCTTGCTTCTGTTGGGGATATAGATGGAAGTCTGGTTCCTGGATGACATGCATTGCATCTTTCTAATTCTTCCCTCCTGTTGCTGTGGATGGTCTTTCACTCAACTTACAGCATCACTTCTAGCACAAAGGATGGCCAGAAACATGCTGTCCACAGCACCCAGCAGCCCGGAGCCTTCCTTCATCCTGCTCCTCACCTCGCAGGGATGTAGTTCAGTGTTTGGAGAGGAGCATGGGTATTTACTGACCTGTGAAAGCAAGCTGGGGAAGCCTCTAGCAGGTTTGCAATTGTTCCCAGCTGAATGACCATCACCTGGGCCATTTTCTTTGAGACAGTCATCTGTGCATTCACCAAGATCCCTCTGTACACAGGCAGGAGCACATGGGCTTCTGTTCGTCCAGCCTTTGTGCTGAACTGCAGCTCTGCTGTGGGCTTTTTTTTCTATGCATCATTTAAAATAGCACAGAGTTAAACATCTATTTTAAAATAGCTTTGTTAAAAAAAGAAAAGCTTACTCCCCGCGGCAATCAAAGGAAGAAAGAATAACCTCCCCTCAGCACCCACCAAGTTCCAGGTGAAGGGGACTGTGTGTGAAATAAACACGGTGCCTCGGCCTGACACTTCCAATGGGGTCAAGTTTTCCCGGCACCATAATGAGGTCTTGTTAGGAAAGTGGGAGCGGTGAGGTATGCTCTTTTCTCTTGAATCTCTGCATTTCAAGCTACCTGCAGAAGGAGTGCGGTTGGGGATGGGAAGGAAGAAAAAATTACTTGTTAGATATTTCTACGTTGGGCTTGGATGTTCTGAGGATAAAGCACTGAAGAAAGAAAAAGATGGGGGCAGGGGTAGCGGGAGGCCAGGCAAGCTCTGCAAACAGTGCTCATCTTCCCCCTCTTTCTTTTTTTGTGCCAATCTTTGTTGGTGCCTCCATTAGATGTTTTAGCTTCACTTTCTGTGATGAGGAACCTGGGAGATGCGTTGGCAAAAGCTTTGCTTTCCTGGCAATAAGAAGGCTATACAGATTTGGGGGCTCTTGTGGCATCTAAGTGGATGGGGAGGGGGAAGGAATCCAAACTTTCAATCAAGCCCTGCCAGCTCTTTTCCATTCGAGAGGAATGAGGCTTGCCTTGTTAAAGGCAGAGCGCGAGTGAGAGCAGGCAGCATGCCAAGAGCCATTTGAGAGGCAGGTGAGACTTTCTGAAGTAAGAAATATCCATTCCACTCTAAATTGAAGTGTGTTAAATAAGGATGCTGTTCAGTGCTAATAAGGCAGGGAGCGAGCTGGAGAGCACAGCTGGGGTTACGGCTCTCGGAGAGCACAGAGGACCTGCCTTCGGATTTGGCTCTCGCTGCGTGCAGGGAAATGAGCTCCAGGCAGGTGTTGCCCTACTTCCTGAGGGTGCTCATCGGTCAGCAAAGGCATGGTTTGCTTGTCTTAGCTTTTTTTTGGAACATTTGAGCCCTAGGGTGGGAGTGATGGGGGTTGTGGAGGTCACGGCTGAGTATGCAGAGGGACAGGGCTGGCTTTGGAGCTGGGATGATGTGGAAAGCTGCAGTGATGGACTGCAGCATTTGGACTTTCCACATAGGAATAGGGAAAGCTGGCACAGCACCTGCTTTCATTAGGCTTTTCTTTACCTGCAGGTCCCAACCCTCAACAGGAGAAATGCTCTCAATTTTTATTTTAATTTTTAATTTCTCTTCTTTTCTAAAATGCTGAAACATGGAAGAGAAGATGCAAATTAACACATAAATCCAGGTTGGAGGGTGTCACCAAAAAGATAGGTATTGCATAGTAATTAAAGAGCATGAAATTTTCCATGAGAAATTTGTTAGTGTGCTCTAAATAGCCAATTGCTGTTCCTTAAATATTCAGTAATTACTGTAACTGGATGCAGTTTGGCTTGGAATTTAATAAGACCTTACTGGAGAGTCTATTAGATCACCAGGAGGCCGGTGGGATAATTTAACAGTAGTGCCTGTCTGTGCTTATTGATCGTGTCCAGAAGGCAGCGCAGTGGTGTCCAGTCGATAGGGCACGAGAAGGGGGCACGAGGCACAACCTGCCCCTTGCTCCGCCGCCAAGGGGGCTGGGGTGAGCCCTGGGGGTGCTCATCTCTGGGCTGGGAGGGACTTTGTGCTCCACAGAGCCCTCCTTCCCAGAGCCCTCTGTTGATTTTATAGGCAGAGCAGCGAGGTGCAGGGGTGGGGATGTGTGTTTGCTCGGGTTTGTGCAGCTCTGCCTGCGCTGACCCTGGGGCTCAGGGGAGCCCTGTGCTCTTTGCAGTGACCCTGAGGCTGGTTTGCCTCTGCTGCCTTGATACACCGGATCCTTGAGATCTGTTGCCAAACCCTCCTACCCTCTTTGTGTGCATATTAAGGATGAGGAAACACACCCTGGATATTTACCTCATGACATAGTGGAGAAAGACTCTTTGGGAAAAAATGCTATTTCCATCCTTGCTGGCTGGTGGTTCGGAAAACATGAGCTGCCAAATACGTGTTTCCCTGAAACAATACAGGGCCTAGGAAATTACCCATGAGGAGGGGATGTTGCCTGGGCACAGCAGTGCTGTGGGTCAGCTCCAAGGCGAGGGAGGCTGGTGCTGGTGGGCAGCTCTGCTGGGCTGCCACAGGAAGGGTCCCCATTGTCCAGGTGGGTCCTTTGTGAAGTTACTTCCAGGCTTTGTCTTGAATTGTCTCCAGGATGTGCCTGGACACCTTCTGGAAGCTGGCTCAGCCTAGGAGCCGTGCCCAAATGGCAGCAGGGATCAGACTGCACATTCCCAGGCAGAACGTCCCGGCTGGCTCTGCACTCCTGAGCATCTCCACGTGCCTTCTTGCTGTACCTCAGGGCACCCAGCTCACAGCAGCAGATGATGTTCCTCTGGCAAGCTGCTGGGAAGCCCCTCAATCACCTCAGATATTTAGGACTGAAAAGTTTACCAGGCCTATTTTGCTGCTGTGTCTTGCTTGGTGCTTTGAGGTGACGGGTAAAGTGCACTACTGAAGGACTGGCAGGTTGGTTCCTGCCAAAGGCTGAGCTTGTGCAGTCCTGGTTGCTCTTAAAATATATGCTTGGGAGACATGCTCTGCTCTCAGACAGGAAGGAGACAAATTCCTTTATCACAGCTCAGACCTGCCCACCCAGCTCCCAGCACCAACCAGGAGAAGTCCAGTATATCTAAGCAATGACTGCAGCATCTCTTTATGCCTGGAAGTGATAAGCTCTGGTTTAAGGCCATAATAGTGGATTTGAAACTTCTATTTCCAAACATTGCTTCTAAAATTAGGTGTTTTTGTATTGTGTGCCTCTCTCCTAGGAATGGAAAAAAAACCCAACAAACCTGTGAGATATTTTTGCACAAGTTCCTGCCCTCCAAAATGGAAAAACAGACTTGGGGGCTGAAACAACTCCAGCTGCTCAGTTCATTCCATTGTTGCAAGTGAGGAACAGGCACTTGAGAAAGAAACGCTTCTTTTAATTGCAAACCAGCTTTCCATGATAATTTATTTCTTTTTCCTCCTGAATGAGATTTCGTCCTGACCTCAAAACCACAGCCCTTTGGATCACACAGACAGGGTGTCACAGGATTATTTTCACTCAGGAAGGGAGACTCACTTCCACAAGAATTCCTCTATATTCCCACTGCTCTAGCTACAGTTGCCTGATCTTTCAGACACATAATCTAAGTGGACCTGCATCACTGGAGCCCAATTTAATGCCAAGCCATAAATTGAAGGATCAGGAGTGCCCAGCCACAATGAATCCTGTTCACAGATTAGGGAGTCCTGGCCAAGCAGCCCTAGAAATTGAACTGGGGGACTGGACTAAATCAATTTTATTCACCCTAAGGACAGTGACACTACTAAAATGCATAAAACAGAAAAGGGCAGGATCCCCCATTACCATGAGCCTAGATAACGGGATGAGCCATTTAGAAGTGCAGCCTGACCTTTTCTAGCTGTGATGTCCCAAGTGCTGTCTTCACTCTCTGTCTGTTCCCTTTATTCCCTTTTCTTTTCCTCCCCTCCCCTTCCCTTCCCTCAGCCTGAGTAGTGGTAATTTTAGGCTCTAGGTTAGAAAAAATGATGGTCCTGAAAAGGGAACTGGCTTCTCTACTAACCTTGGAGTGGAACTGGACCAGACACAAGTCCATTCCTTGGCATGGAACCTGGATGACCTTAATGCAATGTAGGTACTCTTGGGAAAGGGAGGGAGTAGACTGGTGTTCTCCTGAAGAAATATTCCATGTATGATACCTCACTGGGACCTCAGGTGGAGAAAGAAGGGCAATGGGGTGAACATCTGAAAGAGAATGCATTGTGCCACCCTTCTGCTGAGTGCTTTGTGGATTATCTCCCCCTCACAGGAGAAATCAGTGACGTGGAGCTCGAGCACGTGCTCATTTCATGCTCGGTGTAGCAGTTCCAGAGTGGAGAGGGACAGGGAGGATGGGAGTTGATGCCATGAGCCACGAATGACCCTTGCTCTCATAACTCCAGAGCTTGCTCATGGGACAGGACTCCACTTAGTGCAGGGGGAAAAGCAAGCTCCCATGAAGCTTGCCGTGTCTCCATAGGAACAAAACCACTTTGATAACATGGAATAGGCACTGTTCTTCAAGCAAAGCAGTTCATGCAAGGAGGCAGAGAATGCAGCTGAGGAAAGGCCTCCCACCCTGGCCTTCTCCCACTGCTGAGCACATCATTGCCTGTACTTCTCTGTGGCTGCCAAAGGGGACTGGAGTATGGCTGGGTCAGGGACACCCTGGTGCAGCAGGAAAGCTGATGGATGCTGCAGATGGCTGCAATGGGGCTTGGAAATCCATGGCCTGTGAATGACCCTGGCACAATCCTTGATCCCTGGGAAAGCAGTGCTATTCCTGCTTCAAATCGTGACCCTGCAGCTGAGTCTTTGATGGAGGACGCACAGGGAGTTTACCAAACAAATCCTGTGTACGTGTACACTCATACCCCACACACATCAAAGGCATCTTCTGTGGAATTTCTCCTACCCACAATATTCTTGGAAATATCCCCTCTGCCTGAAGAGTTTGCAAACAATAATGACTGGCCCTTGCTCAAAACACTAGCTGTAGCTGGTGGGAGATGGCTCACCACAAGGCAGTCAGCAGAGCAGTCTATCACAATTCAGATGTGGCTCGATCAAATTCAAGGCAGTATAAGATGTGGAACAGATTACAGGCTGGATCATATAAGCCACAAACCACATTAAAAGCGTAGGGACAACAATAGATATTCTGCTCCCACACTTAAACATGATCCTGAATGAAAGGATTTCCCCTGCCTCCAGCCCTTCTTCCCCTAAAGCAGGATTTCTGTCTCCAGAAAATGCCATCCAGTTGCATGAAGAGCCTTGGGAACCGTGAGCATCTTTGCATAACAATGTCACGTCAAACAAATTCCTGCCTGCTCCTTGTCTACCACCTGATGTATTGTGCCCCAAAATGGTTTTGACTACCTGCCACCTCAGCAACACCCGCTGGCTATGCAAGCAGCAATTGCAGAGGCAGCTGCGAAAATGAAAAGTAAAATGGGGTGGGAGAAGGAGGGGAAAAGCCAGCTCCATGGTGTGCTGAAGTGTTGGGAGGATGGAGGGAAGAGGAAGGCCAGCTGGGGATAGGTTTTGTCCTCCACTTTCCAAATGAGAGATGATGTCTCTCAAGTGCCATACAAATGAGTAATGGTGTGGAAGGGCTTTCTAATCATTAGTGATTGTTAATCAGTTCATTAACAGTGATGGTCGGCATTTTTAAAGAGGGACGAATTGCTTTCCTCCAGAGAGCAGAGTCTTCTCTTTCTGCAGCCCTACCATTATCTGTGGATGTGTGTGTGTAGGGGCAGAAGGAGGAAAAATAGGGTGTTTTGGTGCCTAGGGCCTGACACTGAGCCACTGTTTTGGTTCTGGCAGCACCCTCAACCCCATGGGTGCTGTGTTGAGTCCCTGAGAGATGGGGAATCAGGGCTCCCCAGCATGTCTAGAGCAGATGTAATTAAAGCCTTCCCTGCCTGCCACAGAGCATATGGGACATGTTAGCAGAGTAATTAAATTTTGTGAAGTGAGTCTCTGCTGGAAAGCTGGAGGGTGGGTCGGTGGGACCAGGGAGAGCAGCAGTGCTGCCTCTCACCACCTCCGGCCCTCACTCCAAATTGCTCCTTGTGTGACAAGTTGAGGAAATAATTAAGTGGTGGCTCATTTGCATTATTTGTTTAGTTTGTACATATTAAAAAATACTGAGGAAAATGGGCAAGCTGTACAGATGTTGCAGATGAAAGAGAGGCATATTTGTGTGTGTGTGACTTCTGAGCAGAAAGGCAGATGTGGGGACTGGAGAGCAGAAGGGGCAGAGAAGGAAGTGGGCAGAACAGAAAATCTGGTCCTTGCAGACATGGGTAAAATATACGTAGTGCACAGTAAATGTGCCAATTAGTGGAGGTACAGGAGCATGGAAACTGCTCATGAGTTGGAGTCAGTGCTTGTCTGTGGTGAGGAATGGAGGAAGGGGGATCGCAAAGGCTGGAAGGGTTGGTTTGCAGGTTTCAGAATAGGACATGTCTTTTCTTTACCAGGTGAAACTTTCTGAGAAAAAATCTTTACATATTAAATTTACATTTTGACACAGTCTTTTTCACTTAAATGAGAGAGTGCCTCTTTTTTAGAAAAATAATGAGGTCAAATAATAACTCAGTTTAATCAAAATTCCTGTCAGGATTGAATGAGTCATTTGTAGTTGTCCCACACAGAATGTTGTTTTGTTTTACTTCCCCCTAAAGCTGAGATTTGAGGCAAATCATGCTCAGTTTATGCATCATACTGTTTTCTTTGGTCCAAATCCTTTGGTTTCCCCTACTGAAGTTGGTATTCACCCCACACTGCATTTGTGCAGCTCTTACAAAGGAGCCAGTCCTCATAAACACCCAGCTTCCAGCAGTGATGATTGTGGAGCTCACTAATACATGGAATGGGTTTATCTATTCCTGAGAACACATCTACAATGACCTACCCTTTTCTCTCTGCAAGATGCTCGTAGAGCAAATTGTGGATTGGGAAGGCTGGAAAATGATGACCAACCACTGACCTCTCTGAAATGATTGCTGGCTCCAAAGCCTTTGTTTGGGGCAGTGGTGAGGGAAGGGGGTAGCTTTGCTCCTGAGCTGCTGGGACATGGCATTCCCTGTTGGGCGCAGGCGTGGGGCAGCTTTCAAACAGCACAGGCAGCTCTGCTTGAAGTCGTGCTCCCTAATTACCCTCCTGCTTGATGGGAGTGCCAGCCCACTGTGCCAGTCCCAGCTGTGTGGCTGCAGGTCTCCCATCACCCCTTGGAAGCTGAACTGGGCAGTGGGATGCAGGTTCTGGCATCCCCTTCTCCCTCCTTTGGGGCACTGCCCCCCTCATGTGTTGCAGCAGCCTCAGCTGACAAAGCCAGAGCGCTGGCCTCGCTGTGGGTCAGGTGTGACACTGTACCTGTGACGTGTTCTGGGTTTTGAAACACATCTGAGACGTGCAAGGGAAGGGAGAGGGGGTGGGATGGGGCTTTGCTTTGGGTAAACCCTCTGGTAGTGTCGAATCCTCAGAGCTGCTGAGGCATGGAAAAATAACACAACAGCAAAGTTTACTTGGTGTACTGGAAAAATTGCTCTACCCAGTTGTCCACAGGACCTTGGATCACCTCAGCTACCTGAGAGAGACAAACCCACATGTACAGGCAAACCCATTCTTTTTCCCTATTCTGAAAGTGATGATGAGGCAGGAGCAAGGCTTTAAGCGAATGGGTGATGCTGAAAAGTGGGGTCACAGCAACTGTTTGCCAAATGAACTCTGTCTGGCTTCATATTTGTTTAGCATCTGCTTCAGCATCTCCTTTTCTGGAGATCCCTGGCTTCAGCTGAAGGGGGTGGCTGTGACTGAGGGCATGAATCTCCTCATATTGCCTCCAGTTCTCCCCATCGAGATATTTTTTCATTGAAAATGCACATATCAAAAATACTCCTGAGCCAAAAAAAGCACCATTGGTAATTTTGAATGGGGAAAAGTTCAGGAGGTTTCAGTGTTCTTTTCCCCTCGTTTCCAGTTAGAAGTTATAGACTGGAGACTCCCCACAAGTCATTAAAGCTCCTACATTTAGCATCGATTCTTCCAAAATACTGTCTTCCCCAAAGGGTTTGTTCATCTTTTGGAAGTGCTTCCCTTGGTAGTTTCTCTTGCCTCTCCTGGAAGCTGCTCCTTTATCTATTTGCTCAGCAAGAGCAGAGCTTTCCCTGCACCCCATCTCAGCTTGGTGGGTTATGGTTTCAGGTTGTCAGGCTTGTAAGTCTGCAGTAACAGTGGATACTTTGGAGATCTGCAGTGAATGGGTTTAGATCTTGTGTGCTCCTCCAAACTTCCTGGCCTCCAGACACTCACTAGTTCAGCATGCTCAGGTGTCCTTGGCCATCCTTGGGGTACAAAAGGGACCAGACCTCATGACCTCACCTGGGATCCATGGCAGCCTGCTGATCTCCAGTGCCTGCTGTAGGAGCATGGTGTGAGTTGTGCCAGCCCAGCCTGGCCTGTGCCCTGCGTGCCACCGTGTGCTGCAGCCAGAGAAGCTCTGCCACGCATTGGGAAAATCCAGGTTCAGTTTGGGAGCTGGCTTTGCACGGATGCTGTACCCAAATGCAGAGAGGAACAGGGCCTCACCATGGCCATGCAGTTCTGCTTGCTGCCCCTCTCCAGTAGCACATGGGTGTATCTGGGAATGAGTTAAAGCTGTCAGAGGGCTCCTGGCTGTGTCAAAACACACAGTGAGTGAAAGACACTGTCCCTTCTCCTCCCTGTTCCCAACTCTATCAGAATTAAGGGGATCAGCAGCACTTGTATATGACAGCACCATGTCACCCCTATAGTTGCTGGCTTTTTAGTAGTCTGGGGCAGATCTGTTTTGTGCAGCACCTCTCCAGCAGGGGCTGCAGGACCTTCCTAGCCCAAGGGAAGACTCCCTTGCTTGAACTGCACACCAGAAGATGGAGAGAGTTTGTTTAATGAGCATGTGCCTCGTGTGCTCCAGAGGATGAAGCTGCAAATATCACCAGGTTGTGGGTAATTCCCTACTGTGCCAAAAATGACAGGCAGCTGTCGACACATGAAGGTGGATGGGAAGGATGTGATGGACAGAGTCACCTTGGATGGGGTGATGTGGCACAGTCAAGTGCCTTTCCTGCACCTGAGGTGGTGCTGCTTTAGATGTCCCCATCTACAGAACTCCTGGTTTCTCCTTGTCTTGGATTAGATGGTAAAAACTTCGTGTACAATTTGCTTTGCAACATGCCAGCCTGGCAACTGTAGTGAGAGAAATGGGGAGCGAAGAAGAAATATGTAACTAGGTCAGTCTGCTCCACATTACAGGTTCATCCTTTACCCAGGGAGGAGTTGTGGTCTTTGCCCGCCTCTCACTGTTCCCATTCAGTCACTTGATGGGGTTTCCAGCTACTTTGAGCCTGCAACCTTCAGATCAAGACTTTTTCTTTTTTTTTTCTTCCTTAACTTGGCTTTCACGTTCGACTTTGCTTCTTTCAACCTGTGTTCAGAGGCTCACAGAGGAAGAAACCTTTTGCTGTATTTAATTGTAAAAGTTCCTTCCCTATAAGAGTCTTGGCAAACTGGGCTGGCTCAGTGGTTAGTTCTTTGCTCTCCTCCTTGCAGGGGCAAAGTTCAGTTACTTAGCATCTGGCTGCTTGTTCCTTAATCCAAGAAGGAGTTTTTAATCACAGCAGGACTGGATGGTTTGGCTTATTCACAGCAGGGCTACAATGCCAATTGCCATTAGGTCTCTTGTTCGAATATGGCCTGGATTGTTAGCAAAGTTTTAACTGTTTTGTGGCCAGTGCTGAGGAGTTGCTGGGCTCAGCCTGTCTGCTGGTGGGTTCATGTGCCTGTTCAGTAAACACATCCATACAAGGAGCACCAGGGCATTTCCCATCGCCCTTTTTGTAGCCCCCCACTCTTTGTTTGTGCTATTTGCCAAAGACAAAGGCGCGCATTGGGTGGACGAGGTCAAGCCCTTGCAGATGTCCTTGAAGGCTGAGGGATGCAGACAGGGACTGGTGTGTCCTCCCTGTGCATCCAGAGGCAGAGAGCATCCTACCTCACACATCCCTCTGCACATTCCCCTGTGGCTGAATGAGCAGAGCTGTCCTACTGCAAACCTTTCCATCTCCCTTGTGTAAAGCCCTCCTGCACAGCATTTTTGCTCCCTCCACTGAGGCTCCAAACTTCCCCTTCCTTGTGGTAATCCCCACTGATGTCTTCCTGTGTTGTCCTCCTTCTCTTCTGCTTTGTTGGACCAAAGCTGGAGAGACAAAGTGGCCCAGCCAGGCTGGCTTGACTGGCTTTGGAATCACTGCTGGCTTGGTATCATTAATACTATCACCAGTGTGAAAGTAGAGATGGCACATATGGGCTGTTAGTAAGCATGTTAATTGTGGAGAGGTGCTGCCTTACTCACTGTGGGCTGGATCCTGCCCTCTGGCAAGTGGCACTGTCATCACTCTGCCCTCCCTGCAAACGGGTGCCGCGGGCAGAGAGATCCTTCCGTCGGCCCATATGTGCACCTGTGCCTGTGTGGGGAAGCTTCTTCCTTCTCTGGGACTGGATCTGACAGCAAAAGGCAGCGATACTTTGGGTGAGGCACTGGAAGTCATCAGGAAGATGAGCTCTGCTTGTCAAATATTAGTGAGCATTTTAGAGACAAAACTGATTTTTTCTTGTTCTTAATGATTCTAGTAGAACTCAGGCTCAGACAGTATTTGCAAACCATGGGGAGGAAAAGATTTAAAAACAACAACAACAGAAGAGCATTAGCAGGAAATAATCTCATCAGCCCCAACTCTCCAGCAGTGCTGAAGACAAGAAAATGATGCCTTTTTATTAGCCTTATTGTCTTTAATTAAAGCATTCAGCAGAACCCTCTGATAATGGACTGCAAGTGAGGTCGGCAGCATTTGTAATAACACAATGCAGAGTTCAATTAAGTTGTACTTTTGTAGCTTTTCATCTCCAGTTTCAACAAGCTCATGATATATACAGACTGATTACCTTTCTGAGCTAGGGGAAAAGAAGGAGGGCACAGGGGCTTGGGAGACAAATCACTTGTTGCTGTATAACTGATGCTGTAAACCCTCTCCATTTCCCCATAGCATTTTTGTGTGTTCAGCCAGCTTGTAGGGCTGGTTGTAATTTGGCTGCTATACTGCAGCCATTAGGTATGGTTTTCTATACCACAGTTTCCTATCACTGTGGGTGACCACTGCAGGTTTCCTAAGCCTGAACCTTTAAAAAATATATTTTGGTGGTTGCAGTACCTAAAGAACTCCAGACAAACACAGGGATCAGAGATGGCAGAAGAAAAGGTCAGAGGTCCAGGTATAACCATTTGAGCTGAAAGACTGTGGATGATTGACAAGCAGTTGATATTTGGTGCTCCTTCTTTTCCCTGCTCTTTTGAATTATTGGTCATAAAACACCCTGCAGTCACACTCTTGCTATGTCAGAGAGAGAGGAGCCAAGAAAAGACCCACATGGCTAACACTTAACTTTATCTTCACCATTAAGTAATGCTAAATTAGGATGAAATCACCCTGGCAATACAGGTGACAGCTATATGGAGACCAAATGAATTCCCTATGATCAGTGCTGTTAAAGAGGCACATCGGCAGAATTCACGATGGCGGGACACTTACTGTGCATATAACTCATGTGCACACACAGGAAACTCATGGTAAATCTGGCCCGTGGTTTATGTCAGGCTTTATGAAAAAAAAAAAAAAAAAGTGGCTTTTAAAGCCTCTGCTCAGTTTCTCATGTCTCCAGCCCTGATGTAAATTTGCAATAACTGAACTGCACTGCTAACCTGCTGTAGTGGGGAGGAAGGGATGTGAACGGGAAGCAGGGACTTCACTGAGGCTTCTGGGAGAGATTCTGGATGCTTCCATCTCCCATGCTGAGGCTGCCTGGGCTGTGCAGCCTCGTCCTGCCACCCAGAGATGGTCATTCGTGGCCTGGGACAGGAGCCCTCACCAGTGGGAGTGTGCTCCATGGATGGCAGTGCCAGCTCACAGCAGCCAGCAGCTCCCTATGTCCAGCTGAAGAGCTGAGTCTGACCTGGGATGCCTATGATGCCTTTTTCTGGTCTTAAAATCAAGAGTCAAACACGGTTAGAAGGGAAAAAGGGATTTTACCTTGGTATTTATTTTAAGGATCCTTAGGTGCACCACGTCCAGGTCGATTGCACCTCAATGCACCCCGCAATGCACACCCCCAAAAGATCTGGTATCACATTATAGGTGTTACTAATTAGCATATCTATCAAAGATTCCCCAATGAGAGGCTCGAGTGAGCCCCCCTTCCCAAGGAACCTTCCCCTGGATGGTTCTATCTTAGTTTACAAAATGTGTTGTTCTGGAGAGCACCTTGGGGTCTGGGGGCATTTTGATCCCTAACTACGAAACCTCTAAAATGTTGAGTCTCTTAGCTTGACAAACAAGTCCGAGAATGTAGGCAAAAAGCACTAAGAATACAGAAGGTGTAAAAAGGTATAGAAGGGGTTCAAAAGAAAAGGCAAAAAGTCATCATGGCATCACCTACAGATAGGGATTGCCATGAAGTTGATGTGGGACTGTTTCTGGGACACTTATGGCCCCTGTGGATTGCTGTAGCCTTATGTAAAAGACAGGATTGAACTGTGCTCGATCTCCGTCACAGCTGTCCCCACAGGCCGTGTCACTTGCTTCCACAGTGTGAAAAAAAGCAGGTTTTGGATAGGGGTCTATGCCCAAAGAGCTTTAGCATGTGGGTTGTCCTTGCCAGGATGCTGGGGCCTGCCATGGTGGTATAAATCAGTCGGTGTTTATGGCACAAGAAAGTCCCTTCCCCTGTGCTGACTGTTATGCTGTGGTACCCCCTGCTTTGTCACACAAGCACAGTGCCCTCTGCATAGAGGCAAAAATTACAGCAAGATGTAATTCTCTCTGCCTCCTTACATCCTGATTTTACCTGAATACAGTTAATTTTTTGTGCTTTTACCATCTCTCACGTAGTGCAGCTATGTGCTATTAAGCAGCTGTTCAGCTCCACCCTAGAAAAATAGCTTCAATAAAGTGCATTTCCCATACAGGTCATATATTGGTTAATCCATCCTTTTGGGAGAACTTCCAGACAGGAAATGTGGAGGCAGAGGAAGTTGTCCCAGCAGAGCACAACAATGGTTAAATTAAATCCAACCCTGGCTCTCACTACCTGCCATTGTTACTGAAATTAAAAGAGAAAGCAAAAGGACTGAGCTGCACCGGGGCCATGTCACTGCCACTGCTGAGTGCTCCATCTCACGGGGTAGCTGTTGGCAGTTTTATCCTGGAGTAGGTGAGCCAAGTTTTATATGGTAACATCTTAACTTCTATGATTCAACAACTGGTCTTTTTTTTGTCTTCTTCGGCTAAAATAGTAGGGCAGTGCCACACCTATGCTATATTCTAGCCAAGGCATGATAGGTGGGTAAAGGGGGGCACCAATGTGCCCAGCCCCCGTCATCCACAATGTTAAATGAAACAGCAGAAGGGGAAGAGGAAAACACATCGGAGCTATCTAGAAACAGAGCTGACCTCTGGTAGATTTTAGAGTTCAAGGAGGTACAAAGGGGGCTGCCTCTCACTGTTCCCCTTGGATCACATATTTCACCAAACCTGTTTGGGCTCATGGATATGACTTTGTGTGGTCGTGGCAGGAGTGACTTCAGTGCAGACCCAGTCTGTCGCGTGCTGTGCATGGCTTTGCTCTTATTGCACCCTGACTGCTGCTGAGACAATTTCTTGCCTATTAAAATGCAGTTACGGCCTGGAAAGTGATAGTGTAGGAATGGCTTATCAGTGCTCCGTAGCTATTTGCTCCAATCATCCGTACCAAAGGCCTGAGAATGCTCCCACAGAAGCCAATAAGACTTTTACCATTGACTTCAAAGGCAGCAGAGAGCAATTTAGCTGCTGCCACCAGACAAAGCAGGTTAGGCTACAGCTGGTACTTCCACAGCTAACTTGGCTCTGAAATCCTGACAATCTAAATGTATTTTTGCTACATGGGTTGTTTAAAAATAGACAAGACAAAGTAGCGGGGAAAACAGATTGCTGGGAATATTCCCTCCCTGGTAGGAGAAATGGACTAGCTGAAGCTAGCAGGGCTTTTCCATCTCCAATGTGTACAAGTCTAAGATTTTTGTCAGCAAACTAAGCACTTCTGAGCCCGAGGCAGCACAGAAAGCCGCTAAAAGCAATTTGGAGGTGCTGGTATCATAATTTCTCAATCCAAAAGTAACTTCTGGTTTTGCATATATTGTAGGGCTCTGGAAGATTCCCCTGAATCCAGTAAGATGCAGTGTCTTAAGTAGAGGTGATTCCATGGATGTGAACCGTAAGTCACAATAATGTGAAAGTCTTGAAAGGGCTGCTGTCCCTGCTGCCTCATGGGAGCAGGATATCGAGTGCACGATGTTGGGGAAGATCAAAGAAGCAGCTACAGCTAATAAATCACCAATAATGGGTGACTTTGCCTGCCCACATATAAGCAGGCCAACGATGTTTAGTAAATCAATGTCTCAATACTTTAAATTATCCTCAGAACAGTTACTTTGAAGGCATGAAAGACTAGGGGTGTTTTTTTTTTTTTTTAAATTTTGTCTTGAGCAACATGGAGAATGTAGATCAGGTCAGATAGCTTCCTACATACAAGTGATCATTGTCTAGCTGTTTGTCACCCTCATGGACTTCATTAAAACTTGGTCATGAGCTCCAGTCTTTGGAAAGGAGAAGCTAAAAGAAACTGAAGAGTAAAAAATGAAGCTCAAACCCCTCAGACTGTATATAAAGACAGTTTACTCAGCCCATGTATATTTTCAGGGTGAATCAAGAGTGCTGCGTGAATGATAGAGGGAAGGGATGCATAAGCTGTATAAATACTATTTGCTAGAAGTGGAGCCAGTCTGGGGTATTCAGGAGAAAGGAGCACAGACTTGGGCAGAGCTCTGCTCTCTGCACTCTCTCTCCAGTGTGGGATTATTCAGGCTGGAGGTGCCCCATCATTTCAGCAGGTGATTGCAGAGCAGCCCCTGCTCTCTCCACTGCCTGCTCAGCCCTTCTCCCGCAGCTGGGGCTGGGGACTCACTCTTGTGGAAGAAGGGCCAAGGCACCCACCTCAGCTCCTCAAAACGCTCTGCTGGCACTCTGAAGTGGACTCAACACAAACCTGAGTGTTTCATTAGCCAGGTTTTCCAGCTGGGAGGAGAGGCTCTGATTGCATTGACCTTAATGTGAAATTAGAGCTGTTTAAGCAGGTAACAGGCAGACAGCTGGGTGCAGCCATGCGACGGAGGCGTTTGTCTCTATTTGCAGACAAGCTGTGTGTGCGTTTCCGTTTTGCTCAACTTTTGCTGCTTGTTTATTTAGTTAATAGGAGATAGCAATCTGCCTCATAGAGCCATGCAAACAGCAGAGCAGAGGGTGCCAAAGGAAGGGCTTTTGTTAAACACTTGCTGGCCTCATGGCACAGGTTGTGTTTCACCTGCGTGCAAGAGAGCTGGAGGGAGATACCTGCATCTAACAGAGATTTTCCCCTGGTGGAGCACATCCTGTCTTCCTGCATCAGTCTAGGTACAGGACTATTTTGTTCCCATCCCTGTGCTGGCTTAGTCACTAGTGAGAGAGTGGGCAGTGTGTCACCACCTCCCTGCTTCTCACATCCAACTCGGTGTAGCTGTTTGGCAGTTGCCAAAATTTTGGGTGGTTGTCCCTCAGGGGGCAGACAGGAGGAAGTGATCAGACCCTCCTGTCCATGTTAGCACTGTAGAGAAAGAAAGGAGAAAGAAGGCAGCATGGACAGCTGCTGCAAAACTTCTCCCTCATCCATCTCCACAGGAGGACTAATGTTGCATTTCAGGAAAACGCTCTGCCACTGTCTTTTCTTCTGTTTCTGCACCCAACAGTCCTTCCTGAGCTTTTGAGTGTCAGTTTTATGGCCTCCTGCTTTTATCCATCAACCTTAAATGTCCCAGATGCTGCTAAGGAGTGAAACACAGCTGCTGCCTTCGTGAGTTACCAATCTTCCCCTTTGGTGGTGGTGAGGTTGTTCCCCAGCATCACCAGCTGTCCTGCCATGGACTGGTGCCGCAGGCTTTTAGCAAACTGAAGATGGACTGAGATGCAGGAACTCACTTTAGGGGATCATCAGGCAGGCAAGAGATTGATCCCTGATCCTGGGCCTGTATTGCAGGCATGTGCTAAAGAACTCTGACTGCGCTTGCTCACTCCGGTGTAAACTGTCACCTCATCCCCAGGCTGCCCATGTTTCACCGTGTGCTCTTTGGATGTCTGCATTCCTGGCCTAGGTGTATGGTTTCTATCACTGTCCCCAGAAACCTTCCTTTTACTGAGCAGGTATTTGCACATCTGCCTTTTCTTTCCCAGTGCTTTCACTGCTCATATCTGGACCATTCCTTCCCCTGGTGCTCTGAGTACTTTCCTGCAGTATGAGGGGCTTGAACGGTAAATGAAAGAGCAAAGAGAGGGAATCTCTTTGGGAACTCTCTGAAATTAACCAGGGAAGGAAATGGCAAACATTTCCTAGTGGGCCCTGACCCAGAGACTGCTGGAGGCAGCAAAAGTCTCCCAGAAAAGACTCTTTGAAGGTTTCAGATTGGGTCCCAGCTGTGTAGAGAATGCCTTAAGGAGCCCAGCCCCATTGTGCTGGGTGCTGTACGGACACAGGACAGGACAGAATGTGCACACACATATACACACACGGATATGTGTGTGCACATTCCCTTCTGGCGCGTATACACATTAAATCAGATGCTTTCGGGTCTTCAGTTAACTGTCTGTTATGTATTGGCTGGTCCTCTTGGAGCACAAATGAACACATGCTACCTAGTTTATCCTGTGCTTAGTTGCTAATTAGGAGTTTTTTAGGACATACAATTTGAGGTGTTACCAATTAACTTAATTGTGGACCAAGACCAAAGCTGTTATTTGCTTTGTCATAGCAATTGAAAGCCAAATAAACAAATAGAAGTGTCTTTTCAGTCTTTCCCCTGTGCTTTAGCACAGCTGTTCAGCAAAATAATAATAATAATTTCATTGTCTACTTTCCAAAACTTTATGTTTAAAGCAGATCATAAAAAATCTCCACATGGTTTACTTTGCCTAATTGTTACAAACTCAGGCTATAAATCCCAGAAGAAAGATTATATCTTACTTTAAAATACCCCAAACACACAAAAAAGTCCAACCAAAAGGAAGCAAATGAAGAATGAAATATGTCAGAGTTTGTCTGTCTGTAGTTTATGATCAGAAGTTCTGAAAGAAGCCATTGGAGAGAAGTGCTTGATGTCCACAGGATTTTAGAGGGGCTCAGTATTCATTTCACTGCTGCTCTTCTGAAAACTGAGTGGAAAAAAAAATCATAGTTGCAGCAAAACAGCATAAATTTGAAGAACTATTTTTTTCTATCTTTTTAACTTCAGAAGTTTCTTTTCCAGTTTCACAGGAAGCCACAAGCCATGTGATTTGGGATAGCTTACTTGTGTTGTATGCTCTCCTGGTGGCCAGTTCCACTTGGAGATGGCCTTGCCCCTCAAAGGTCTCTGTTCCGCGGGAGGAGCAAAGGATGGGAAGGACAGCAGCCAACTGATGGGAATGAAGTGGATCAAGAAAAGCAAAATGAAGGGTGTCAAATGCCAGACAGAATACTGACTGTGGAGCTGAAGCTGTGGAACTTCACAGGTTTGCCCCCCTTCATCCCCATCCTTCTCTTTTATAAGCCTCTTTTCCTTCACCGTGGTAGCATGAACACGAGTTACAACGCAACAAATGGAAACAGAAATGCCCCCTAGGAGGCAGGGGTAAGCTCACAGAAGCAGGTGAGTTCTCAGCCCTCAGCAGTTCCCTTCACAGGTCACATCTAACTAGGAGGATCCTGGATTTTGACATTATTGATGTTTTTAGCAAGTTGGTCTCTTCCAAGGCGGCAAAGAAGTCCAGCTGGGAACCCATATGGGGAAAAATATATATATTCCATAAACTTGTTATCCCTAGAAAACTTCTTGTATGTACTATGTGTGAGCTCACTCTGTACACCTACTCTTCTCCACAACCTGATTTTAGACATTGCATGACAGATAGCTGATACCCATCAGCATTTTAATATTTCTACTTGGAATCCACTGTAAGGCAGGTGAAGCTCTCTTTTAGAGAGGAAAATATTTTCCTGGTCTTCCCATAAGTTTTTGGTCACCCACAGCAGTCTCAGTCATCAGTGATTTCCACATGGCCTTCATGGGTGGAGGATCAAATTCACCCTAATCTGATTATTCGCTGGAAAACACAACCCAGGTGCTTGGAGATTATCACCAGTGAGTTCCTTTAACACCCTGGCAGTGGCAATACTTGGGCATAGTCCAAGATTTGGTGTTGTGTCAGTTTGAGTTGTAACTTTAAAACAATTTAATCTAGCACAGCAGATATATGTCCAGTTACTTCAGCACAGGTGGTGGGGAGTAAGTTATAAAGGTACTGGAATCCTGCCTGAGGTAGGTACCCATATCCTCAGAAACACAGATGGGGTGAAGCAGACAGATCTTTTCCTTCTTCCAGTTCTAATATAAGCCGACTAATGGTGGTCATGGGGGTGCATCCTGGCCCCAGGAATGCCTGATCCTTAGCTGAGGTGAAGGTACACCTACAGGCACACGCACTTTAGCCCACCCGGGGGTGGTAAGTGGATGGCAAAACTGCATTTTAAGCCTAGTTCAAGGCTGCTCATGGGGAGCACTGCCTGAACATGCACCTGCATCTCATCCCACACTAATGCAGGCATGAACTGATGTGCTGCAGGCTGAGCCTGCCCACGCCCGAGGGTGGGTGCCCCCAGCCCACAAGAGATGCTGTGACACTGCCAGCTGGGTGCTCTCCTCGACAGAACTGTATCCCCTCACTTCCTACATTCATTCACTTGTCAAGAGCAGGCTCATTTTAACACTGTGGATTCTAAATTTTCTCTGATGTAATTATTGTTTGACACTGCAGCCTCTCCAAGCACCTTACATAAGGAAAAAGGGAGAATTAAATGTGAGAAGCCTAAAAATAAAACTATTAAAAGGAGGCAGAAGCTGTTTTGTGAGCAGCGGGAATGATGTGGTGCCTCTGGGAGAGGGTACGTGGAGCCAAAGGAGATGTTCTGCTTTTAGGCAATCCCTTTTATTGTATTTCAGTGAAGTTCTGTGCTTTTCTGAAGTTCTTAGGTGCAGGGCTTTTAGAAATGAGTCTGTTCTTTCTCTTTGCTCTTGCAAAAACCACGACTTTCATACCATTTCCCAAGTCAATCTTCTTGAACAGACTGCAGCCAAAATTTCCCTTCCCTAATTAACCTGGAATGGTTTTTGAAGAAGTTTTAGCCGCAGAGAACATCAAATTTAGCTCTTAGCCTGGAGCCAAGCTCTGGGCTAAAGAACACATGTCATTTTAGGAATTCATGCAGATGCACCTTGACATCTGGGATGTGATCTGTCGCCTGCACGCTTCCCTGCTGAGCTAACGAGCAGGAGTGGGCACTGCTGATGCTGCACGTGGAGCGCCAAAGGTTCTTCCCCATTCATTCCAGCACTTTTGTCCAAGGTATGTAAGTAATTGCAGGAGACTTTTTTGACAAATGCGAACCTCTTCTGCTGGTTTTTGTCCACGTGTAACTCAGTCACCTCGTTTTCCCCTCTGGGTTGATTCAGAGGAGAGCTGCAGCAGTATTTCCTAAGTTACGGTCCCAGAAGGGATGGAGTTCTCCACTGAGCTGTTGTTTGCCAGAGCTAACTCCTCTGTCATGTGAAAAGACAGCCAAAAGTAAGTAACACTTCAGTTTTTATTGTGTGATTTTGGAATGACCTTAATAGGACCTGGTTTACAAACATCTGGTGATTAAAATATGTTGAGATTCAGGTATGGAGAGTGGGGCTGGAAGGGATCATGTGCCTCAAGTCAGGATTAGCCAAGTTTCTCTCTCTGCAGTGACTGTAGAAAAGCTGACTGACTGCATTGGGCAAGAGCAGATGAACATGCAGTGAATGTCTTATTTACATCAGGTCCCTTGATGACTTCATGGTTTGGGCACTCAGCATCTGAGGCATCAGTACCACAGCACTGTGATCTTTGATGTGTTCTTGAGCTTTCCCTTCTGCAAAGCCGTGACTCATTTTCTCTGTTTGGAAGACACATGGAACGGCGACAGGGAAAAATGTGCCCATGATGGTATCTTTCACAAAATCTAATTCAGACTGAACAAAGGTGAAGTCTTGATGAGCTACTTGTGCATCCTGTCCAGAACATCTTTAGGAATAATTGAATATGGATGGTTGATGACTTTGAAATGCTGAACCGTAACCATTCATTCCTGACATCTCCTTAGAAGCCCACTCAGAATCAAAGCAGAAACAATGATGCAAAGCCAGGCTACTTTGAACCCTCAAGATTAAATTTTTGAGGGACTTTCTGTTGTCCAAGAAATATTTGTGGAAAATAGCTGGGAGAATAATTTAGACTAGCGATAGCTTGTGAAAAATTGTAAACATCTGAGACACCATTCCTGAGCAGGAGAAAGTAGGCAAATCTGTTATTATCTGTGACTTACTACTACTTTAGCTCTGGTAGCTGCTTTGCTTTTGGTTTGATGGGGGTTTTGTTGGGTTTTTTGGAAGAATTTACTCAACAAAGAAAACATATTTTCCCTCTGGGATAAATAACCTCCCATAATTGCACAACTCTGCTGGTTTTTAATCGAGTCTGTGTGCCCACAGTAAGTGGTCTTTGGTTTTCTGGCCAAACACCAGTACTTGCAAGCTACATGGAAAACCTTTCCTCTGGAGCTACACAGCACCATAAGGTTTGTAGCTCCACAGGGGCTGATTTGAGCCAACAAGCAGCAGGGCATCATGTCAGATTCTGCAGAGTATAAGCCTTCACCCATAGCAATACAACATGTATTTTCTAGCCATCCTATAACGAAAACCCTCTGAATACAAAGAAAGGCTGGCTTGGTTTCCTGAATTGCCTCTCAAGAGGGAGCAAAGGCAGGGAGCAAGAGTGATCTTCTGTGCTTGCTTGCCTGTTTGTTCTTAAACCTACAGAGGACCAGTTAAACAGTAATGCTGTTCAACTCCCTGTCAATGAACTCCAGCTACTCTCAAAACGTGGTAGTTTCCAGGCACATGAGGGACATCAGTAGTGTATTTTAAATCTGACAAAGTCCTAAGAGCTTCCCTGTTAGTTTCTACACGAACACACCTACAAGCAGCGTGAAGTTTCCCCCCAAGCCTGTGGCATAAGGTGGAGCCAAGCTGTCCTCTCACGCTTAACCTAAGATGACCCTGGTAGGGCTGCCAAACCTCCAGGTCACAGAGCTGCAAAGGGAGCTCAGCCCATGTGCTGAACTGCTTTCATAGCAGGGAAGGGGCACAAGAGGAGCACAGAGGAGAACCCTGTCCCAATTTTCCCCTTTTCCAACTGGCTTCTAAAGCGATGATGTTGAGAATGTTTTTACCTCCACATCAATAAGGTGGAGCAGTTTTGGTCTGAAACCCCTCAAAGTGTCATTTTTACTTTACTTTGCTCTTAGCTTTAAGGCTTTGGATTTTTTTCTTAATTACCAATCAACCACTCTTCAGCTGCAGTATTAGCATGTGGGACAGAGTTGCCTCCAGTGGCTATTTAAATTAAACACAGACCTACTGAGTAGACACCAAGTGCCAGAAGATCTCTTTTGGAGGGAGAAAAGGGGAGAAACAGCTTTCCTGTTAACATTGCCAATGTGTTTCTGAACCAAAGGATGACACCTTTCTGACTTCAGGACATTATTGTCCCTCTCTGGCAGAACATGTGTTCTGAAAGCCTATAGCTGTGTCATCTTCAAGCTGACATTTTGTGGGGGTACTGCAAGCCAGGTACAGCCAACCTGGCTTGGGATTGCACAGCAGACATCCAAGACAGTACATGTAATTCAGCTGATATTACAACCCTGCCAGAGGCAAGGCTGACTCCAGACCCAGCCAGGGCTCTGTGCAGGTTTGCAGGTGAAGCCGACCAACCTTGTGGATGATGCACAGCCAGGGCAGACCCTGGGAAGCAGCTGAATTTTTAAATACAGACGGGTTGTACCTGTGACCCCCTGGGATATGTGTTATGGTAAATTTGAACCATGCCAAGGAAGCTGAGCTGCCCCCACTCCAGCACCTCTGTAGGCTGTAGGTGGAGATTGATGGCTGGGCAGCAGTGGTGCAAGAACAAGCTCACATCTCATTGTCCCGTACCTCGTCCAACCCTCCCCGCACCAGCAGAAACACCAGCCAAAAAGAGGGCTCTGGGAAGGCTGAAGAGGCTCAGGGGCTTTGGGAGGAAGGGCAATCAGTGCCCAGCAGCAGGTCTGTGCTCAGGCTGGTCCCTTCCCACAGTTTGATTGCGTGGCCACCTCCCAGTTCAGCACAATAGCTCGGCTCAGCTCCTCAAATGGGTGCACATGGGCTGGTGGCCAGGCACTGGAGGCTGTTTCAACACAAGGATTTATGGTGAGCTCCGGGAGGCTTGGAGGGGGTTGTGGCTGGGAGAGAGTGGTCCCTGGAGAGAGCAGCAGACAGATTGTGCAGCCCTGCTGTTCTGGACCACCATCTCCTTTCCTTGCCAGTGCTGGAAGGTTGCCACAGAGCAGGAAGCATCAGTCAAACCTGCTCTCTCACACACTGATAGCACTCCCTCCCTTCCTCCATGCATGCATTAAACCTTCACTGGAACAGAATTCCACCACTTTATTCATCCCTCGGGCTGCTAGTTCAAGTAGTGTTTCCCAGCCTGGACCCAAGGGGTTAAGGTGGGTTGTTAACTTCAAAGCTGGGCTCTCTGGGGATCTGAGCAGCGTGGGTCATGGACATCCTTGCGGGCAGGTCCCTTCTCTCCATGCTGTGAAGAGCAGATGTGGCATAAAAACTTCCTTTTGGGGAGGGCATGATTAATCTTTGCTTCTTAGAGGATGACAAATATATTATATTCGCTGACATGCACACGCATTCTCCTCTGCTGACGGGTGACCCCTGTCTTAATGCCAAGCGTGTGAGATCCAGCTCTGTAAACGAAGAGGAGAGCTTTGCAAGCTCATTAATGCTTTGAAGTCGCTCATTAGGAGCAGATTCCTCGGGAGCTGGCAAGCACAACACCCTTTGTGAGCATGACTTCATTTGATATTAATGTGGGTGCTGCAGCTGGAGGCATCCAGGGATGCTGCGCTGCGATTCTGCACACACAGACCAGCACGGCAGATTGCTGTGGCTGTAATGAACAGGGTAAAAAAGGAAAGTTTCTGTCCCCTCTTGTGAGTTTTCCTCCTGGCAGCATATGAATAGGTTGACCCAGCCCTCCTCTGAGCTGAGGACGTGCAGCATTCTCCCATGGGATGACTGGAATCTATCTGCCTTGCTTCCTAGTACCTGTGAGTTACCTCTGGAGGCCAGGGTGACCCCCCCCAGATTGAGGAGCTCTGTGTCACCCTCTTTTGAGACCTGGAAATGTCCCTTTTCAGCGCCTCTCACCTTTCCATCAGCCAATCAGAAGCCCTCCAAGTGGCTCAGCTATCCCAGGGCGAAGCAATGAGCAGTCCCTGGGGAAGTAAGGAGGAAACTGCTCTCACTTTGAAGCAGAACAGGACCAGGACAGCCTGGCTGAGAGTATCTCCAGCAGACAGAATCCTCTGGTGAAAGGGCCTGGCAGGGTTTCTCTGTGTGATAACATCCCTGTGTGAAGGTGCTGGCCTGAGAAGATTGAGGGTGGCTAAATTCAAAAACAGAAATTAGATCAGGCTCCTGTGGCTTAAGGGCTAAAGACTTCCTGCACATGGGCACCTGAAGGTTGTGGGTTTGAACCCCATGAGGTTCAATAGTGGTGTTTGGGTTTTTTTCTTTTCCCTAGATGATGGAAAAAAAGCTGTACTTCATCCCAAAGGAAAAATAACGACCTTCCTGTAGCACTGTCAGTCCCATCTAAATGCCCCAGTAGAGTACTGTATGCAGGCAGGAGGGGGTGAGGAGTGGGACCTGGGGTGCAAAGCCAGGGCTGGAACTGTGTGCTGTGTCTGGCTGGGAGCTGCCAGGCTGTCAGAGCTGCTCCCTTCCCCTGAGGACCCAGTGGGGTCAGGAGGGACCTCCCAGAAATGTCCCTCCTGCTCCAGGGTCCCTGCTGGCATCACCACCAGTGACTGTGATCTTTGCACAAGGATCTAGGGTGGCACACAGGGCCTGTGCCACCCTTTGTGGCCCATGAGACCTGCTGTCTCCCAGTGAGGTGTGCTTCGGTTGCTGGGAACATTAAAGAAAGCAGTGAGGAGGGAACAGTGTCACTGGGCTTGGGAAGTGTCCTGGATTGGGACCTGAGGGCTCAGTGAGGTGTGAACTCTCAGGGAGGAGCTGGTGGGCCAGGGGAGAGCCCAGAGCCCACCAGGATGGCCGAGTGGTGAAGGCGTTGGACTTAAGATCCAATGGGCACATGCCTGCGTGGGTTCGAACCCCACTTCTGGTAGGAGCCTCCTTTTCCTCCAGCTCCAAAGTTCCCAGCCCAGCTTTTGGAGCATCACTTCAGAGCAGGGACGGGATCTCTGGCCCCATGCCTGAGGAGCTGAGGCCATTCCATGCTCCAGCGTGAGGACCCCGGTGGGACTGGGCCTCCCTGCCACGCAGGCTGAATGCAGTGCACAGAGACACAAGCCAGTCCCTCTGGCACACAGGCTGTGGATCTCATCTCCCATGCAGGGAGTGCTGTGACCGTCATAGGCTTGAGTCCCACATGCTCCCAAAATAGCAACTTGTTTTTCCCATGGCAGAAATAGAAAAACCTGACTACCCAGAAGGGGGGAAAAAAAAGGTGTTGAGCACTATATATTTTGGGCAAGTCACAAGGGGAGACCAGTGCGAACATGTGGGTTCAAGGAGACAGGTTTGGGGTTTGTGGAGACTGTTCCTTTTATCAGCTCAACCCCGTGACCCCAGACCCATTGCAGACTTACTCAAAGCAACATTTGGCACTCTCGGAGGGGTTTTGGCAGTGTCACAACCCCTTGGAGGAAGCCAGCATGGCAGAAAGGGGTTCCTCATGCTGCTGGTTAGATTTGGGAAATGCATGAGGAGCCGAGAGCTGCTCCTCTGTTGCACGGTGTCACTGTGCTGTGGTCTGTCTTGGGTCAGTGCCTACAAATGCTCACGAGACTTTTGTTCCCTTCCTTGTGTGCATGGATGGGCAGCAGATATTTCCCCCAGCAGAGGGTTAGGCTGCCGGACTCGCAGAGATGCTGTCAGGCTTTCATTTGGCTGCTTTGCTCCAGCCCGAGGCCAATCGGAAATGTCCTACTGCTGGGACATGATTTGAAGTGATGGTGTTAATTTGGTTAATTAGGATTCCTGGGTAGCGTGCGCTTCTTGCAAATCAGCTTACCATTGTAGTATCACTGCAAAGAGTTATTTGCTGGTGCATGGGGTTATGTATGAATTTATGATTATGATGTAGGACCATTAATTTCATGTTTGTGGCAGATGATACAGCTCAATTAAAAGTTGCACGTTGAGATCTTTGGCTCTCTCTGGTACGTGAGAATCAGTCAGTGGCCTCCAGCAAGGTTTACAGCGCCTGTATGAGTGGCCACAGAACAAACGGGGCAGGGCCCAGAGGAGAGGACAGGGGAGGAATTATTCTGCTCCTCTCCCATTTGATCAGTGCTGGGAGGGAAATTCTGTGCATATCTGCTAGAGTTGGCTTGTTGCAACTAACCTCAGTCATTAAGTGACGCAAAGAATGACAAACACATCTCTGAGATATCCCGGGGGGTCTCAGCAGCACTGTGTGTCAAGTCCTTTGCCTCTGATGGCTTGGAGTCAGACTCCTGTCTAGTTCATGTGTCAAAGGCATTTGGTGGCCTCTGCTGAGTTCAAAGCTGAAATCTCCTCATTTGAGCTCCATGTTGATCCATATTCTCACAAAGCTTGTGTTTTTACTGCCCCAAGGGTATGGGTTCTGTGTGCTTCAGATCCCTCGAGGATGCTTATCCACTTTGCAAAACTATTGGGCAGACAGAGCATCATCTGGGGGCACCAGGAGCTGAATTAACAGCCTTTGTATGGCACAGCCCACCGGACTTGTAGGGCTGGCTGGGGCCAAAAGTTAATATGAGTCAGGACTGAGACCAAATGACAGACCCCTGTAAGAGCCTGGGGCTGGAGATTTGGGGATTGGAACAGCAATGAGTCCAGGGTAGGGAAGGGCTGTGGGGACTGGTGAGTGAACTGCCTTATACGAGGCCATTGCTTTCTCCCTTCTCACCCCACATCCTCCAAGGGTCTGACAGAGCTAAAAAAAGAGCAGCTTGTCCAAAAGCCATTTCCATGTATCATATTTATTAAGACAGTTACTGCAGGTTAAATATCAATAGTTTATTGCAAATATATTTACTATAGATTAACTATGCAGTATCAACATCAGTTATGTTGTGGTTAAAAGTAAGGCTCGGTGAAAGGTTTTTAATAATGAATTTGTGTTGAAGTAGTGTATAGTAAGTATCTTTAGCAATCTTACTCTCAATTTCACATGACAGCTTTATGTTCAATAAATACCCAGAGATTATTAAAAACATATTTATCAAAGATTAACAGTGATGAAATAGATACAAATCGAAGCTGTTAAGCTCAATATGCATACTAATAATAATCAATTCCTATATTAAACCACAATAATGGCCTAGCCTAATCTAAATGAAATGGGTTTTTTGGATCTTTGTATGTCTGTCTTTTGCTGTGTGATCCTGCTTGCAGGTCTCAGATTAGATCCTGGGACATGTGAACATCAAATCCTGGAATAACACTGGCTGTTTCAGGAACAGGGAGCCAGATCTTCAAAGGATGTGGGTCAAAGCCAGTCCACAGACACCAGAGCAGCTAGTCTAGCTTGCCTCCACTCTGTCTCGGTGAGAAATCCCCACATCCAGTCTAACCTACAGCTCATACCACCACCTCCCACCACACCACTTCCAGGACTGGGGATCTGGAGCAGCAACTCTCCACTTTACAATCACAGATGCACCCACACTGTTTTGGATACTGAAAGCTGCCGCCTGCCTTGCATCCTGTTATTACCTAGCACTTGGAGGCAGAGTGCTAAAATGAGCTAACTGTTTAGGAGATAAACAAAATGTTATTGTTTTAGTCTTGTAATGCTGCTGTTCTAATTGCTGGCTGCTGAGTATCGAGGGCTGGTACTTGTGCCTCTGCCTGTGCCTCTGCCTCCTCTGCCTGCACCTGCCTGCAGGTGCTCTGAGCTCTACCCCAGATGCTCACTGGCTGTGAAAAGCATCATGGGCTGTCTGGGTGCATTGTGGAGTATCGGTGGCCTTTGAACCACAGGAGGATTTGGATTCCTGAGTCCTTCCAACAGCAGGCTGGAAACCCCACAAGGCATCTCCCAGCTGGTGTGGATCCATGCCCCACCCCAACATTTGGTGGTGGTTTAATCTTATGTTTGAACTTGCACTTGTACATCAGTGGAGCTAAGTGCCAAATCCAGGTGAGGATGCAAATTATAGGAACCTAAATTTGGGGGAAACACGGTGTGTCTAAAACATGAGCTGTGCCATGACACAAGAGGGCTGTGGTGTTGTCCTTACATATTGAAGGTATCTGCCTCTTGTGATTACAGGGTCTCAGAAAACACTCTGTGAGGGATGGACAACTCCCCCACTGCTGCTCAGCAGTATCTCAACTATAGAGTGATTTTCCATTACCCAATTTTCTGTTGGTTTCTTTTCTTTAGGAGTTTGAAAACCAGGCTCAGGCACTGCTTTAAGGGGTGCTACTTCTCCATGTTAGATGCTATGGAGCAGTTCTGTAGGATCAGGTGTGTGCATGGGGCTGCCAAGGAACTCTTCAAAGGCAGAGCAGAGTCAGGAGATGATGAAGGCAGCTGGGAAGAAGGCAGAAGGGAGATGGACAGACCTGTTGGAGAGGTGATGGCTGAGGAGATGTAGGGAGCTTCTGGCCTGTATCAGCCACCTGGTATATGGAGATACCTGTGTTTATGTGTATACCTCTTTCTATAAATCTCCTGGTTTGGGAGTCCCATCTGTGCCTGTGGCACCAGCGTATGGTGCAAGTGTCTGCTTTGAGGGATGTGTTTGCCTTGAAGGATGGCCCACATGACCAGAGAAGACATTTCTGTGCTTAGCTGGGTGAGGACAGTGCTGGCTCCATTGGATGCTGTGGGGATCCATCATCAGATTTTGGCAAGGTCTGGTCTGCGTGATGCTTCCAGTGACCATCTGTGTCAGGAGTCCCTGACTACACTTTTTGGCCCATCTGTGAGATGTGACCTGAACAGCTTAGAGGCTTAGTTCGTCCCCAGTGCAATCTCTGTGAACGTCAGAGCAGTTATTTCTGATTATATCCCAAATGAGTTTGTCTCCTGCATTTGTTCCTCATCCAACCACTCCCAGTGGAGGATGCTGAGCTGCTAGGGGAGGGTTTCACATCTTAGCAGTGGGCTGCAATTACAGAGGTGGCCAGAGAAAAAAGACAAGCAGGCACGCACCGCTGCCTTTAATAGAAGGCAATGATTCTTGTGGGCTCCAGAGTAATATGACAGATCTGGTTTTAATAAATTAGCAACCTACAAGTAACAATCTCAAGCAATTAAACACTGGAATGAAGGTGTGCACTATGGATGTATTCTGGAGCTGACAAGGGGGTGGCAGAGACAGTTTTTGAGCAGTGGAGAAGGCAAAAATATAACAAAAATTCCCCAGAGAGTCTAGGAGAGCTCTTCTCCCCCTTTCATTTCTATTGTGCATGCATGTGGAAGTCTCATCTTGCTCCCCATCACCCCTCCTTCCTCCACTGGCTCTCAGGGATCTGATTTGGAGCCTCCCTGAGCTCATTCAAGTCTCCATCATCATCACCCCAGTGCCTGCTCTGCCCCATGTAGGTAAGGAAATTCCCATGATGAGGAGGGGATGGTTGATGGCAAACATGGAAAGTAACTGGAAGTAGTGATGAACTGAGGAGGGGAGCAAATAAATATGAAATAAAACTGTTAAGCTCCTTCTCTTATATTAATAGCCTGTACGGAATACTCTTTGCCATAGAATTCAATTTATTTCCATTTAAAGGCTGTTCTTCTCAATCAATACTGCTAATAAATAGCTGCTGATGGCCATGACCCCCTGGGCCGAGGGAAGAATTTATCTTCTGAGCCAATTAAAGGAATTGAACAATTCCTTTTAATAATACTATGGGATTTTAATACAAGGAAAAAAAACCCCACCCACAAACCCATCAGGAGAGGGAAAGAAATCCTCCCCCTGAGCCTTGCAGGAAAGGGTCAGGCAGGCTCTGCCAGGGTCAGGATTAGATGCTTTAACTTGTCTTGTGAAACTGGAAGGGGAAATACAGTGTTACCTGTGAAAGCAAAGGAATGCTCTTTTTTTTCTGGTGTCTTAAAAAAAAGCCCCAGCCAGAAATCAAAAAGCATAACGGCAAATTATGTTCCCTTGTTTACAGAGCTGTAAAAGTCTTGGAGATATTAGTGAGTTCCCCTAACCTGGTGGGAGAGAAGGACAGGTGGGGCCAGCTGTGACACCTCTTGCACTGCTGTGATGGGCAGGACATCCCTCCCCAAGTGGGGAATTACCTGGGTGCCCCGTGGGCACACGGGCAGCAGGCCCAGGGAAGCAGAGACTTTCACCCCAGGCACTTCAACACTCACAGGGGTAAGACAGGGCTGGCCTCTCCATAGCTTTTTCTGAGGCTCACATTACTTTTTTTAATGGCAAAAATCCTCACTGATACATTTCCTCTCGTGGGATCGTCCCATGAGACACGTGGGTTCCCACAGCTGGTCTCGGAGCCAGTGCTCGGTCAGGAGAGCGTTTGTGCCTTGTAAGACAGACAGGTGTGAAGCAGGTGGCCAGGGAAGCAGAACAGACACCTATTGAGTTTTCACAAAGCCACATAGCCCCAAATGGCAGTGGGTCTTCTCCACTCCATCACTCTCCTGTCAATGAAATCTCGTGACTCCTGCTGGCATCGGATGAGAGCATCTGTCAACCACACAAGTCTCCTTTGAGCACTCCTGTGCTGTAGGGAGGTCTCTTATCTCCATTTTACAGATGGCAAGCAGAGGCACAGAGAGGTTAATTGACTTGCCCAAAGTCAGCACAGGAGGTCTATAAGTGACACCAGGTCCCTTGAATCCCTGTCCTCTGACTTAATCATAAGACCATCCATCTTCATCCTCTTCCCCCTCAGGATTCCCCAGCATCTGTGCTAGCTTAGGCACTCGTGTTGGCAAACTGCAGGTGGAGACAGAGCCGGGAGATGGGCATTTCCAGCAATGGTTTCTCAACCCCATGTCCCAACACAGCATCAATTTTGACCTTGAAAGCTCAGGGTTTTTTTTAAACTCTGCTTTGGTAACTGTGAGATAAGTGTGCTTGAGTGTTTGCTCTTTGGGGAAGCATTTCAGAGATTCTAAAGCAAAAGGATATTGCATTACTGCTTTGATAGAGAAAGGAGCTCTTTCCTGGGTTTTAATGAACCCTCCAGATCAAAATGATAAACAGATTGAACCCACAGGTAAAAAACAAACAGTGACCTTTATTTTCAAGTGATCACCTGGTAGTAGATCCCTGCTGGACTCTGGAGATTTGTCCTTGACAGCCATTCCCCATCTGTTTGAGCAGGTCTGTTCATGCTGGGCCATTGAGAAACGTGGCAGGGCGTGAACATTTCCATCACAATGTCTCTTGTTTCAGAAGTGTGAATGGAAGAGGTGAAGGGTCCGGAGCGAGCCATTTAGGAACATGGAGCACGTGTTAAGTTCCCTCTGAGACTAGGAAAGAGATCACAACTCTAAGTCTGCTTCTTTCAATTTGCAGGCTTTCTGCAACATCCTTGTTCTTGTTCTCTCACTTTCATTTTTTATTAATTACCCGGTGACAATTTTTCCCAGAAGACTCTATTTTTCCATTAATTATTAGGAAGACTACAGGGGAAACATTGAGCTGTTGGAGAGCTCACTTTAGGAACATCAGGTGGGAGCATTTCCTAATGCCTACATGTGTATCTTTTTGTCATTCTCCTTGCACAGGAGGCTAAATGACCTGCCTGGGATGCACAACAACTTTTTTTATTGCAGCATGGCACGCTGAGCAAGGAAACTTTATTTAAGGGCTGGTTTGTTGGCCCTGGAGAACAACATACTGCTCAGGCAGAATCGATCA
Source organism: Ifrita kowaldi (assembly GCA_013398055.1). NCBI lineage: Eukaryota > Metazoa > Chordata > Aves > Passeriformes > Cinclosomatidae > Ifrita > Ifrita kowaldi. The sequence goes on from VZRS01001271.1 coordinate 203,233, forward strand.
GCGTGCTCTGTGTATGATTTATTATCATGTCCTGTGTGCAGGAGAATTCACAGACAGAAACCAGAGTCAGCATAAGACTGTGCTGCACTTGCATCACTGTTTTCCACAGCTGAAGCCGTAGGTATGGTAAGAGAAGGACTAATGCTGGTCTGAAATCTCAGGTCCAAGTGGTGACTGTTTCCAGTGTAGATGAATAATGAAGGTGGAGGCAGAGCATCTGCTTTTTCTCTCCTCCTAAAGCCATGGCTTTTATAGTTGTACCTTCTACAGTCCCCATAGTATGCTGAGATTCATGGGCATGTCTTGAGAGAAAGCCGGGAAGCTCAGTGTTAAAACTGGAAACTCCTTGGTGTGGCACATCTGAGCACCACAGGCATTCAACTTCTGTTTGACAGAATAGAAGCTGATATTTCCATGATGGTGATGTGGGATGGCAACCTGCTCCTGCTGATTACTGGAGGTTACTGAATACTGCTGTTTCTAGGATATCTCATACCTCTGTGCAGTTAGAAGAGCGTTCTCCATACATGAACAAGCTTTGGAATAAGCCAAGAAGAGCCTGAATTTCCTTCAGAAAAACCCAACAAGACTTGCAGCATCCTACATGTACTCGTAGGAGATTTTGGTGAGCACAACCTTAAAGCTGTGTGGGGACATGGAGCAGAGCTCAGAATCACCTGCTCCCTTCAGAAACAGAATGAAAAAGTGTGCAAAAATAATGGGTTTCTGGGCTTTCATTTAAGGACTTTAGGTCACAATGATGGTTGGTGCCAGCCTTCCCATGCTGACTCTGTCCTCTGGCCCACTCTTGACTTTGTACACAGGACATCCCTGCTCAAACCCACAGTGCATCCACAAGGGCTCCTCCTGGAGGGCTCTGCTCAGGCGTTGCATGGCGGTAGCGCTTTATCACACGTCAGCTCCCATGCTGTTTTACAACGTTGTTTCTATGGTTACCCACTACCCTCCAGAACCCATGGAGCCCGGAAAGAGGCAGGATTACATTGCCCAGCAGCAGGACCTGTCATGTACAGTGATGGGTGTAACACCTGATGGAGTGCTAACCCGTAGCCAGGTCCTGGTTGTGAGGCTGCCACCCTGGGAGCCATTCCTTGTGCTGGGAAGCACTGGGGGTCAGAGTCAGAGGTGGGTGAAGGGAGGACACCTTGTAAAGCCTCGGGTAATTGTCATGCTGCTCCCAACCACCCAACTCCTCACCTTTGTGCCAACAACCAGCTGGGATCTGGCACTTGCTGGAGGTCATTGCAAGGGTGGGATGGGGAGGAGTGATTGCAGCAGTAGGAAATTTTTTGCTAAGAAACGTCCCATAATGGCTAACATGGACCTTTTTGGCCACAAAGGTTTTCTGGAATGAATTTACAAGCATGGTATGTAATTGGATTTGGCCTGTAAAAGCTTTTTCTTCACAGAATAATGGGTTGAATGCATTTGTATTTCATGATCTGGCATAGCTTGTTTTAATGGTGCTTGTGTGGGATATTCTAAGATATTTTTACAGAAACACCAAGGATTTGATCTGGATAACATGACCACTACAGAGAATGGAATTTGGTGAGAATAATTATTTGACAGAACTCTTTATCGTGCTTAGCTGTCTGTCTAGTTGGACCAGATCATGCCCACAAATCCATTACTGTAATGTGGTATCTGCTTTCTGGTAAACCTGCCAAATATGTGTATGTGCAAGAATGCTATCCAAAAGAGTTGAAACAACTCACAAAAAGAAGAGATTTGGAAGGTCTCAAAGCGAAGATGATTAAAATCTTATTCCCTTGGGGAGAAAAGTGGATTTATTGCTAAAATAATTTTTAGAAATCAAGTTCCTTCTACCAAAAATTATTAATCCTAAACCACAAGCTGTTTTCAAGGGGCCCCTTTCCCCTCCAACTTTATCAGCAATTAACAGTTTTGACAAGTTATTGTCCACCAGTTCCAGGTAAGGCATGGGGGTCCTTGAAGCGCTGGTGGATGACAAATTGGAGATCAATTTGAAGCAGTATATTATTGCAAATAAAATTGGTCTGCTTACACGGAGGCAGATTGTGCCATGGGAAAGAAACAGCTCTTCCCTATTTGGTTCTGATTTGTCCTTGAAACAAATCACATTCTTGGTCCTGGCCACCATGACATGACCAGACAACAGGATCTGGGAGGAAGACAAAAGAAGCATAACCAGACCACCCTTCTGCCTTCTGATCACTGAATGATCAGATGTTTGGGAAAAATGATTTATGTGGGAAGGCTCAAACCACTAAACGAGGCTACGAGATGACAACGTGTAGTTCTGCATGTGGAAAAAAAAAAGGTCTAAAAATATCTGAAGGGTGTAAACATGACTGAGAGAGCTGTGGTATCAAAGGGACAGCGCCGAGTACAGGGCTCAGAGCTGGCAGCTTTCCTTGCTGTTCAGAGCAGCGGAAGAGAGATAACTGAGAGGCAGAGCATCATCATCAGATACTTCACTTCAGCCTGTCCCTGTGTGACTGGATTTGTCATGTTCTACTCCAGCCCTGTGACTGGCATCAGGGCATGTCCCACTGAAATACTGCCTGGACACAAAACAAAGCAGCAAAATATTTTCCCCTCCTCTTAAACCTGGTGACTCCCAACACCACAGGGCAAAACCCATCCTGCTGAAATCAAAAATTCTTTCTCTGTTGGGCTGTACAAGCTGCTCTCACCTGTAAAATGTCATCTGTCCTTTTAGTCTCTCCCTTCCTTTTGAAATAATAATACAACATATGGATTATCACTACCAGACCACAAGACTTTAAAGAAACAGTCGCATATTTGCTATGGCTTTCTTTGGATGTATGGTTGGATTCTCAGCTGATGGGAAGACATGCTGATTCATGGCAGCTGAACACACAGCCTCTTGTGTTTTGTCTTGTCTTCTCATCTCACTGAACTTTCCAAGGATCTAAATTAATGCAAGGGAAATACGACCTTGCCTCAGTGAATTGTTGTGAGGGCTAATGTGCTGAGCGATTTATGGGCAAAGAGGGGTTTTTTTTCCTCTTTCTTTAATAAAAAGTGCTTTCATTCAACAGGTTTGATGGAAAGCCTGCAAGGACCCATGATAAGTATGTAACTGGAACAGACCCATATTAGCTATCACTGTTACAAATCTATTAATCCCACACATTAGAGCATGTGCTGGACCTGATGAGCTACACTAGTGGGAACAGGAGTAATTCTGTGGAATAGATGTAGCTTGCAAATCTTTTAGACTGTTACCCAATTCCTTTTCTTTCAGTTTAATTAGGATATAAAACACGGCCTTAAGAGCTCGCACGAGTGGAGGGAACTCCATGTGAAGGACAGGGAACCAGCTGCGGGGGATTCCCAGCTGCTCTGGTGCCGAGCCTGGTGGCTTTTGCCTGCAAGCTGGTTTTGCTGTTCAGCCAAGGACTGATGAAGGCAAAGTTTCTTGAAGCATTGCAGGAGGACAGAGCTGCTCACGGATGATTCGCACAAGGTGGGTTGGCCTTGGATTTTCTCAGCTCCCTTCCCTGTGCTGCCAACACCCAGCGTGCTGGGAGATGCTGGGCTGTCTCCCAGCCGCCAGAGCTGCTCTGCTGCCGGGACACGCAGCACCCGCTGGGGCAGAGCCAGGGCCCAGCAGAGCTCCTGATGCGAGGCAGGGGCTGCCAACTGCTCCCTAACAGGGTAACACGGCGACAGCAGAGAGCAGCAACGAGGCAAATCACATGGTGGTTCTTTTCCAACCACATATGCAAAGCACCTATAATGAGCGGAGACGAGCCCCTGAGACCTGTGATGCTGCTGATGAATTAATATAAAATCAAACCATACACTTTAAAGACAAGAGCATCCAGCCCTTCTCATAACTGATGCAGGACATGTTTCATCCAGAGCATATCTGCTATCATTGGCGCACTTTCTGTTCTTGAATTCATCTGTTCCGTACATTTGGGGACTGGCATGATTAGCATTTGGCTTTGTAGAATTCAGAACCTAATTCCTGTGAGTTTTCATGTCTTCCTTTTCCTTGTTTTGATTCTTGTTTGTCCGTTTGTTAGATTGTTTATCAACATATTTCCTGTTTGAAACAAAAATAGCAGAGATGGGCACTTGCTTTCTTCCTGGACAGATTCCTTTGTATACTGATTTGTTTCGTTTTTTAAAGATGGACACCTGGTTTCCTTATAAATGAGTGTTGGCAGGCTGGGAAGCTTGGGGGGAGGAGGGGGAAAAGGAGAAATGCATCTGTTTAGAACAAATGCAACACTGAAGGAAAGCTTTATAATATCATCCAAGATGGGCCTGATTGTCTGATTCTTTAAACATATGGTATGCTCCTATATATATTATGCATGAAAAGTAGCTGCATGCACATAGCAGTCATTCTGCAATGCTTTACACAGAGTCTGCCAAATCCTGAACTTCTTATTCAAACCCAGCTCCCGGTGAAGACAATGAGCTTTTATCTAAGCCTCACTGCGTTTGGCATGCTCCATCCCTTCTCCCTCAATTTAATCTCAACTGGAAGAGGATTTCAACATTTCATCCTTTGGCACTGAGTGCCGACCTTCCTGCTCTGCAGGGCACGCAAAGTTGGAGCTGGGAGGGCGTGGTGGTGTGGCAGTGAGAGAAGTGCCACTGGGAAGGCAGAAAAAGCCTCCTGTGAGCGTGGTCAGCAGGCTCCGAGGCAGCGCTGACACACCTGTGTGTGCTCCTTGGCTCGTGCCCACGTGTACATGGCACAGACTGTCTTTCTCTGGGATCTCTGAGGCTGTTTTCAGATCCACCTGGGCAGGGAAGGCGCTGGTACAGACTGGGGTAAGAGCTGAGGAAAAGCTGTAGCAAGTCCTGTGGTTTCTGTCCTGCTCTGACACAGACTTTTCCCTCCTCCTTAGCCTCAGGCTGGTTGAGCTTTCCTCTGTCAGGAGGAAGGCTGCCATTCTGGGGGAAACTTCACACCGTCTTTGCACTGCTGGGTTTGAAAGGAATTGAACCAGGGAGGGATACTGCAGTTATTGCATGTATTTCTTGGCTACCATCAATGCTGTGCTTGGCCCTGAAAGGGATCGTTTTTTTTCTGGGGGGGGGGGGGGGGGGAACGTCTCCCTTTTCTTTTAAGTAATTTTAAGGATTGAGAAGGGGGGAAGAAGGGGTTTGTTTTACCACAAAGCTCAGTACCATCATGTGTTTCCTTGCTGTGTCGAAATGTTTGCCCTTCAGTGGAGGTGACAGACCAGAGGAGCTGACTGGCAAGTGCCCATTTTATGCCTTCATATTTCTTGTGCCTCTGTAAGTGGTGGCACTCCCAAAAAGCAAAGAGTGGACTTTTCCAGAAGAAGAAAAGCAAAGATGCTTCAAGTTGCTTGCTTCACCTGTAGTTGAAGCAGAGCCTCCTGTTGCACAGCAAGATGTCATCAACCTGTCAAGATAGTTCCTGAAGGCCTGAGGCATCCAGAAATTATTGTGGAGGGTTTTGCAAGAGTCCCTCTGCCATTAGCTCTGCAACAGAAAATTTCCAGGAGTATGTTGTCTTTGGCAGGTGTAATTATGCCTAATGCGGTGTCAAAACTTTGCAGTTTTGAAGAACTCACTGTCAGTCTGAACCCTGTCCACAGCTCCATCAGAGAGGGTCTGAAAATGGTCAGTACATCTTCTAAGCTGGCAGTAGTTGGAAGCCTGCAGGAATTGTAGGAATTTAATTAGAGAGATTATCCTTCCCGTTTTTCCATTTTTAATACTGCACAAGAAAATCTGGTTTTTTCTGTCTTTGAATTCCATTTTCTTCTCCGCCCAAAATGTTACTGAAATCTCCTGGGCTCCATCATTTGAAGAATTCCTGTCCTCTTCTTCCTGCCAATACACTCTGTGGCCCTGCTGCACTGTCACCAAAATCCTATGCAATTAGACCCCAAAGGATGATTCAAATTCAGATTTAATCTTGGGCAAAGAGAAGCTTTTAGATCAAACATCCCCACTACTGTGCAAAGCAAAGGCTCAGAATGCACCACCATGTAATGATCATTAGAGGAGCCGAAGATCTGAAATTTAACACTCACGTAGATGAGTGATGGATAAACATCACTTTCCTAAAAAAAGCGCTTTCTCAGGCTCTTTAATCCATCCAGAATTTAACAACTGGGTGCTGACTGAGGCACAGCTTGATTGGGGAGAGATGAAGGGACAGAGAGAAAGCTTAACACAGAGCCAGCTCAAAGAAAACGCCTTTATGCTGCCGATCTCAGAAGCTTTGAAGAAGGAGCCCTCGTGTCCTCGGTGGTTCTCTGTGGCAACTTTTTGGCATTAAAGTTTGTGTGAGAGAATTATGAGTTTCCCATTATCACGTATGGAGACGTGATCCATTGTGCTGTGGAGATTTAACATTCACCACACTTTGTCCTGCAGATATACTGTGATGTGTCCTTTACAAGCTGCAGCTGACTACATTGAAATCTTGACTGACATTTCTTATCTGATGGGGGCTGCTTTTCCACTGGCTGCTCTTTAGAGTGATAAATGTCAGGAGTTTGGGAGTTTGCTTGTATCTAGGCTCTCCATCTGAGACTTTGGGCAGGTAATTATCCCGAGACCATGGAACTTTGTCATGAAATCCACTGCCATGCTCATATGGGGAATGAGTCAGCCAAGGGTCATGGATTTGGTGTATCCGGGAACTGGGAAGCATCCACAAAGATAAGGAGAGAAGGACAGAATCTGAGCAAAGATTTTCCCCAACCAAAGATCAAAGTGGGTGTTTTCTGACATTGTGGAGTTGTCTGTCTTGATCATCTGGGAAGGCCACGAGCTAGGATTGACCCAGTAGCCTTCTGATTTGAGGCTTCAGTCAACCAAGCAAAGCAACTAACCCTTGCAGGCTGGTGTCACAGCTGGAGCAGAGTGATAAACCTCCTACGTGAGGGCACCAGTAAAGAAAGCAGAGATCTGTGGCAGTCAGTGGGCTCCAAACAGAAAACTTTCTTCCCCTATAAATCCTTAACACATTTTGTCCTGGTGGAAGGTGCAAGGTGGAAACATCTAGAGACGTGGAAGTTTCTTCTGTCCTTTCCTTTTCCCATGTCTTGCTTTTTTTCCTGGGTCCACTCTGTTCTTTAGTTTCAGTATCTATCACCTGGAAGATGAAAACAGGATCCAGTGCAGTCCAGGACCCTTTTAGCATAGCATTTCTAAGTGCTCATGAGGTCTGAGAAATTAGGGTTGACATTTATTGGAGGAAGGAAGGGATGGGTGTCACCTTGCTTATTTTTCTCTTTTCCCAGTGCCAGGATGTTCACACCAGTGAATAACTGGCTGGAATAGCTACAGTCCCCAGATGGAATTAATGTCAGTCATTTTTTTCCCTGAAAAAGCAGCACGACCAATCTCAGCGAGCTCTTAGCATCCCCCTACACCACAGAAGGAGGTAAGAGAAGTGTTTTCATCCCAGACAGGTATGGTGACTGGTGAGGCATCTGTGAGAGGCTGCCTGGCTCTGGCTGATGCTGCCAGCAAAGCCCGGGACGGGTGAGCTGGGATGGCTGTGGGGTGGCATTAGAGGATGGAGAGNGACAGCTGGGACAGTATTTTTGTGAGCACTCGCTGTCCTGTTTCTGGCTCCAGGTTCCCTGGCCATCTCGACCAGTTTGGAGGGACAGGGTGAGGAATGCTGGCCCCTTGTTCAAATACCTGACTCAGTTCATTTAGGTGCTAGAGGGTAACAGTTGCTTCATCTGGTTGGCTTTTTTTTTTTCTGTTGTTTGTGCCTTTGTTAGCTTCCCCCTCCTTTCCCCTTAACATACCCTTTGAGCTGTTCTTTAATTGAAGTAAACGGAGCAGCTGCTATGGTGTGTGCTGTTTTTCCCATTTTCCCCCGTGAGTCACACATTTCCTTCCTTAATGTCTCTATCTTCAGTCGGTCTGTATTAATGAGGCCCCACATCTCAGCTGTTGAATGCTCAAGCTCATCTGCCTGGAATTTTCTAACTCATTTCCATTCATTTCCCACTTTCCCCTCTCATCCCTGCTGCCTTTCTCCCATTCCCATCCTACCTCTCTTTATCTCCTCTCCCTGACTTTGACTCTTCTCCCACTGCTGCCTCCACGTGTCCCACCAGCCTGCCTGCAGCCCCCTCGCTGCCTGCTGCCCTCCCAGAGGGAGATGAGAGCTGAGAATCGCTGCAAGTGCAGGATGCCTGTGCTGGGAAGGCACAGCAGGGAGCGGGCAGCACTGCCACGGATGCCAGGGCAAGGAGAGGCACTACAGCTCTCCCTGCTGCAAGGGTGCTGGAGAAAGCCCTCCTGGGGTCGTGGGAGTTAGGAAACACTAGGAATGGGCATTGTCCTTTTTGTGCCTCCTTGCTCCGCAGGGGGAGGAAATAAGGGTGTGCATGCCAGAGACCCACTGGGAAAGCTGTCCCTTGGCTCTGTGCCTTGTGTGGGTGTCAACCCAAAGCTCTCAGTGAGGCGCAAGCAAGAGCAGAGGCAACATCTCCGCTCTGCTTTGCTCATGAAGGTCATTCTTTGCACGGTTTTAGCTGCTCTGAGGAACGAACAGCACTGTGGGGTGCAGGAAGGGATTAGCTGGTGTGCCCTGCATCCCCTGGAGGCCTGAGGCACAGAGATGTCAACTGAGAGGCTCTGTCCTTAACAAAGTCAGGAATGTCCCATGGCGCCACTGCTTGGCGCTCACTTTCTCTGCAATGAAGGCGTGTGCTGGTGTCTGCTGAGCAGGGTGACAGTGCTAGTCCTGCTTGGTTTTTTTCCTCATTATAACCGCTTCTTGTGGGTTTTGTTGGGCAATTCTTACTTAAACACTAAGCCCTGCTGTTCTCTGTTGCATTTATATCCTTGCTCTTGCAGAAGACAGGGACTGCTCTTTCTTCTCTTAAGCAGGTGTGGAACTGAGGCACAAAGAAGCAAGGACCCAATTTAAAATTTAGGCTTAGAGCTCATCACCTGTGAAGCGTCAGCAGCCCTCGCTAGAGGAGCCTTGGATACCTCAGCACTGCAGTCTCAGCAATGTCAAGGAAGCCAGAGAGACCCACAGGAGTCTCAGGTTTTGATAGCAGTCCCCACTGCAAACCCCATTATCACAACTGGATCAGACCCCTTCTTGGCTTTCACTCTTTTATCTCTTCCACCAGGAACAGCTGTCTTTTCATTTTAGGAATATGAAGAACTGAGTCCTTGAGATTTAGCTGCAGGAATATGATTCCAGTCTTTGAGCTTTGCAGGTTAATTCCATCCTTACCACCAAACACCTGACTGCCCCAAAAGAAAAATCAGAATTAAGATAATTTGAGAGCCATAATAGAGCAAAGAAGAAAAAAACCACCTTGATGGAGATCAGACACTGGCTTGTGTGCTCCTGGGAGAACCAGCGGAAGAAGCCAGAGTTATGAGCACTGGATGTCTGGAGGAATTTTGATCTTGCTTCAAATTTTGTTATGCTGTTTTTGCTTTAAAAATGCAGGTTCAAAGGAAAAAAAAAATAACATGACAAAACAAAACACGCCAGTGCTTTCCTCTTTGGCTTCAGGGCCTCCTGTTGAGGTTCCCTCATCACCATAGAGATAATATTGCTTGTTAGGCCTAAGACTAGCAGTTGGAATTCAAGTGGAAAAAAGACCTAAACAAACCCATTATAAATCCCCAATTACTTTCAAACTGTCAGGCTTATTAAAAAATGTAAATATCCTTCTCATTCTTGCAGAGAGTGTATAAAAATGCATGAAGCTAAAACTCAGCTGAGCTGAAAGGAGTTGATTTCTCAAATAACTTTGCTGGGAAAATGGCAGAAGTTGCTCTTGGATGGCACAGGGAGGAAAAAGTACACCTGCCTGAGCCACTGGTCCCAATCATCCCTACTGTTGGTGTGTTGCCGGTGCTACCCTGCCTTAGATCACAGGTTTAATATGACTTTTCAGGCTGTTTTTCAGGTATTTTCAAGAAACAGTTATGCAGATCCAACAGAGGGAATTTCTGCCAGCTGATAATTACTGGACCCCACCTGCACATGGCTGAAAGTGCCAGTTTTCAGTATTTACCACTCACCTCAATGGAACTGTTAATGTTTTTCTGCTTTTTTCTCTCTTCCCTTTCCTGAAAATGAGGAGGGCATTTCTCTTGTTCTCGAGTTTGATCGTGCTCTTACTGCACAGGAGATTCTCACGAGTCTGTCTTTAGTGCAAAGCCTTTCTTACCATGACCTACACCTGGATTCAACCAGGACTTGCTCCAGAGGCTGGGATTTCCCAGCAGTGCAGGTGCTAACCCTGCAATATGGTGAGGCTGCTTCTGGAGGGAACCAGACTTCCTTTCATTTTCCTCAGCATGAGTTACTTTGAGGACTCCCTTCCCCACTGCTATCCTATCCACAGTCAACCACCACAGCTTCCAGGAGGGAATGTTATCAGATAAAGGAAGCCTAAGGTGTTAGTGTTAGGCAGAGTCAAGTGTCATCGTTCTGGTGGTATGAAGTGTTGGCCAGTGCTGTTCAGTGCTGGCTGCAAACTGGAGAAAAAAACCAACATTTCTTCCACTGGCCTCAAAGCCAAACATCTGTGACATTGGCAGAAGGGTAAAAAGGCTCCCTGGGGAGCCCTGAAAAGGCAAACTGGCGTGTCATGGATGTAGGACATGGGCAGTGGAGTGGGATCTCAGTATGCACTGTGGCACTGATGTGGCACTGGTAGCAGTTGGGGAAGGGAAAAGAAAGGCAGCCTTTCGAAGGAAGATAAGGACTTTAAACATCCCATTATGACATTGCTATGTGCATACCAACACATGGTACAGGATTGCCATATTTTATCCAATAACCTGCATATACCTCAGAGGTGTATATATTAAAAGAGGAAATGGTTGGCTGTTTAATTAAGGAAGCAAAATTGAAGTGATAACATAAAAAAGGAGCATAATTGCTATTCTGATCAATCACCAGCCAGGACTAGCTTAAAATGCAGCTACTTTAAAATCTCACTAGGGACTTTACAGGGACTGCTGAACTTGGCACTTCTGCCAGTTCTCTCTGGAAAAGCCAGATAGCGGAATCCCCCTTTTCCACCCATTTGCAGGTGCTTTGGCACTAGTTATATTTTTTGTCTGGATGCTTATGAGAATCCGTGATTTTAATTTCTGAGCATTTGAAGGCATCCCCAGAGCCTTGGCAGCAGCATTTTCACGGTGGGCTGTGGGGGGGTGGGANTGGGTGTTTTCTGACATTGTGGAGTTGTCTGTCTTGATCATCTGGGAAGGCCACGAGCTAGGATTGACCCAGTAGCCTTCTGATTTGAGGCTTCAGTCAACCAAGCAAAGCAACTAACCCTTGCAGGCTGGTGTCACAGCTGGAGCAGAGTGATAAACCTCCTACGTGAGGGCACCAGTAAAGAAAGCAGAGATCTGTGGCAGTCAGTGGGCTCCAAACAGAAAACTTTCTTCCCCTATAAATCCTTAACACATTTTGTCCTGGTGGAAGGTGCAAGGTGGAAACATCTAGAGACGTGGAAGTTTCTTCTGTCCTTTCCTTTTCCCATGTCTTGCTTTTTTTCCTGGGTCCACTCTGTTCTTTAGTTTCAGTATCTATCACCTGGAAGATGAAAACAGGATCCAGTGCAGTCCAGGACCCTTTTAGCATAGCATTTCTAAGTGCTCATGAGGTCTGAGAAATTAGGGTTGACATTTATTGGAGGAAGGAAGGGATGGGTGTCACCTTGCTTATTTTTCTCTTTTCCCAGTGCCAGGATGTTCACACCAGTGAATAACTGGCTGGAATAGCTACAGTCCCCAGATGGAATTAATGTCAGTCATTTTTTTCCCTGAAAAAGCAGCACGACCAATCTCAGCGAGCTCTTAGCATCCCCCTACACCACAGAAGGAGGTAAGAGAAGTGTTTTCATCCCAGACAGGTATGGTGACTGGTGAGGCATCTGTGAGAGGCTGCCTGGCTCTGGCTGATGCTGGTCGTGGAAGATGCAATGGCAAAGCCTGGCCTTCCCCTGCAGTTCTGCTCCACATCGCCTCCACTGCCTGCAGTCAGTTCCTGGTGTGGAGCCGTTTGTAATATCCCAGTGAACGCCCTCTCAGCCTGGCAATCCTGCAGGGACCTGCCATCACCTCTGGCCTGACTGAGCATCTGAGTGGTTTTCTGCCTCGAGACCTTGGACGATGTGTTTCCAGAGCAAAAGGACAACAAGAGTTGACTCTGTATTAATGCCAGACTTTAAATGTTTTGACTATAAAACTGAAACACCATTACCTATTCCCCGCAGAGCTCCACTCTCTCCCTCTCTCTCTCCTTGCCTTCTCCTCTCCACACTGTAGCCTTTTGTATGTCTCAGGCATTAATCCCTCGCTGCCGGGTTGTGTAAATTAAAGAATAATAGAGCTGCAGAGGCATAAGCTCGCAATGATGGGGAATGTGTTTGTATGCTAAGAAGCAATTTCAGTGAAAATTAACTCAATTTCATCTGAAATAGTGAAGACCGGCATAAGCTGGCAGATCCCCGAGGATGGTAAAATTACTTTGTCAAAGCTCTGCTTGCTTAAATTAACCAAGCAAGCACTCCAGGTTATTGGCAAGATGCAGCTAGTAACTAGGTTTTAATAAACAAAAATAGCTTTTTGGATAAATAAGAAAAGTGCAAAGCATCTTATGTATTTTGCTGATGTGTTCTTCTGTGTGTCCTCAGCAGCAAGACCTTCACATTCCTTCAGGAGCTTTCTTCAACTCTCCGTGTCTGGCTGGTCTGTCTTCAGAGCCTTTGCAAACAAGTATCAATCAGAAAAAGCTTTTGGAAATGATCTTGGATAAGTCTTTTCCCAGCAACTAACTAAATGGCTCAGTCTGCAGCACCAAGGTGAGGTAACAGCAACAGTTTCTACAGACATTTTATTTTCAAATCAGAAGATGACTGTTACTGGGTTTATGACTATTAAATTGCCCAAAATAAGATGTGGTGTCGTAACAAGAATTGCTCTACGCTGTCACTGATGCAGCAGATTTCCCAGATGAATACATTGCTGCCAAAGGCCAGGCCAGGGTGTGAGCTTTCTCCTCAAGCTGGGGGCTCAGGTCCATGGGAAGCAAAAATTTCATCATGACAGCAAGAGTGGCTCAAGGACCAGCTCAGAGGGTTTGTGAATTAGTTGAGAATTTGCTGGTTTGTAGAGTTTATTTTTGTTGATTTTTTTGTGGTTTTTTTTGTTTGCTTGTATTGCTATTAATTGCACATCTGAGGATTCTGTTCTGCAAACAGGCTTTGCTGCTGGAGCTTGTGATCGTTAGGAAGGACCTTCTGAAAACACTTATTATTTTGCCTCTTAGTCCACCCCTCTCAGGAAAGAAGATTGTTTCTTTTGGATCCCATTCCTCCAGGTATTGTGATTTTGGTTTTGGTTCTAGTGTTCATTAGAAATGTCATTAATTGGACTGAAGGATAAAGAGCTTAGGAACCTCTCCATTGGAGGAGAATATGAAAAAGCTTCTCAGAATTGCAAAAATACATAATCTCCATTGATTCTCTCTCTCCAAATGAGGTCATCAGTATTCAAAGAGCGCTCCATATTAAAAGTCTTTGGGTATGTGTCATCAATACCCTCATCAGAAGGATGGATTTTTCCTTCTTGCTTAGCCAAGTCATGAATTCTGGTACTGGGAGCTACTTGCATTCCTGTCTCCAAGACCCCAGTAAATGGGACCATTAATGGTTTATCCAAGGAGAGTTGCAGAAGGATCAGACCAGTCAAACAGGAACATGAGGTGGAACCCAAGTATACAGAGACTGCAGCTCCCTGGTTGGTTGTTAACTCCCCTCCCTTCCTACCATAAATCTCAGTATCTGCAGCAGGGAAAGCAGCTGCATAAAAGATTTGCTGAGCCATCCACTCATTAAAGTGTTTCACTGGTAAAGAAATACTTTCTCTCACTGTTGCATATTTACAGTTTGGAGATTGCTTGTTAGGACAATCTGAGGTTGTATTTTTTAGCTGTGCTGCTTTCAGGTGTCAGAAGAAGACACTTGGTTAATAACCCACAGTTCCTTTCCATGAACTCTAGTGCCCAGACTTGGGAGACAGCTGGCAGCCCCTCTCCTCATAAACAAAAACACAGCCTAGGAAATATGGGACCAGCTCTGTGTAAAATCACCTCCCTTTGATAGGATTAATTGCAGGAATGCCACCAACTTGTCGTTAAATCCAACAAATGCATTTGGAGCAAGGAATAAATCGCGCAGGGAGGCAGCGGCTCATTTGGACAAACGCGCCCCGCTGAGACCTTTCATCACAGCACTGCTCCATTGGCTTGTCCGTCACTTCTGCTTCTCTTCCCCATTAATGCAGTGGCTGTGGTCAGAAAGGTGCCAGCTTTAAAACAACAGCCTCAAAACCAGCCAGGGAACAAAAGTGATGCCTGCCCCCCGCCCTGCACTATCAGCAGGCTGTCTGTCCGCTCTCGCAGAGCTGCTATCTGCTCCCTGCACGCTGCTCCCGTGTTCTATCTGCTCCCTCCGCTGATAAGACCCAGTTCATCCATTGTCAGCCCTGCTGAGCCAATCTAGCTGCATTCGAGCGAGCTGGATTTTGTTCTGCATCACGTATCAATGACAACTTCCAGCGACGGCCTTGCTTTTAAAACCTGGCTGGTGAGGGTGCACGGAGCTCGAAGAGCAAGGCAGATCTTTAGACACAAAGGGAATTCAAAGCGGCTCAGAAAAGGGCTTTGAAAATAGAGCAAATATGCTGTGGAGGCCATCAGGAGAGACTAGATAAACACGGGACACCAGGATAGCCGCAGGCAGAGCGCTGTGCTGCGCCACGCCTGGAACAGGAGTGTTGGTGGGCACGAAACACGGCAGCGTGCCTGCTGTAGCAGCAGCAAAGGGATGATTTGTGATTAAGGCACAGCAGTGACACTGAGTGGCTGGAGACTGTTGCAAGCAATCTGAGCTCTGGGCTCCCTCTCCTGCAGTGTTCTCCAGCGGGCTTGAGAGAGGAGACTCTGCAAAGGGCATGTCAAATGTGGGCAGGAAGGCAGGGGAATTAACAGGATCCCACACCTGGACCTCTGCTGCCCTCTGAAAAACTCCCCCCATGAGGTGGCACTCACTGGGGTAGGAGCAGAAGGGACTTGCCTCTTGAGTTCTAAGCAGGGCTGCGTTGCAGCTATTGTAATTTGAATAATAAATAAAATGTAGCCTTTGACTACGCTTTTATTAACTGGATGACACATTTTAATATCAAATTACTTTGATACTCTTGACTCAGAAGACTTGGAGGTGTCAAGATGCAGGGGAAAAGCCAATTGCATGGATGCTTTGCCGAGTATGAAACTGCTCAAGTTCTGGTTTGTGTGTATTTCACCTTTAATGAACCTGACATTTTATGAGTCAGCGTTGATGGGAAATGTGAAGGGTGTCTTTCAGGAACACCTCACTCCTCGTCTCTGCCTGCCAAGATGTCACCTCCTTGCTCTTTGCTCTCTTAGGCTGCCATGCTTTTCTCCAGCCCTTTTAACTTTCCCTACTCAAAAGATTAACCCTACAGTCTCACACGGGAGAGTTTGCTTCAGCTGCAGAGAAACAGCAGTACAAGACAGATAAGAAAGTAATTGTACCCTGAGGAAGCACGAGGAGTGTCTGCATCATATACACTTGCTTTACAAAACAGCAGCTACTTATGCAAAGCAAGTGGCCTTTTAAAACCAAGACAGGGTACATGGAAAAGCCATCGTGTCAGATGCCTCATTAGACCTCTATCATGGCTACTTGGAGCAGTTTCTGTCCTGTCCTTATTTAGTTTTCCTCTGTGGGAAGTGGTGTGTCTCACTGCTTGCCTGCACCGTGTTGTGGCCATAATCCTGGGTCAGACAGACTGTGAAAATCCAACGTCAGAATCCTGAGGGGAAGGGAAAGAAAGGAAAGGAGGGCTGGGGTGAAGCATCTTGGGGTGAGGAGCTGCTGCCAGATCCAAAGTGGGGTTTAGACCTGATCTAGGCTTTTTTCCCCCAAGATATCTCCCAAGGCTACCCAGAGGAATCACACACTTTGTTTCTGTTTCCAAGGGTCTTGGAAGCCTTCAAACTAAACATCACAAAAAGTGGCTTGTTGGGCATTCCTAGATATCAGAAGTGCCCAGGCAGCAGCTTGTGTTGGTGTCCTTCGGCCTTGCTCTGGAAGGGCCGTGTTAGTGCAGAGAAAGATTGCGGATATGCAGAGAAAAAGATCAGATGATGCCATGGAAAAAAAACCATCAAAGTTTATTAGCCACAGAGAGCCATTATTCCAGGTGGGCAATACCAGGCCTGAGGTCTGGGGGAGCAGGTAGAGTACACAGCAAAGCAGACTCGGTATCCTCACCCTTTCTGTGCCCTTTCCTTGCTGCTTTCAGCAGCGGGGCAGCAGGCTGGATGGATGCTTGGCTTTGTTCACTGCAAAGCTCTTTTCTTTGAACCTCAAAGGTAAAAATAGCCAGAGATCTCTGGCTTGGTTCACACAGGTGTCTTTGAGATGGGAAAAGCTTTCAATTGCTTCCAGCCCGGGGCCAGAGCAGTACCAGTGACCATGAAGTAGAAGGCTCCACATCCCATATTAACCAGTCACTGCAGTCTTGTTCTCTCTTCTTTTCCTTGCCTTGACTTTGCTTTTTTTTTTTTAGCCTCTAATGAAGCACAAGTATCCGGAAGGAAGGCATGCCAGGGCTGACAGGGAAATGTCCTTCTGATCTCTCCTCTTGAAGGAAGATTTGGAACATTTTAATAAAGTGGATTAAGAACTTGGACACAAAAAGTAACATGTTTCTCAGTGAAGGGTCCTTTAATCTTCTCCCTGAGCAGCTGATAAAGGCTTTCCTTAAAGAAACCTCCTGAACACAAAAGGGAAAATAAAAGAATGGGAGAATAGACTGAGGAGTGCAAGATGTTTAAAGGCACCCCCAAAAATGAAGCTGCTTAGGTGTTAATTGTGTTCTCTTTTCCCAGAGCCTGTTTCTCTCTTTCGTTTCTGATTTTGGATCAATGCTAGAGGCTGCAAAGCTAAACCAAGGAAGGAAAAAGCCTTTGATTAGACAATCTGAGTGGTAAAAAAGGTATTGAACAGCAAGTGCAGTCAATGAGCTACTCAATATAACAATTAGAAGGTGAAACTTTTTCTTTCCCTTTCGTAGCAAGACACACCCTGCTCTGCTGGAAGGACGTGGGTGGGAGGAATTCTCCCCATTCTGGTTCCCAATTGTCTCCTGGGCCTATTCCATTTCAAAGGAATATATGACCTATAAAACTGGCCCATTTTCATATCACCCAATACAGTCTATAAAACTATCTGGCATTTAAAGGGAGTCTCGTGGTGTTTACGGCGACAAGATTACTGTTTCAATAAATTAATAAAGAGATGTAGGAAAAATGTTGCCTCTACAAGAATGCCTGGAATTTTTCTAATTATAGAATCTTTCCAACACTGCTGGCTACACAAATGGTTACACAGCTGAAGCCTTGTCCAGATAGAGAACTGCACTGTTCCATGAAAATTACATGGGAATACAATCTGAGAAAGTTGAGTGGATTGCTCTGACATGCTAATACGGTAATTCATGGATTTTTTTCCTGTCTTGATGATCAGAATTACTATTATAAAACTGGATATCTTAAGGGATAGTGTCCCTCCCCCAAGCATTTTGAAGCATGGGAGGATCTCAGGGTGCTGCAGTTAGTTCAACGTGTGCCCATCCTGCATTCCTTTCAGCAGGTCCCTGGGAGCCAGTGGCACTTGGAAGAAGGTCCAGTTAGGCACCCTGTGGGTCTTTGCAGAATCACAACTTTCACCAAGGCCTGCAGCATTCAGAGCACTGCCAGCTTCTTGGGCTATGTTTTGAGCTGAATTTGGTTCAACAATATGGGGTGTCTTTCACCATATTCACCTACCCCAACCCAAGGCAGACCCTGAGCTGCCTTTGCTGTGCCAGGGACAAAGGGTGTCATCAGAGGCTCTCTCAGAACATGGGTAAGCAGAAGGAATCTGTGACTCCACTCTTTCACCCGCCAGGCAGCCTCAGATATCAAAGCCACATGAGTCCCAGGAGAGCCTTATTTATTCCTGATGCTTCAGTTTAAGCTTGTCTTTGCAGCCTAGATCTCACAGCAGGAGAGGAGCTGAAGAGCTTCTGCCTCTCTCTCCCTCACAGTTTCAGATACATCTACAGCCATTTTTAGCCACAGACCATACCAGCCGAATAAAAGTTGGGTTCACATCCCAGCAGCATACAGTTCTGTAAAATCTAATCTCTCATTTTTGCCCCCTCACCTCTGAGAGGCTGCAGCCATTCCCCCCAGTCCCTGAGATGGTCTTGCTATCTGGTTTTCTCTCCAAGCATCAGCTGCCCACAAACAGCTGGGGCAGGAAGGGTTAACCTCCAATTCCCTCACTCCTGACCACACAAAAAGTTACAAATCCTCCTCTACTGCCCTCTTGTTCTGCAGTGTAAAGGGAGGGAAAAAAACCCCCCAAAACACCAGAGATTAAAAAACAGGTAGGTTTTTATAGATCAGCTGCAAAAGGAAAAGCAGAAAGACAGAGCAGGGGGGCTGGGAGGGAGCAGCCCTCAGCTGGCCCTGCACCGGCTTTGCTGTTCACCTCTTTTACTACATCCTTTACTGTCCTGTAAACGTGGCTAAGCCCTAGCATCACCTAGCAGCATCCCTACGCCTCACAGAGCCCTGTGTCTCCTTCGTGGGAAGTGCCAGATCTTCCTCTGCCACCCCTATACTGCCTTCTGTCCCAGTGAGAGCTTTGTAGGGCAGCCAGCAGCCCCACTGCCAAATAACACCTTCCTCACACAGCTCCTTTGGTGCTCTCTTTACAACCACAGATTCACAAAATACTCATTTTCTTATGCCTTTTCTTATGCCTCCTTTCTACCGACCCTGTCCCTCCCCATCTGCTAATATCCTGTCTCTCCCCATCTTGCTTTCTATGCACTGTTGCTCCCCAAATTGTCTTTTTCTTTGGGTACTATTTTTTCTGATTTGCAAAAAAATAGAATGAGTCCAGGAGCTTTGTGATTTTTGTTTTCAAGCACACATTTTGTTTTGATAAACTGCATTGTTTTGTCTATAGAAAAGTATTAACTGCTTACATCTATTTTCTCAAAGACCGCACATGAATATTAAAAGGGATTTATTCCTACAATGGCTTCGGGCAGTTGAGTAATCCATTATAGGCTGTCATATCACACTGTGGTAATGTGAAAAGCTGGGAGTCCCTCCAATAATATTTATTAGCAATACAGGCACATTTTCACTTTATGTTTTTTTTCCCCCTTCCCGTGATAAGTTCACATATAAAAATATTCATTAGTTTCTTTAAGCTGCTGCTTGATTTTAATTATGATGGCGATAATGGTGATTTAAAACAATAAGTGAATTTCACGCAAGTGATACTCACCTGGTTTATTGCATTTATTTTAGTATGGACCAGAATGCTCAATTTAAGGCCCACAGGCCACCTGGATGGTTCATTTGGCCAGTATTTCCCTCCCTCCCTAGGGTCTCCTGGAGGAGGGAGGAGCCCACAGGAGTGGGCTGTAGGATCCACATCTGCTTTGGGCATGGGGCAAAGGGGGATAGGAGGGTGGGGAAAGGCTTTTCTCCTTCCCCCTGCAACACCAAAGCTGTGCAACAGCGATGGGTGAGAGCAGGGCCCTCACGTGAGACTCCAACCTCACCTTCTGCCTCTTGTCCTC
Organism: Ifrita kowaldi; assembly: GCA_013398055.1. NCBI lineage: Eukaryota > Metazoa > Chordata > Aves > Passeriformes > Cinclosomatidae > Ifrita > Ifrita kowaldi. The sequence continues at coordinate 222,961 of VZRS01001271.1, forward strand.
ACATGTGAGCTGCTCTGCAGTCATTTATTTGCCTTTCTCTTGACTTCTTCCACAGGAGATTTCAACCTTTCTTCTATCTCCCCCATTTCAGTCTGAGCTTTTCCTTGCTGTGATTCTTTGGTGGCAGCACCTGGTCTTCACCTGTGAGCTGGAGCTGGAGCTCAGCAGCCGTGTCTGTGGGTACCAACGCTGAGACACCGCAGAAACTCCACCGTGTTACTCCAGGCTGATCCCCCAGGAAGGCGCTAAGCCGTGAGGATGGGCTCCCTGATCTGCTTTGTTATTTCCCTGAGGGGCCAGCCAAGGGTCCAGGGAGCACAGCAACTTGCAGTGACAAAGACTTTCTTTCCACTGGGACCCAAGCCAGGACTGGCTCCTTATTTCACTGAGGCTGAGTTGCTGCCAGAGGCTAATGAATGGTGGTCAACAGTGAACTGACCTTCCTCTGAACTCACGATCCCAAGGTGAACAGCTCCATTTATCCAGAGCCCACTAATGCCAATCAGCTTTTCTACATTCACCTTCAATTGGAACTGATGAGGAGGGCAATCTCTGAGTGGTTTTACTGATCTTGGATGGATGCAGCACATGGAGAAAACACTTCTCTCCATCTCTTGCTTCTTCTGATTGTACACACGACCCAAGCAGAGCATGACCTGCTGACAAACACATCCTGGAGACAGAGTATGAGAAGTCCACATCATCCTACATGACAGTCTGCTGTTACACTGGACTGGGTGTCATGACCTTGGAAGCAGCCTGTGGGGAAAAATGGGTTTTCTCCAGAAAATTCCATCTTGAACTGTGCTGTGAGGCTGAGACAGTGGGGTAATCCACAGCAGCTCTGATGAGTGAGTAACAGTAACAGGGTTGTGTAAAGTGTTTGTTAGTCCCCATGGGTCACACAGGGCTTGCAACACCTTCAGAGTAATTTTTACTGGGCACGTGTGTGGAGAGTGGCTCAAGAATGGGTGGGGTGGGAGTGGAAGAGGCTTAGGAACATCACTGTTGGCATCTGTCTTGCCCTAACTGACTCCAGCCTTCTCCTGTAGTTCACAGCTGTGTCTCCTGGCCCCTCAGTTGTCACTGCTTGTTCTGTGGATAAAAACTGCTTTGAGATTTTGCCAGAGCAAGTCAGCTTGTGTTTCCACATGTGGGACCAACATCTGCAAGTGGAGCTGGGCTTGTGTATGGATGCAGATGGTACATGGTGCGAACAGAAAGGTGGGATTGTGCACTCAGACCACAGGGCTCACCTGCATGGCCCCTTTGCAATTTGTTCTGCAGCCAGAGCTCCCTGGCCTACACTTGTGACATAATGATTGTCTCCACACCAACCAATTATAATGATATAAATAAATCCTCTACGATATTATTGCACTGCCTAAAGGAGAGATGGAAAGTGATGAACAACAGGCTGGGGCTGGGGGGGAAGAGATAGTTGTGTAGATAGTCAAAGATAACTCTAGCTGGTCATGAAGGTATTAATGACCCTAAATTATACGCAAACAAACGGTATTTTCAAGATCCTTGTTTCTTACTAGCCATAACTAAGAAGAACTCTCATTCGGTCTCCAGTTAGTTCTCCTGAGGAAGCACCTCATGGCCCAAACAGCAGTGTTCAAACTTGGACATCAAACCCAGGCTGCTCTTTTCTTGATGGGCTGATAGCAAAATCTGCCTGAAGCTGGTGGGCAAGACATCTATTCTCCTGCCTTTAGTAAAGATTTATTTATAAGAATGCCCTGGCTTTGGATGAGTGTCTTTGGCTCAGTATTGAAGTCTGATCACCTTACACAGACTGCGTGGTTTGGAAAGGAGTTGTCTTGGTTCCTCAGTTTACCTTTGAGCATTTTTATGTTGCTCTGTGGTTGGAAGGGGGTGCTGCAATGGGGCCTTTCTGTGGGCATTCTGAGCATGAGGGTCATGGGCTCCCTGAAAGTCTCCTCAGGGGATGCAGAAAAGAAGTGGACACTTTCCTTGCGTCCTCATTCTTCCGTGTGAAGTGAAATTCTGCCATCCCCTGTCTCCCTGATCTCAGCATCCTCTGTTTGCTCTCTGCTCATTGCATTGGTCTCCAGCCCCTGGCAGGTGAAGCCTCTTCACCTTGGTTTGCTGGTGGTGGCTGAACCTGCCTATCCCTGCAACCCTGCCTGCCACTGAGTGGCTGCTGGACTCTCACTGGAGTCAATATGCAACACCACATCTGTTCTCCTTGGATGGTTGCAGAGGATTTCAGTCTCCTGCCCTATGTGTAAAACCTGGCACAGATTTTTTTTTTTTTTTTTGCTCCCCTCCCTCCCCCAGCATGGTGCTCCCTGAACTTCCCACAACTCCCAGACCAGGATGGAAACTGTGCTTTCCCTTCCTGTGATAATGATGCAATCCCACCATGAACTGGCCACGGAAGTCCAGTCGTTTGCTCAGCTTTAGTTGGCTTGATCTCAACAGGGGGGGACCTTTTCCCCAAGGGGTCAAGAGCACATTGAAACCCAAGGTCAGGGACCCTCACGCCGCTGTGGGTGCCAGGCTGGGCACATTATATTGCAAGGGCAGTAGCCAGCTGCCCAGCCAGCCAGCCTCCCCCAGCCAGCTGCAAAGGACTCATTAGCCAGCAGCTATTTAGGCAGTGGCACTGCAGCAACTCTCAGTTGGAAAAGGCTGATTTGTGGTGGCTCCCTCTTCACACTGAGACTGCACTGATCAGGAATATAAATACTGCTAATCCCCTGCGTTAATACCAGCAGCTTTGATCATCTTTCCCCATTATCACTCCCTTGCTGTTAATAAAAGTGATAACCATGGGGGAGAAGGGAAGGGGGACTGGACTAATCAGTTTGCAGTTAGCAGTGCTGTAAGTAAACTGACAGGTCTGGAGACCAGGGAGCTGAGGAAACCCTGGAGAGGTGGTGTTAAATAAACACTTTTGTTCATGCAGGATGGAAAAATGAGACACCCAAAACAACTTGCTCTTAGCGACAGTGCTTGTGGACTGCAAGGAGATCAAATTTCTAGCAGGAACTTGCTACTAGGGCATGTTTCTCTTTCATCCAAAGCAGTTGGCTGGGTGGCTTCCAAGTTTATTTGGGTTGGTGGGAAAGAGGCAGGGAGGGCACTATGTTTCCAAAGAGTAAAATAGGTATTTGTGGGTTCCTGCTCCTGCCATCTCCTTCAGGTTCACACGTGCCCTGAGCTCTCTTGTTCTATTGCGTCTAACTTGGAATCTCAACTACAAAAATCATGCCCAAGCTTTGGAGACACTTTTCTTGGGAGGGGAGTGGAGACAATGTGTTTCCCTATGTGGATCCCTACTGATAGCTCAGGCAGACTGGGCAAAAGAGATAGTGATTGATAGTATTTGCTTATGATGGCTCCTGATGGCATTTTGAAGAAGAATGGGGAGGATAACTAATTTGCTCACCAGAATCTTAGCTTTTGAACAAAACAATTGAGTCTCTTGCCTTCATATTGGAAAGATAAATGTGCCTTGAGAATGGCCCATTGTGTCTGATTGTGTCTGCAAAGAGCCTGAGAAAAACAAAAAGCAGGTGCATCACTTGCACATTAGTTACCAACTTCCCTGATAGGCACTTAAGTGGCCCCGTTATTAACCAGCCACTGCAGGGCTGAAAGGGCAGGGACATCCCTGCCACAAAAGTGCAAAGGATCTATTGGAAATGGCACCTCATTCAGGTCTTCAGTGTCCCACTTAGAGCTGGATATAGAGCAGAACCTGGGAGAGTACCAACAGCCTTTGGTTTTGGACTGACTGTGGTTGATAGCAAGGCTGAGAGAGGAATACAGGGACCCCTGGACCCAGAGGTGGCGGAATCATGTCAAGTGTCTGAGGCACTGGGAGTGACTGAAGAGTGGAGCAGGACAGTCCCCATGACCCCAACACCTCCTCCACGTTCCTCACTCACTGGCCTTTTGTTTTCTTGGAGGGAAAGATGGCTTCATTTGAGATCACCTTTCCCCCACTAATTTTCCTGGTGCATCATCTGCCCTTTACTCCCACAGAAATACTGAGCAAACAGCTGCCTTTGCAGAGACTGTTCTCTTCTTGTTTTGCCTTCAGCTTGCTTGCCCTGCCCCCTCACATCCCCACCCTTCCCAATGGATTGCTGAAGAGTGGGATGGGGCTGGTGTAGCCCTTGTGTTTTGCTTTGAGACCGCTCAGGCTGAGGTCCACCAGCAGAAACGCAGCTCACCTGGACTGAACACAAGCCAGGCCGGCTCTGCCCCGCCCCTGCAGAATGAAGCTGTGAGAGAGCAGCATCCTGCCGTTTGAGGAAGCTGTGCCCACATCCATCTATCAGTGCAAACCTCCACGGCTGGATCAAAGCAGCAGCTGGAGCCTGCCCAGTGCTCCCGTTCCTGGCTGCTGCTTCTCAGCCCCATCCACCCAGAGCCCTTCCCCACTGTATTATTTTCACCCCTTCCTTTTTCTAGTGGCATCAAGCCCAGAGCTTTCACAGGAAAGGGCAAATGGACTGGGACTCATTTTAGCAGCAAAAGGGAACTTGCAAGAGATTCACAAACTTCTGGATGGGGCCAGAAGGTCTCTTTTTCTGCAGCAGCTGGTTGGAGATAGCAAGAGCAAGATTCGCCTGAACCTTTGATAATTAAACTCTCAGCTGCCGAAGAGCTGGCTGCCTGGCTGCCAGATAAATGCTGTTTCCCTTGAATTAGTGTGGAGCCAAAGTGACATCCAATGGCTGGTTAGGCTCATCAAACTGGCTGTTCTCTACAGCTATCCCAGGGGATGGAGCCCAGGCGGCCATTTGCCAATGGAAAAAGGCAACTACGAATTCCAGGCACGTATCATCCTGCTGAATTTATCACATCTGCAGTTCAGGTACTTTTAGACTTCCTGATGTCATAATACTCCTTTATACAAGAGCTTTCAGGGAAAGCTCCCAAATACGCATTAGACGGAGATGTAATAAGACAGGTCCTGTATATTAAAGAGCTACTGCCAGCTCAAATTCAGTCCCAAATTTAGGGTTGAAATGAATGAACTATTATAAAGCCTGACACCATCAGAAACATTCTTGTACTACTTATTTTTTGGACAGAAGTCGGAAGAAAAATTGTGGGGGTGCTGTTTCTTTAGGGCAAAGCAAGTGCCACCTGCAGGGCCCGCAGACAGGGCTGTAAAGTGACAATCGAAGAGCCAAGCACAGATAAACATGAGCTGAGTACTGAGCCTCATCCCCCACGCTGAGAGAAATGGAAAATGCAAACAAAGAGGTAGAAAGAGCGGAGAGCAAATTGGTTTTCAAAAACTCTTCCTGTTTCAGTCATCTCAGGTACTGCTGGATGCAGAGCCCCAGAAGCGTGGCGGTGGTTTTTAAGTGGACAAGGTCCCCTGTGCTCCAGCTGCCTGTGTCAGGACAGCAAATTATTATTGCAAGGTCACTGATGTGCTTTGTTATATGCTGGGAGGGTCCTTGCTTGCCAAGAAAGGGCAGTTTTAAGTCAGATGGACAAGGCTAAAGAGCTGTGCAGCAAAAGCTGACACTGAGAAACAGATAAGGACACCAGCAGTGCAGAGGTTGTTCTCCCCACAGGGTGAGGGGAGGGGAGCAGAGCTTTGTCTGTCCCATTTAGGAGATACCTTGAATGAATCTCCTTGCTGGGTCCTGATGCTGTGAATCCTTAGAGGCCTCTGACACAGGCAAAGCGTGGTGGATGGGTGGGAAGGGCAGCAAGGACTGGGGGAGCTGAGCTGTGTGGGACACAGCTCCCACAGCGAGCCCAGGGAGCAAGGAGAGGGCTGCATGCTTGGCATTAAATGATGGAGAAGGCAGGGTGGGCTGGCAGGAGATGGCTCCTCCCTGCTGTTATTGAACATCTACTCACCAGGGCTAAATGATCAGCTGGCATTTAAATATTAAATATCAATAAATCATCTGGAAGGGTGCCTGTCCCAGGCCTGATGAATGTGTGCTGGTGAGGGCTGTGCTCAGGGCCACCTGCACTGGCAGCTCTCACTGCTCCATCCCCCCTGCCACACACACACACAGAGCGTGAAGGCTGCACAGGAACAGATCGTGAAGGCCACTTGCACTGACATTTTCTTTGAGAAAGAGTAGAGAAAAGCCCTCAGTCCCAGAAATTCAGCACTAAAACATCTCTTTCAGCACAAACCACAAGCACCTTGGTGCTGGGAACACATATTTGTCTGCAAAATCAAAACCTTTCAAAACCATGTGTCATTGACTGATCAGCCTGATTTGCTGGGCTTTCTTTTGTGAAGGCCAAGCTAGAGGTAGGAGTTTTGATTTCCTTTTTGAGCTGGGGAAGAGTTTCTTTCCCAGCAGTAGTCTGTTTGGCCACCTGTACAAAGCCTTGCAGCTCACAGCTATGCCATGAGAGCTGATTACACCTTGGCTGACCTGCCTTGACATTTAGGTGTTTAGTAAAGCCAGCTCTCTGTTTGCAGTAGAGAGAGCTTGTTTGTCTGACCCTATCAGGGATTGGAAGGGCAACTAATATTGACTAATGTCAAGTGGCTCTGCTGTACAAAAATGGGGTCTCCTGAGGCCCCCCATTAGCAGTACTCACAACTGGGGCCAGCAAAGCTATAGGTTTTCATTAGCAAGAGTGTTTTCCTAGTGAAGGACTTTGATAGAGATCCAAACTGAAGTGTGGAAGGTAAGGATGCTTGGCAGGGCTCTTGGAGGAGAAAAACTGGCAGCAGCTGGTATTCAACACACACCAAGAGCTTAAAATGGCCATTCCTTAATTCCTGTATCTCATTTAATTCAGGCAGCTGTTGGGGGTATCAGCAGCACTGCAAATCAAGGGTATGACTGGCAGCTATAGCACAATACTTGCCACGTGCAGCATGAAAAATGAACCTGCTCATCGGATAACCAACCTCCTAAAAGAGCAGAAGCCCAGTCGTCTGTGGCCAGGGGAACCATGCTGAGCAACCGGTTTATGAAGGCCAGCATCAGACTCTGTTTTTGCTTAGCTAACTAATTTTAATTTAACAGCTGGGGATTCTTATTATAGCAGAAATCATTCCACATCTCTGTCACTGTGTGGTCGCATGATGATCTGGTGTGTGGGATTTTATGTTTAGACCTCAGCTTCACTGTCTTTCCTGGAGAGCTGAATTTCCTCTTGGTGAAAGTGCTATAGCTCCACGGAAATGCAAATGCGCCAAGGGCTGTGCTGATTTACTTCAGGCAAGTTGTTAGTTCAGTTTTCTATTTTATGCTCTGGAGATATTTTTACTCTGTATCTCTGCTGTGGCCTCCAAGCAAATCCAGTTTTAAACTCATCACCGCAGGGGTCTCGTAGTTATGTCCCTCGATTGAAATCACAACTGCTGATAGTGCTACAGGATTTTCCCATCACAGGTGCTTTTGAGGGTGACTCCCCCAGAATATGGTTTGCAGTTGTGGGAAATCTTAGCTACCCCTTTTGGCTTCTATCGGTCCTTTTTCAAGTATATGATGGTTTTATTTCTCCAGGATGGAAAGACCCCCATCTGATTTGTCTGGAAAAACATTCAGCCAAGATAAAGCACAAAAAAATACCCAGAAAAGTGTGACCTTCTCCCGGCCAGTTCCCTTGGTAACCATCACCTTGACATTGTGGTATTCAAACACAACTTCTTAACTTTTCAGAGAATATAACAAGTAGCTGTTCAGGCAGGGCCAGCAGGAACTGGGAAATGTGTTTCCTTTGCTCCTTGGGAAGAGGCAAGGTGTCAAGCAGGGAGGTGACTGGTAAGGGGCAGGCTGCTAGTCCCTCCTCCAGGGACTGTGAGCTGGTTTTGGGGAGATATGAGAACGGCTGTGTTCTCTCTCCCCTCTCAGTTCCCTCTTGGGGACCTGGCTGGGAGGACGAAATCTGGTTTGGGTCAGTTCCCTGGTGAAATAAACGGGGAGGGGCCAGTTGTCGGAACGACTCACTGGTTTATTAACAGGCACAAAATAAAAATAAAAATAATCCAGGTGGCGAAACCAGGAGGGGGCGTAGCCCTCTCCTGACCCACAGACAGGAGGCTCGCTCTCTCTCTCTCCCCTCCTGAGCAGAGGGAAAGAAGCCAAGCAGAGAGCAGAGCGCGCTCCTTTTTATACTGTCCTTAAGTCTCTGATTGCTCTGTTGTATTAACACTGCTGGTTGGTGGACATTTCCCGCTGGTCGGATGGTGGTTGGTTCGTTGTTTTATCCCTCCTTCTCCCCTCACGGCTCGACGCCTGATTGGATCGATGTTCTCACCGAGAGGCAGGAGGGGATTGGTTGACCGTGCTGTCTCTTTCTACATTGAAGGTCTGGTGCTCCACACTGTTCCACACTGCCACCTCCTGTTTCCCCCCATAACTACAATGCCCATACACTCCAGCACAAAGAAATTCTAGAAACCCCCATTAAAACACCCCAACACAAACTTGTCTGATCTTAACTATAACTCTAACCTGAACTGTCCTAACTGACGCCCGTACAACCCGCTATACACACAACCGCCTAAGCTATAATAACTTCCATAACACTGGCACCTCTCAGTTGAGCACTCAGGGGAAAGCTTTACCCTTTGAGTGAAATGATGCTCTCTGCCCCTGCAGTGGTGTCTTGCTGGGGACCATTTCTGCATGGTGATCGCTCCCCATGCTGCTCTCTACCCAGGGCAGCAGACGGACACTTCTGCCTGGGCTGGGGGTTGGGGTGGGCTCCCAGGCCTGGCCTTGTGGAATAAGTGATGCCATTCCTGCACTTTGGATACCAACAACTGGGAAGCTTGGGGAACTCAAATGGCCTCTGGAGTCGGACCCTGCTGCTTGAACCATTTTGGATCAGTTTGTTCCCAGTTGTTGCTACGCACCAAAGCGTTGCAGTGCAATCCCGCACTCACTCAGCACCTCCAGGAAGGCCTCCCGGGAGGACAGAAATTTTCATGTGCAATTGCCTTGTTGTGTCGGTCTGGGAACACGTGTAACTCCAGCTCCCTTTGCTTCCTTGCCTCAGGAGAGAGCAGAAGACAGGCCAGCATTGCTGAGTTTGCCAGTCCACAGAGAGGTCCTGTTGCATGCAGAGAGTATCACACCCATTCAGTGTGCAGTNCACTGGTTTATTAACAGGCACAAAATAAAAATAAAAATAATCCAGGTGGCGAAACCAGGAGGGGGCGTAGCCCTCTCCTGACCCACAGACAGGAGGCTCGCTCTCTCTCTCTCCCCTCCTGAGCAGAGGGAAAGAAGCCAAGCGGAGAGCAGAGCGCGCTCCTTTTTATACTGTCCTTAAGTCTCTGATTGGTCTGTTGTATTAACACTGCTGGTTGGTGGACATTTCCCGCTGGTCGGATGGTGGTTGGTTCGTTGTTTTATCCCTCCTTCTCCCCTCACGGCTCGACGCCTGATTGGATCGATGTTCTCACCGAGAGGCAGGAGGGGATTGGTTGACCGTGCTGTCTCTTTCTACATTGAAGGTCTGGTGCTCCACACTGTTCCACACTGCCACCTCCTGTTTCCCCCCATAACTACAATGCCCATACACTCCAGCACAAAGAAATTCTAGAAACCCCCATTAAAACACCCCAACACAAACTTGTCTGATCTTAACTATAACTCTAACCTGAACTGTCCTAACTGACGCCCGTACAACCCGCTATACACACAACCGCCTAAGCTATAATAACTTCCATAACACTGGCACCTCTCAGTTGAGCACTCAGGGGAAAGCTTTACCCTTTGAGTGAAATGATGCTCTCTGCCCCTGCAGTGGTGTCTTGCTGGGGACCATTTCTGCATGGTGATCGCTCCCCATGCTGCTCTCTACCCAGGGCAGCAGACGGACACTTCTGCCTGGGCTGGGGGTTGGGGTGGGCTCCCAGGCCTGGCCTTGTGGAATAAGTGATGCCATTCCTGCACTTTGGATACCAACAACTGGGAAGCTTGGGGAACTCAAATGGCCTCTGGAGTCGGACCCTGCTGCTTGAACCATTTTGGATCAGTTTGTTCCCAGTTGTTGCTACGCACCAAAGCGTTGCAGTGCAATCCCGCACTCACTCAGCACCTCCAGGAAGGCCTCCCGGGAGGACAGAAATTTTCATGTGCAATTGCCTTGTTGTGTCGGTCTGGGAACACGTGTAACTCCAGCTCCCTTTGCTTCCTTGCCTCAGGAGAGAGCAGAAGACAGGCCAGCATTGCTGAGTTTGCCAGTCCACAGAGAGGTCCTGTTGCATGCAGAGAGTATCACACCCATTCAGTGTGCAGTGTGGGTATCTCCCAGCTGTGTCAAGCCAGAGATGCAATGGAAACATCTTGTCCAGATGACAGTCAGGGATCCTCTGTCACTGGAATATCCTGGCAGCAGCCCACGATTGCCAGTTCCTGCTGCCTCGTGTCCTCCATGCATATTTAAAGCACATGCCTGCACAAACCTCTATCCTGTCACTGCAGATATACAATACGTATAAAATGTACTCCTGTATTTATTCATAGGTACACGCTCATTTATCAAAGAGGCAATCTCTGTTGGCATCAATATAATAAAGGGTCTCTCAAAGCAGTACTGCCAGGAGCCCTTTTTCCCCAGGGAATGTAATGCTGCCATGAATATGACGACAAGCCAACATGGGATAATGCTGCATCAGAGGGCAATAATGCTGGGGACACAAAAGGTGTCATCAGTGCAGGTTAAGGGGCATGGGAAACAGTGCAAGTGCAGTGACTTTCACTTCTCCCTTGAGGGAGTTACATATTAGTCATCTCTGTTTTGTACATGACCAAAGGCAGGTAGGCATGGAGGAGAAAAGTGACATTTCCCCTGCCTGGCAACAGCTATTGATAAGCAAGGGAAATCAAACCTGTGTTTGAAGCGCTCCTGTGTGCTGGGCTCCATTCATCACACCAGCTTAGCACCTTTGGGAGCTGCTCTGTTCAGAGGAACCAGCCAGGCATGATCAAGTTCAAACCAAAAGCTGTGTGATCAGGTTTGCTTGCACATGCAAGTTTGTGCTGGACTCATTTTTGGCGCTCTTTGGGTCCCATTGCTTTTGGGGCTGCGGGAGTGTGAACACCCTCAGGGCTGAGGAAGACGGTAAAGCAGTGCTGTGGTTGGCATTCCTCAGACAATAACTCTTCACACAAGGAGTCAGTGTGATCATGTGCATCAACTGAGCATGAACTACTTGATGGCAACTCCCACATTTAAAGGAGGCCCTCAGCTTCCTGCTCAGCCACAGAGAGACCCTTTATCTGTTCTCCAGCCATTTTAATGCTGTGGATGATTTATAGTTTCATGCAGAAAACACACAGAATGCCTGCATTCCCATGTCTGTGAGGAGGTCTGCCTCCCATTTGTCACCCGAGTTCACCACTTGGGAGTCTGCTTGGATGATTATCTCCTGACAATGAGCTATTGGCCGTGGTCTGGGATTGCTTCCCTGTATTTACACTATGGTCATAACCATGAGTTTTTTCACAATTTCTTTTTGATTCCTCAGTATTTGGCCAAGTGTTAGGTCTTTGTGGAAATGCTTACAGATCTTGACACTTCATAAACATGAATGGGAATGACAATTTGGATTATTTGGGTTGGTAAGGATGTGCAATGCCTCCCTTGTCCTTCCCCAAAGTTACTCTTTGAGACATGAAAACCCTTTTTTCCATCCCTGGCTATGTTTATACTGCCTTTTTGAAGCAAAACTGTTTCTCTTCAGTGTTCGGTGGCCTTTGATGCTGGAAGATGTGAGAATCTTCGTCACTGGGGTATTCATCCTGACAGTGCCTTTGTGAGGTGGGACAATGCTGCTATTTTCCCCCATTTTCAAAGGGAGAACAACACACCAGTGGTTTCATGAGGCACTTGGGACAGCACAGATTTAACCTGGTTACCTGTAGGTCGTTGTGTTTTGCTGGCTGGATGCCTGCAAGACATCTTGCTTTCCTGAGTATAACTGATGCTATGACACAAGGAAGTGTTTTGGTGATGGTTCCTATGGTACCCTCCCATGGAGCTGGCATGAATTATGAACTTCAGCTGACAGAAGACCATTTTTAAGCTGCTCTCAGCTGGTAAAAGTTAGAAAAGCCATCATATGAACTAGCCCACTCACTGTGGGCAAGCCCTGGAGATGAAAGGAGTTTTTTCCCCTTCCCCATCATGGTGAGAAGTGCATCACATCCTGGCAGAACAGCAACATCCCAGTGCCAGCCAACCTCCGCAGAACAAATGGCATGTGGTGTCAGGGAATGCTTTCAAACAGCTGGCTGGCAGAAGAGAATTCATCCAGATGAGTCTGACAATTTATATGCACAGCTGATATTGCTGGAAAGCAGAACTGGCATGGGAATAGCTCACAAAGTGGGGATGCAGGGGAATCTTTAACAAAGGCTTTTATCTACCAAACAATTCAATCAGCTTGGGTGCAGCACGAGAGAGCGGCATGCACTGAAGCAGGGAGGGGAAAGGGGACTTCTTTTGCCTCTGTTTATATACCGGAGGAGCTGCCCTAGCAATGAATAATTGCAAATAATAATCATAATATCAAACCCAGAAAGGGCAAAGAAAGAGCAGCTCCCTCCCTCCCCCTCTCTGGTGCTGGTGTTTGAGATGTCACTCAGATACGAAGTTGAGCCTGCTTCCAGTGGAAGGAGGCTGGCAGTCAGTGTATCTTTATCACAATCTCTTTCATGCTCTGATGAGCTCCCTACCCCGTGCAGGAGCAGCAGCAGCAGCACAGACAGAGATGCCAACCTGTCTCTGAGCAAACAGAAAGACTTGGGCTGAAGCCTCAGCTAATTCAAAGAAGACCCCTTGTGTGTTTTTCTGAAGTTGGCTGCTGGTTGTTTTTTATTCCCCCCGCCCACCCTGTTTTGTGCTAAGGCATATGATGGCCAGTGCCTTTTTCCAGCTAAAAGGTCATTGATTTTTCATGTGGAAGAATTATCAGGTTCATCATCTTCTGCAGATTATAATGAACAGTATCCTTTTTCTGCTTCCTGCACTGGTGTCTGAGCATGGAAGGGAAGCTTGAAAGCATGGCTTGCTTTTAACGCTGTAGAAACAGTGTTATGCTCTGGTGGGGTGTTGCAGGGAGGTCTCTGGTCTGGTACAGAAGTCAGAAATCTGTTGTGTTGATGTGCTGACCCTCTCTAATTCTGCTTCTCTGGGCCAAGGGGATGGCCACCCAACCCCAGCACCCTCAAACCATTTCCCTTCTCATTTTTGGCCAGATGAAAGGAATGGCTCTGGGCAGAAGCCCTGGACCCATTCCTTTGCTGAACCACACTCAAAGGGGAGCCTTGAACCTTGTGATCACCGGCTTGGTACAACCTCATTGCACCATTGGGGGATGCCCCTCCTTGGCAGAAGAGACCTGGAGGAGGGTACAAGCTGTGGTTTCCAATCTCTGCTCTGAGACCTGCAACGGGGATGGCGAGGGAAAAGCCTCCCTCCAGCACAGCAGTGACTTCAAAAGAAAGGATTACTGAGACCATCCAGTGGCAAAGGGAATCCAGCTATGAGGAGAAATCATACCCCACAAGAATGAGACAGGACCTCTCCCTCTTTCCTCAACAGAAACTTTTCAGAATTTCACTCCATTTCATCACTTTTAAATTTCTGCTCTGGTTTTGCAGAAACTGGAATCAAAGGCCATGACTTCAGATGATGCATCATACACTGGGTTCTGAGTGAAGAAATACTCACTTGTGAACCCAGTGCTGAACTGAGAGCTGGGATGGAAGTGCATAACTCCCCCTAACATGTCCCTTTTTTTAATCTGAAGACCACCGTCCCCTCTTTTTGCTTTTCCACATCAGTGATTAGTCAACAACATGAGGAGAGATTAATTAGAAGCTTCTGTTATGACTTCTTTAGCTTTCATCCTCTCAGATTTCTGTCCCTGAATCTCTCCTGAAGTCCCCACATCCCCGGTGTTGAGCAGGATGTGATCACTGCACAGAGCAGCTCTCTGAGCAGATTTCATTTCGGCTGAAACAGGATACGTGGAGGAAGGGAAGCAGGGCAATAGGGGAGCAGTGCCAAAGGAGAATTAGTTGACAAGGAGAAGCATGTGAAAGAAAACAAGGAGCACTTGGGACTTTGGATGAAAAGTAGTTCATCCCTTCTCAGCCCATTAATAAGTTAATAACTTATCAGAGATTAACTTAACACCTTGAGGCACAGAAGACATTGCCTTGTTCTCACATTAGCTTGGCTCTATTGTAATTCCTTTATCTTACCTTTTTTCCCCCTCAGCTATTGCATACTCACCTGGGGCCACACTAATATAACAGCATAAGATTCAATTACAAAAGACTACAGTAAGAGTGCAAAATTCTCTTCCTGACATGCTGAATCAGTGCTCATAAGCATTAATTATTGAGTGGCTAGCAGATTTTTTTTTTTTTAAATTGCAGTGGAAAAAAGAGAAAAGCTTATGGTATCTCCCGAGCATGAAGCAGCAATTCTCCCCCTAGGATGTTCATGGCTTTGCCAACTCTTGGGGCAAGGCAAAGACAGGAGGGACAGGGATGGGACTGGAGGAGCCAGGAAAAGAGGAGGTGTTGAGAAGGAAAGAAGGGGATAAGAGAAAAGAGTGCCAAGCTGGCACAGTCCCCTCTTGAAGAAGGAGAGCCCCAGGGATGTTTGGCACTTTTTATTCCCCTTGGTCTAAGCGCAAGGCTTTTTATCACAAAGGAGAGGAGGGAGCCCGTGTGGGGGGAAAGATAACGGCCTGGCCACCGGGTCTCTGCTCTGCCTGGATGGGGAATATCCTTATCAGCCCATTTGATGTCTTCCTGAGAGCCTCAGCATTGTGTCCAGCACTCAAACATCCCTGTCCCTATCACCAGAGCCACCAGTACCTCCAGCTTATCTCCTTGTTACAGGAGCCTCCATCTCTAGAGTACCTAAGCACATTTTACATGGTATCGACACAGAGAACAAAGTAGCTCGTCCTTCCACTGGCAGCTTCAGAGAAGCTCCGGTTTGAGGGGACCGTGGAAATTCAGCTCTTCTTCCTTATCTGGCAAGATGCTTGCAGATTGGGACTTTGAGGCAGAGCAATGGGAGAGCAGCTTATGCTGCTGCTCTTGATTTTGTGAACCAAGAGATGATGCCAGGATCCAGATAGGTTAAAGCCCCTTCTTTTGTCCACACGAAGTCATGGAGTGTAACATCTACCGGTATCTCCTCATTTTCAGCTACAGATGGGTTAGAAAGACTAGAGCAAATGGAGTATTTTCGCTGCACAGATCCAATATTTGCTTCCAGATTTCTGGGAGCAAATACAAAGAAACAGCAGAGCTCAGGGCATGGGTTTGCTTGGGATATCCCAGCAGACGGAAAGGGTTGTCCAGTTATTTCAGCTGGAGCTGCTCTAGGCTCACAGATACCACTGCAGAGTTATGTCACGATGACTAACACCAGATGCAATTCCCTCATCCCTCTGTCATGCCTCCCCTTTTCTATATTTAAACATACATATTCTGTGGGGATGAAGACTTGGCTTCGGAAAATGTGCAAAATTCTGCTGCCCCACAGGATTTTAGTCTTGTGTTCAGATGCACCGTGACAAAATAAACACTGTGTGTACGAGAGGGAGTGAAGAGGATGACATCAGGATTACAAGCAGTGTCAAAGGAGACAGACTTGCCTTTCACAGGCGATATTTGCATGTGTAACACAGGCTCCAAAGACTTCTATCGCCTCCCTCCTTTGCCAGCGTCGTGTGTTATGCATTAAACATATGGCTCCACTTAAACCAGGGGCCAGGCTCCCCGCGTGGGGCGAGCGTTTGCTGCGGTCGCCCCTCGTCCTCTGCGGATGGGGAAGTTTGGCAGAGAAAGTGAGTAGGAAGGGCGGATGGAATTCGATTAGTCAGCGATGGCATCGGAGCGCGTAATCCGATCCTCCCCACAAATGTCACACCCTGCGCTTGCTGGAAAGGGAAGGAGAGGCAGGAGGAGCAGCCGATCTAACAGACCTAGGGCTGACACCATCACCCATCCTGGGCTTTATCCAAGGACGACAAAACAGACATGTTTAATCAGGAGACAGAGATCTTAGAGGCCAAAGATCGGGCTAAAGCTGCTTTTTCACGGGCAGAATAGATGACACTCTCTAATACCTTTAATTGGACTAGAACATGAAATTGCATGTTACATGCTTGTGCTCACATCCGGAGGGATGTGATTTGGAATCATATAATCAAATGTGCTGTGTGCTGGTGAAAGATGGCATGGCATGCCTGCTCTCCATTCACACAGCAGCAGAGGCAGTGCAAAGGGACCTTCGCCCTCCACCCTGGTAGATATCAACCCACACTGATGAGCTTGCTAAAAATTTGTGACCTCATCTTTCCTGCATATCTCTGCAGATACAGATACAGTGCAAGGAGTGCAATGTCTTCTGGGTTTATTTTATTTTATATTTTATTGTATTTTATTTTACTTTATTTTATATTTTGTTTTATTTTATTTTATTTTATCAAAAAGCTTATGTTACACAGGACCTAGCAGGTGATGGCTATTTCTCTTTGCACCTTGGGAAATGAACTAGATTTTGTCTGGTAACTAAAAATGAAAGGCTCTACATCTCTCTCATTTCTTATTCCCTGAGGCATTGATTTTGGTAGTCTATAAAATTTTGGATTTGAGTGGAGATTACTCTGATGTCCTTACCCATTCCCCCAGTAGCAGACTCAGAGAAAACTGCAAGGTGTGACCATTAGTACAACAAATCAAAAATGCCTCTGCAAGCAAGTCACTGGAAGCACAAAAGGCTCGCACCTCTCCCCTCCTCCTTCTTTTCTTCCTCTCTTCCCAGTTCCGGTCTCTCTCCCCTGAAAGAAGTTGCAAGGCTTTGTGTTTAATTAAGACATATTGTCCAACCAATTGGGAAGCAGGAAATAGCAGGAGATGTTTTACAAATAGGAACAATTCTTGTTCATTATCCCTTAATTGAGGCAACAAAAAGGTGCTGGAAAACATCCATCAGATGCACATTCATGTACATCATCAGAGAGGATTGGATTTAGGAACTCACAAAAGCGACGTCAAATGTTCCAATCAAGAGTTATACAGGCAACAGGGAAACAAAGAATTGGAGACACAAATACATCAGAATTAGCCCAATTGCAGATTATATGCTTCTGGAAAACACATTCCCTGGCTGTCTTCCAGGATTTTCTTATTTCATACTCCTGTCATTTCTAGCTGTGGTATGGAAGTCAGTGCTCCTTGTCCCTCCTCTGCTGGCCTTCTTCATGGAGAAGGTGTCGTTCTGGAGGGTGTGAGAGAAGCCCTTTGTGAAGACACTGCAGACTGTCACCCCAGCTTGGACTTGGGGTACTCTGAGGATGACACTTGGCGCAACTTCTCCATCCTCGTTCCTTCACATTTTGAATTTCGGCTGCTCTGCTAAGCCACTGTTCTTGAGAGGAAGAGATAAATAACACAAGAGTTATAATAACACCCCTCCTGCTGAGGGAAATATTTTGAGCCTGGAAGGCCAGGAAATCCTGTTACCCATTGAAGTATGCATTCTAAATCTTGCTTGGTCTGCTTCTGAGCTCATTTACACTCTAACACCGTGGACCTGCAGACCCAGCCTTTATTTCCACAGCTCTCTTAGACTCGAGTTCTCTGGCTTGTCATTTTTAAAAGGTGCTTTGAGTTTTAAATGAGGGGCAAAATATGCCAAGGACCCTCAAGATACCTACTAAATGTAAGCTCACCTCAATGCTTCCTGGAAAGAAAGCCATCATCAGGAAAAATGGCATCACACCTCATTGGACTGTAGCAATAGACCCAAACATGACAGGATATTGTTAAAGATGCCCCTGATCAGTACCCACAGCTGTTGAGCTAATTATTCTCACTGTCTTGTCATAGATACTTATATGGTCTCCAGGGTACCTGAGCATTGCACAATCTTTAATACAGTTCTCTTCTCATGCTCCTGAGAGACACATCTTCACCATCACCTCCTCCTCTCCTTCATCCCCCTGGGATGACTGAGGCACGTGGTGGTTGGCAGCCCATTCCAATGCTGTGCACTGTGACGTTCCCCCTGGAACAGCACACATCTCACCAGCTTCATCTACCCCAGCTTAAGACATGGAATTTTAGATCCCACCATTGATGGAAGGGGGTAGGAAGCACCAGAGGTCCATTATACTCATCTGAAGGTGGGGAGCCTCATGTGGGCTGAATCCCCATATCTTTATGGGAGGCGAGCCCAGGGATAAGCATCCCAAGCTGGACCATGCTATGGAACCACCGTGATGTGGTGGGAGCATGGCCTTGTGCTTTATGAAACCATGTGTGGTGGCAGAACACCCCTCCAGCAGCCTGGGGATGGCTTGGAAGAACCTGAACCCAAACCTGAAGGTGTCCTTGAGGGATACTCCTTGAGCTCAAAGGTTTTATGGGCTGAAGGAGGAAGCCTGTCAGTCCACTGCTCAGCTCTCAAGGAGACCATACAGTACCCAGGGGAGGTTTTCCTCCTGGGAGGATGGAGCAGGACTCTGGTTTTGTGCCCTGTCTCAGCTGGGAGCTCTGTGGATTGGCTGTGTCTTTGCCTTCAGTGAGAAATTCTCCCATGATTTTCCTTTGCACATCCTCCAGCAGCTGCAATTCCCGTGTCGTTCTCCCCTGCCATCCCCACAAGCCCTCTGTGCCTTGTTTTGAAATCCCCACTTCCAACCATGGAAAGTGTTTGCATTGTAGCTGGCATTTGTTGATTTTCTTTAGGTGGCACAGGGCTGCAGGCATTCCTCATTACTTTTTTATTAGCCAATTTGAATACTCATTTAGCCTCACTTAGCGTGTGATGGTTTTTAATTCTTCCTTCAGAGGCCTTTGTGTCGAGCTTGTTCTTGGTCCTCAGTAATAACACAGGATCCCACCAATGCAACTGAGGTGAGAGATGATAACTCACGAAACAAGACCCATCAGTCTGGGCTCGTTTCATGCAGTGACAAGGCTGAGGACTCTTTTTGTTTTGCCCTTTGCTTTCCTGTGCAGTGGGACTGCCAGAAATCACAGCAGTACAAGATGTGGCAGGGTGACACAGTATGTTGCCCTGGACAAGCAAGTCCCTAAAATACTTCGCAAAATTAAACAATTAAAGTGGCAAGACCATAAACAATATAAATTATGGAAGTGGTATGTGGTAATGAGTAATAATTTAAGTAATCCAGCTATAAGGCTAATAAGAGTTAGAAAAAAATTACTATAACAATTATGTATTTTAAAAAATGACCAGCAGAGAAATATTGTGTTTTGACATCTAGCTCCTGTGCACTGCTTTGGACCTGCTTTTCAGGTAGGCTGCATGTCCAGACCCTGGCAACACACAGTAATTTTTTTTTTTTTAAACTCGGATCAGGGACGTAGGAAGAGAATAGATGGTGGGAGAATTGGTCCTGTCATTTCTCAGGTTGCAAGGCCAAATAAAAAAACCATGTCCCAGGGATGGATAGTCACTACTCAATGTAACCACCTTCGAAGGCAGGGGGATGGTTGGGATTCTTCATTCCCACTGGAAGGCTCTGGAGGCATTGCTGGGGTGGCAAAGGGGGGAGCATAAGCACCGTGGCTGGCTGAGCCGTGCTGCTGTGGATAGATACAAACCTTTGGCCTCTCTGCCTGTTAGTCCGGCAGTTCGCTCAAGCGCTAAATCCAGCTGCACACAAAAAAGGCACATTCTACTGCTTTTTCAAGTGTCTTGGATTCTATTGTGTACAAATTTCCAAATGAACTGCTTGAGTGTTGACTAATGCTGCAGCCTGCAGTCAAGGTAAGAGCCCATTTATTTATAGGCTCTTCAAGGACAAGAAGAAGCTGTATTTGTACAATCCTCCAGCACACAGCCTAACAAACAGTTACCTGCCTCAGCCACGTTCCAGGAGGACGATATATGAGACCCTCAAGGAAAACACACAGCTCAGCCATCGTCTGCTGGCAGGAAGGTCATGCGACGCCACTGGCTTCTGATGATGGCAGAGCTGCAAATGTATAAAGAAGGAATTTCTTCCTGTGCCATCAGTTTGATTGGATGTGTGTCCAGGAGGTTACTCAGGACATCTAGCTGGAACTCGCTGGGAGCAGACAGTCCCAGCTGCTGTGTGTGCACAGCACCCACTCGTTTAAATGAGGCTGTGTGTTTGCAATCGATGGGACTGTCTGATCCCTGGATGCTGGGGAGCTCTCTTTTTCTATTTCCTGCTGATATTTACTTCAAAGGTGCATGACCACACAGATCACTTTAATAACAAGAGCCCAAAAGAAGAATTAATAAAACTCTGAGTGTGTTTTATCCTGAGATCTCACAGTGCTTGACAAAGGAAAGGCACCATCAGTTCTTTTTATATGGGGGCAGAAAGAGGTGAAATGATTTATTTATCCACATTCATGCAGTGAATTGGTGGTAAAGCAGCGAGCTGGACCTTTCCAGCTGTGCTTTGTGGCTTCCTATAATGTCCATTGGAACAGTCCTAAAGCATTTATCCTTCAAGAGTGCATCGTACCCCTGCTGCTTTGTGCAGAAATTAGCCCTGTGAAGAAAAGTTCAGCTTTGCAGTGGCCTGGGCTAGACCAGGAAAACAGCAGAGTTCTGGTGTCTTAAAGCACATCGATGTAAGCTCATGGTCAAAAAGGTAGAAAAAGCACACAGAAAGGGCACTCCTGAAATGGGCACAGGGGAGTATGAGACGTGGTGGACCTGTGAGGGAAAGCCGCTTATTCAAATTCACTCCTGCAGTGTTTAGAGGAGGTTGTATTGGCCTGGCCAATGGATATGCCCTTGGTGACAGTCAGAGGCAAGGGCTTCTGCTCAGCTGGAGAGGCAGCTGGGTGCTCTCCGAGCCCCAAGGTCCTTGGAGGCTTCAAGCAGACGTGAGCAAAGAGCCTCTCTGTCATGTCTGTATTTTTCTGCATTCACGACACACAGCGTGGCTGTCATTAAGGCTACAGGAAAACAGCACATCAGGGCACATCTAGAGGACAGAGATTGTTGACCACTTGTGCTGAACAGAGCAAAGGTCTGTAATGAAGCCCGGTGGGATGTGGTCCATCTGGCCTCTCAGCGTGTTCATCAAAGCCTCGCTCTTCAGGGCAGCACCAAAGGCTGGCTGGGGCTTTGCCCAAGCAGCAGCCTGTGGGACAGAGTGATCCCGAGGGATGCCTGCCTGCACTGCCCTGCGGCTGCAGTGAACTGTGCATGTTTGGAGGGGTGGCAGCTCCGAGAGGGCCACGGGGAGACAGGGAAAGGAAAGACCAGACCTTCCTGGTGCTTTGCATCATCTGGTGGGGATGGACATGCACAGGGACAGCAATTTTGCAGCTGCCCAGCAGACACTGGGAACCTGGGGTATTTGCCTGGAATATTTATCCACTGCCAAATATTTAATTATGCAGGGGAACATACCACTTAGGCGGAGATGTCTTGGCTTCATTAAAGAAGCTGCAGAAATCATTGTGCTCTCCCCCTGGGCCCTGTGAAGAAAAATCCTGCTGATGGAGTCAATTGAATCTGGAGAGACCACAAAGCTGTTGAGCCCCAGGTTAGCAGAGGATTTTGAGGCAGACATGCCCGTGCCTGGGCATTAGAGCATCAGTGTAACCAAGCTCCCAGGCAGTTTTAACAGGTGCCGTGAGCTGATTACAGAATGTTCTCTGTGCAGCCCAGGGCCCTTGCTCCACGTGCCCACAAATTTCATTCCTGCAGATGAGACAGCAATGAATTTGCCATTCATTAACAACAAATAATATCTCTCAATCCGTCTTGGGTAGGCGTCATTGTGGAATTGCTCTTTCACTTTCATTTTACAGGGTTCCCTGTGATAAATTTACCTTGTAAAGGGTGATTAAGACACTTCATTATGTTTTAATATGTCTTTAGGCCTAAGTCTAACAGCAGTGCTCATTCTGGATCTCCCTGGAATTAGTTGGCTGTTGCAGCCCAGAAAAGCCTGCGTGTGGGGTATGACTCTGGCTGGGCACCACACCAGTGGCCCCTGCCTCATGGTGGGGAACTTCAGGAAGCCCAAAGTGTGTCTCCACTGCTGGGGACAGTCCAGGTCAGCACATCAGCCAGGTGTGGGTGTTACAGGAGGAGATTAGCTGGGTCATTTCTTTCCCTCACCACCCAGGTTGTCCATCTCAGAGCACAGGTTTGCAGGCAACAGCAAGGTCCCAATCAGCTCTGGCTGCCAAAACTTGAATTCACCACCAGATTTGGATTTTCTCTCTAACAAGCAGTTCCTCAGAGCCTCGGGTGGTGAAGCTGGTTCAGCAAAGTGCAAGGGGGTATTTGTATTTGCATCCCAAATTGCAACCCAGAAGCCCTCCATCCCACACTGATAAACCCTGAAGGTGGCTAATTCCTATTTTGTGCTTTACTCAGCTGAAAACTTTATCCAGTGACATGCAGGCACAGGAGTGCCCTGGTTTGGGAAGGCAGGCAATTATTTCCTGCCTGAAGGGAGAAAGTTCATACTGTGCTGTGCTTTGTGTTTTCTACAGAGCAGAGCAGCTCTGATCGCTCCCAGGCTTCCTCAGTTTGTCAGTCACCAGCTCTCTTCATGGACTATGTAAGGAGCCCAAGTACCTCATTAAGATGTTTTCAATTGCTCTCTGCAGCCACGTGTATAGCAATGTATTGTGCAAAACCTAAATTAGGCAGTGTGAAAGACTCACAGGAAGATGTCCATGCTTTAAGCATCCTATCTATATGAGAGGGAACATGGTCTGATCCCAGAAAACTTCTGCTCCATCACCTCGTGTGCCTTGCCCTTTCGCTGCCACCCAGTGCCTGTTTTGTGTGCCTGGGCATTGGCCTGAGACAAGGTAACGGAAGTTAAGTTATTGTCATTCTTCTTGTTCTCTCACTTAACACTTCTATTACATCCCTAAACTATTCTAGTTTCAGGCTCTTCTCTTTAAGAAATCTGAACACCTATTGATAAAGCTTTTTACATGTTCTGAGAAATTTTATGTGTTCCATCTTCTTTCCCTTTCCGTCACTTTTTGTGGGCACCTTATGAGGACTGAACACGTTGCTGTAGATAACAGCACAGGGAATTAAGGGCTTAGCTGGGAAACCTCTCCCATCCCTTCTCATATAGATTTAGATTAGGGCAGGATGGCAATCTTTAACACAGGCAGACAAGATCTTGCTTGCTGGTTTTTAGGCGAGAATTAGAGCCTCAGGTCCTAAATCAGCCTCGCCAGTCAGATTGGTGAGGGCTGGGAGGCTGTATCCTGTGGAAAGGTTAGTGTTGGGCAGATTCCTGCAGGCAGTTTGAGGTATCTGTGGCAGCCTCCCTCCCTCCCTGTGTTGAATTGCTGCATGGTGTTGCCACATATGGTTAAAGAGCAGCATCCTGGAAATGCAGCATTTCAGAGGCAGGCCATGCCATGGGATGTGTAAAGCTCCCCAGCTTCCTTCAGGATGAAGAGCTGCTCAGTGGCCTGTGTGTTAGTCCCTGGGACATGCAGTTTTTTGGTGTCTGAGAAGGGCAGGGCAGTTGGTGCAGTCCCAGGGAGCGCCCTTCTGGTCTAGTTAGAGCCTGTGAGCATCAAACGCTCTCATTCATTTATCAGAGGGTGATGAACAGCCTGGGAAATGCCTGCCTCAGCCAGGTCACATCCTCGCTCTTTTATGAATGTGACATCTTTAGAAGCATATCTGCTAATGTCATGAGCGATCCAGAGGAAATCCCAGCTCGGTCAGTTTGGCGCTAGGTTTCCTGAAAAGCAGCTGGGTGCAAAAGATGCACAGGTTGCTTTTTTACAGGACTGTTTCTACAGAAAATAAGTGATTTAAACAGCTTTGTCCCATAAAAAAAAAATCTGCACCATCTGGGATAAAGCTCTGCTCTTTAGACACGGGTGTAATGCATTCCTGATTGCAGCAATGGATTTTTTTGCCATGTTTTTGTCACTGGCACAGCTGAGATTATGGATCAAGCAAAGAACCACAGTTCTTGCCACATTGTCAGTTATCTTTGGGGTGGGAAGGAGAGGGTCTCTGCTGAAAAAAAATGGGCAGAAATCTGCCTGATTCAGGAGAACGAGGTGCCCTGAGAGCCCCTGTCTGTGTGGCTCTCCACCAGTGGTACTCAGGCTCTCCGGTCTTCCAGGGAGCCAAACTCCCTTCAAAAGACCCTCTGACAAAAGGGAAACCTCAGTCCCCTTGCTGGCCTAGACCTTGCCTTTAAGACACTATACGCTCCCGAATAAAAGCATATTCAGTCTGTCTCCTACCTTATTGTCCTTTCTTTCCCACGAAAAACCCCAGGAGCACTTGCAGCTCCCAAGAGCCAGGCTCACCACGGCTGGCTGGAAGCTTCGGGAGCCGCACGGGTGCTGCGATGGAAGGAATCGCCCTGCGGTGCTGCAGCCCTGCAGGAACCTGCAGCCGGGCTCCCAAAGAGGGGCCAGGAGCCGCTGACATTCCGAGCTCTGGCGCTGAACACAGCGTTCCCCTCTGGGAGACCATCAGGGCTCTGCAGCAGAGGCACTCTCTGGGGACTCGTGTGGTCACAGCCCCACGGGGGACAGGGCACAGCCCGCCACGCGCACGGTGACCTTGGAGAGGGCTCCTCCCGAGATTCCCACGCAGCTGGTGTTTTGCATTGCGAGCCATATGGCCGACACCATCAACACTGGCTCTAATTGTAGCTCTCAACCTGCCAACGTCCAAAACAGGGGGAGTAATGGGGACAGAAGCTGGGGGCGGGGGGAAAAAAATAATAAAATCAAACCTTTGCCTAAAATAGACTCAGTAACAAGGAAAAAACAAGAGGGAAAAAAAAAAAAAGTCCTAAAAGGCAGAGGGCTTCATTACTCCAGTAAAAATTGCCTTCTCTGACCTCAGGCACCTGACTCAGCATTTTCCAAGCCGATATTTTACAGTAATAAAAGGGAGTGAGCACCAGGTGTGTGGGAAATGATGGCAAATTTGTGTCTAAAAAGGCAGGGACATTCCTTCTAATGAAGGACTGTAGAGAATATGTTCCTAATCAAACTGCTAATAATAACCTTGTTTCTATAATTTGCCTCTTTTTTCCGTAAAGTGGGGTTATGTGTGACAGGGATTTAGGGACTTTGGAGAGGGACTACGCAATGCTTTCAGTTTGCTGGTTTTATTATTAACATAACATGAAGGAAAAGCTGGTCCTGATCCTCCTTGCCTGGGTGTTTTGTCAGTCTATTCCCAGCAAAGCTGATGCAAAGTAAGTACCAGGAAAAATGAAGATGCTTTTTATCTATTCTGTAAAGATTGAAATGGCCAAGATTCAAGGCAAAGCATTGCCATGCATGGGTTATTTGGTCTCTTTTCCAAGGGGGAGAGGCACAAGAACAGCCACTCTGATCAAATGCAGGCATAAGGATACCTCTCCTCCCTGGGATGGTCTGGTACTGTATCCAGAGCTGTCTCTTTTAGGTGCACCAGGTAACCCCAAGTGTCTGCCTCCCTCCCCAGAACTTCCTCTGGGAAATGTGTGTGCACAGGAGGAGCTGGGATCCAGTACAAATATCAGAGCTAACCTGACATGAAATCACACCCACAAGGTGGGAACTAGGCTCTGCATTTTGGCTTTGGTTCTGCAAGGTCAGGAAAGATCTCTACAGCCCCTGCTGAGCTGCTTGCTCTGACCGGTGACATGAGGGCAACATCTCCCTGCACAGCTCTAAAGGGAAAGCTCCAAATACAGCCAGAGTAACCCAAAACGTGGTGGGGACTGTTAAGGCTAGGTACCCACCTCCTCCCCGACACACCCAGGGACAGGGTGTGTCCTCGTGATCTGCCCTGGGGCCCCCAAAACTTTGGAGCATGTAGAAAGCCACATTTCAGTTCCTTCAAACTGAAAGTTAATTAAAACTCAAGGAGAAAAACCTCCATCGGGAACCAGCAAAACAGCCAAACAGGTAGACACCTCTGACTCTAATTTATGTGAGTTTAAAAGTAGTACCAAGATTGGTTTAATTACCTGGGAACAATGTATATCTCCTGTATTGCAGATCGGCTCGTTAGTGGTACACTTCTCTTTTTTTTCCACTTCCAGTTGAAATTGATAATACATCCCTCACTCAAAACATTGTCTCCCAATCACCATGGTTACTGCCAGGTTTTTCCACAAGGACCAAGCATATTCATCTGTCAAGTATGCTAATGGGGAACGGACCCTGTCACACAAAGGAGCAGGCTATTCAAACATACACTTGCCAAATAATTGTACATGTCAAAAGAATGATGCTTGTTATTTGCCTAATATTATCCCCCAGAAGTGGGAAATAGTTCAGCTCTCAATGCAAAATGGCTTGCCCTTATCAAATAGGCAATTTGCTGATAATTTAGACTATTAGAGATCTTGGGGTGGGGAGACAAAGGGGGGGGTGGCAAATGTAAGTGGCCTTTTATAATTGCACTGAAAGCAGAATGGTGCATTAAGTGCCCCAGAGGTGCAGTAACGAGGAGCATCGCAGGAGTGCTGACGGCCAATGCGAGGGGCTGCTTGCAGCCTCCCCTCTCACCTCTGTCAGGTAGCTGCTGGTGGGTGGTTAATTACAATTTAGCAGGAACACTTTTCTCAACTGCATTTTTTTATTGCTATTTATCTTCATGATGGGCCAATTTCCCATTTGTCTATTTCGGTAATTAAGGCAAAGAAAAATGTTACTGTAGGATTCCTCTAACTTTCCGAGCTTCCAGCAGCTAGAGATGTTGAGGCTGTGCTGATATATCTGCAGCCAAGGCAATGAGGTGATCTTCTCCCTCACTTTGAGGAACTTAAAGGCTCTTCCCATTCAGAGCAGGTTGTGGAAAGGCAGAGACAACCCAGAGACTGAGCGACCTGCCAGGGGCAGGGGCTGTGGTTGGCA
Organism: Ifrita kowaldi; assembly: GCA_013398055.1. Taxonomy (NCBI): domain Eukaryota; kingdom Metazoa; phylum Chordata; class Aves; order Passeriformes; family Cinclosomatidae; genus Ifrita; species Ifrita kowaldi. Next base: position 249,822 of record VZRS01001271.1, read on the forward strand.
CCTGCAGACACTCCTGCTCCACCACAAACACCTAGCAGACCACAAACCTCACATCACCTGTGCCACATGTGTGGAGAAGGAAAATACTGGAGCACTGTCCTCTCAAGGTGAGAAACTAATTAACATCTCTAAACTGTCTGAGATGTCTAGAATGTAAAAGTGGCAAACATTCAGACATCTCCATTTCTTTGAATGGGATGGGCAAAACTCCCAGTATCATCTCAGGGCTTTCAATCATTGTTGTTTCTATCTCACATAGTTTTGTAAGGAAACAAGAGGGATCACAGATTTTATTTATTCTTCCCCCAGCTCTGCTTTTTCCTCTCTTCTTCCCGGAGGATCAGGGCTGTGCAGTTACAAGGTGCTGGCTGGAGACCCCAGGGGCATTGTTCACTGTAAGAATTGGCTTCAGCCTCCTGCCTGCAGTCTCCTGTGCTGTGTCCAATCTGTGTGCATGGCTCTTGGCTTCACTGGTGTCCTCCACGCCACGTCCTGTGAAGAGACAGCTTCCTACCAATCCCAAATGTGCACCACACACCAGTGACTTTTCCTGGGTGATATATCATGACCTAGAAGCAGAAAGCACTTCAGCATCTGCCCTGAACTGTGTGGTTCCCCTCCAGCCTGCCTGGTTTGCAAAGAGCAGTGCTGCTGATGGCAGGCTGGGATAGTGCAGTGTAATTGTGCCCTCGACACGTGACATTATTTGCTGGATGTAGCTGAATTATGATTCTCCATCCCTGGAAGTGTTCAAGGCCAGGCTGGGTGAGGCCCTGAGCAACCTGGTGTAGTGGAAGGTGATCCTGACTATGGAGGGGGGGGTCAAAACTAAATAATGTTTAAAGTCCCTTCTGACCCTAACCATTCTATGATTCCATGATGATTTTCTTCGATTGTGGATTCTGATTGTTGAGCCCCCTTGTGCTTGCTGTAAGAGTGAGATGCAGTATTTTGCCTTGGGGAGGATGAGGAGACTTCCCTCCAGACAGTAAAATCGACTTCTGTTAGCACTGGAGAGGTAAGCCCTTAAAATGCACACAGGGAAGGCAAGGAAATGTATGATAAGGGAGCTGAGTTTAGGGGGTGACCAGTAAATTTTGTGTGGGATGAAAACAAGGAGGGGTTATGGTTTGCTGCCTGTGGTGTTCCTTGTAAAAAAGACTAATTTTCTAATGAGCAGAAAGAAGAGAAGAAAAAAAAGCATCAACTAGCAAACAACCTAATCGGCTATTAAAATATTTTCAAGCAGTGAAATTAATACAATTCTCAACTCATAACTTATTTGCCTCTGTACAAAATTATCATAGATAAATAAATTAAAAAAAATAACCTCACCCAAACTGCTTCATAATAAAATGTGATCATAGCAATAATAAGACGCTTCAGTGCATGAATTTGGTTGTATTAATTCACCCCTAGTGTAATTGACAGCTCTCAGCCTTCAGNGTCCTCCACGCCACGTCCTGTGAAGAGACAGCTTCCTACCAATCCCAAATGTGCACCACACACCAGTGACTTTTCCTGGGTGATATATCATGACCTAGAAGCAGAAAGCACTTCAGCATCTGCCCTGAACTGTGTGGTTCCCCTCCAGCCTGCCTGGTTTGCAAAGAGCAGTGCTGCTGATGGCAGGCTGGGATGGTGCAGTGTAATTGTGCCCTCGACACGTGACATTATTTGCTGGATGTAGCTGAATTATGATTCTCCATCCCTGGAAGTGTTCAAGGCCAGGCTGGGTGAGGCCCTGAGCAACCTGGTGTAGTGGAAGGGGATCCTGACTATGGAGGGGGGGGGTCAAAACTAAATAATGTTTAAAGTCCCTTCTGACCCTAACCATTCTATGATTCCATGATGATTTTCTTCGATTGTGGATTCTGATTGTTGAGCCCCCTTGTGCTTGCTGTAAGAGTGAGATGCAGTATTTTGCCTTGGGGAGGATGAGGAGACTTCCCTCCAGACAGTAAAATCGACTTCTGTTAGCACTGGAGAGGTAAGCCCTTAAAATGCACACAGGGAAGGCAAGGAAATGTATGATAAGGAAGCTGAGTTTAGGGGGTGACCAGTAAATTTTGTGTGGGATGAAAACAAGGAGGGGTTATGGTTTGCTGCCTGTGGTGTTCCTTGTAAAAAAGACTAATTTTCTAATGAGCAGAAAGAAGAGAAGAAAAAAAAGCATCAACTAGCAAACAACCTAATCGGCTATTAAAATATTTTCAAGCAGTGAAATTAATACAATTCTCAACTCATAACTTATTTGCCTCTGTACAAAATTATCATAGATAAATAAATTAAAAAAAATAACCTCACCCAAACTGCTTCATAATAAAATGTGATCATAGCAATAATAAGACGCTTCAGTGCATGAATTTGGTTGTATTAATTCACCCCTAGTGTAATTGACAGCTCTCAGCCTTCAGCTTTCCTCTGAACAGCGCACTACAGATGAATTATTATACCTGGCACTTCAGACTCTTCCAAATCTCATTGCCTAATTGCGTTCTCTTCTAGTAGGTGAGTGTTAAACTCAGACATTAAAGGATCTCTGCCAATTACCTGAAGCTCAACATTTGATCTGTCTGAAAATCTCACCGATCCGTGGGGGACTGCTCCTCTGTCTGCATCTCGACTGCTGCCTTCTCTCCTTGCTTAGTGCAGTGTAAAATGAGAGTAATTCTACTCCTGGTTTTAAGGGCATAAAAAGAGTGAATAATAGAGGGAATTCAGGCAAGAAATCCAGACCCCCCTCCACCCATTCAGAATTAGAGCTAGCATTAATCCCGCAGCAGCTGCTAATTATGTAGGATTTGTAGGAAAATTTGCTCTCTTTGTCTTCCCGTTGCTGGTTTTACAGATGCCATCTGACCAGCGCCTCTGTCAGATTCCCTGTAAAAGAAGCAGCTTTTTTGGGATTACCTCCCCATTGCACTGCTTCCCCTGCTTGTATTTCACTGGTGTGTTTCAGTCAGTGGTCACTGTAAAGTCTGTGTGGCTCAGCAGTGCTTTGGAGACCCTTGTTTGCAAACCAGTCAGTTAAATTAAGAAGCTTGATTCTCATTGCTGTGTGATGACATCTTCAATTTAGCTGGTGCCCCAGTGAGGAAGTAAACAAACAATAAAAGTGTCACAATTCCTTCTAGTTCCATTAGACAAACAAGAAGTTTATTCAGTGTTTTGGCAAATGAAAATTTAAGCAAACTGTCAAGGGAGACATTTTCCCCATCAGATGCTTTCTGAGAGGGGATTATAACAAGAAAGAGCTATCACCCACCATGTCATTAAAAACAAAGGCTCCTGTGAACCCCTTTTATTAAAGATTAGCAGCACTGATTACAGACTCGTAGGCTGAGCTGAAGACAAATTAGAATATCTTCTGCCATGGGATAACTTACAGTATCCTCCTGGGCAGCCAGACTATTGCAAACAGCACACTCGTGAGAACAGACAATTTTCACCTCTGGCCATTCATTCTCTGCCATTTAGAAACAGCCTGGTGATCTGTCTAGACCTATTTGCTGCCAAACACCAACACTTCATTACACCTCCTGCTGTATGATTCCAGGTGAGACGAGTTCATGCAATCAGGAACACCAGATTTTGGGCTTTTCTCACAGATAGTCCTTAAGTCTACTTAGAAAGTGTTGCCAAGCCAAGTGCCAAAGATCTCTGCCCCAGCAGGGACAGACAGGGACGCTAATGCAATGCTTAGCAAGCCATGCAAATTCAGTCTTCAGTGCCATGTGGTGGCCACAGGCTTGGTGCAGACTTCAAGACCCATCAGATTAGTTGTGAGATGCTGACCTTACTGAGTGGTGAACATGGAGCTCCTGCTCGTGCCCAGCTCAGTCCATGCACACATATTTAGATGTAACCAGCAGAGATATTCTGGGCAGCCCCACAGACAAAGCAGAAACTTGCAGAAGGGATGTTTGTCCTGCCTAGGATGGCTGTGCAGTCTTCCATGGGATGGAGACAGCCTTTCCAGGCTCCCAGGTTGTTGTCTTTACACTCAGTGCGGGAAAAGTATGCCTTTGTGGGTAAAGGAGAAAATAGATCTAAAAACAGTGTCCCATGAGATGCCGTGGTACTCAAGGGTACCCATGGATCATGGGTATGATGGTTTGGATCTCCGGATCCAGACCCAGAGATCGATAACTTTTTGGGTGGTGTAGGGATTAATTCTGGTCCCTGGGCATCTCCCATCAGCACTTCATGCCTCTATCCCTGCAAGTCTGCTCTGAGCCTGGGACTTGAGTTGCCCTTTCCCATTGCTTGTGCACAGGAGTGGGAAAAGGCTAAATTTGGCACTACCTGGGAGAGAAGTGATCTCATTTCTATCTGTGTCACAACCATGCAGGAACTTCAGCTGCCACCATCGGAACAGCCACTCCTGAGACAGTAAGGGATGTTTTAGAAGTGATGCTTCACTCGGTGGTATGGACTGACCTCTCCTGGATGTGAAGGACCACAGAGCCACTATCCATCTCACAAAACAATAATACTGCTTCCACTTCTCTCCTCTTCCCTTTCCAGGCTCAGAGGGGAATGATGGCAGTGAGGAACCAGAGCAGGAACTGTGGTAACATTTTGAGAGCAATAAGCAGAATCCTGTGCAGACAGGAATGGCAAAAGGGATGGAGAAGCAAAATCCAACAAAACAAATCATGATGTCATGTACAGGATTCCTCTCTCCTCTTTTCAGTGTCTATAAATGTGATCTGAGTTCTCACCTGTTTGTGCCAGTGTATTTGCAGGTGACACCTTCAGATGATTGGGTATGATGAACTTGCCCTACCTGTCTTCATGTGGGATGAATCTAGATCCCTGTAAGAAGAGAATAACCAAGTCTGTCTGTGGCTAACCTGTCATTTCTGTGACCCACTCACGATCCTGTTTTACTGTCCTCCAACCCTTACCCATCCCACCTGATAAGATTGCTTCCCTCAGATTCCTTCAGACCTCCAGCTTCAGACCTATGCATATTCCTACACCTCAGCAGAGACACTGCTGGGTTTGCCTCCAGTCCTCTGGGAAAATCCTAACCGCAGGATGCTCCCTGTCCCCAACCTCAGACTTTGCTCTAATAACTCTGCATCAGCAGAGCCAGTGCTGCTGTCCCAGGGCCTGCAGGTGCCTGTTTTTCACAAAAGCAAGTCTGGCAGGGCTTCAAAATACCAGCCATGAGCTGCAATTTCCAAAGATCTGCCTATAAGCCTTCCTGGGGCTGGGGAAGGGATTGCATTCGAGATGAGGAGATACTGCGGTAACCCTGCCCCAGCCAGACACGTGTGCTGACAGGAGAGAGCACAGCCATTGCAGGGTGACAGACCCTCAGCCCCTCAGGTCCAGGAGGGCCACCTGGTTTTGCGGGGAGTTGTTCTCCCAGACATTTTTCCACCCTGGGCAGGCAGGGCACAGCACACAGGGAGAGCCTGTTTTTAGCAGCAAGAAGCTCCTGGTGGAATGAGCCCTGCTACTTGCACAGTCACAGCATCAGTCTTTGTTTATGTACCGAACTGATGAGCAATTAACTTGGAGACAAGACATTATATGCAGAGCACAGGCCTGTAATGTGCTTTCTATTAGGGCTGCCTCACATTTCCTATTATTAGATGCCACTTTCTGTTGCACCTTTCCCAAATTGTAACCGCTCAGGCTGAAATCTTCCCTCCTGGGTGTTGCCTCAGGCTGGACTGATCATATTTTGTGAGGAAAGTTTATATGTGCCTTTGGGGGATCTCTAGTAGGGTTGTGCAATCTTTGCTAATGTCTCTGAATGACACACAGGGAGAAGAGGATGTGGGAGAGGCAGGAGAAAATACTAATGCAAACCAGTGAGTGCAATTATGCTGGGATGGAGCTAAGCTGAAGGCAAAGGGGTCTTGCAGAGAGGCCTCTATAATTTCCTGCTGCATGTTCTTTGTTCATAATAACTGAAAGAGTGATCCTTCATTGTCTGGTCATGTCTGGTTACATTTTCCTGGATGTAAATTACAATACAGCTTGTCTGACCTCAGTGTCATCATCCCCAGCAAATTGCAACTGGTTCTCACACTGTTATTATGGAACGCACTGCTATCCAGGGGAGTCATTCTCCCTCCACCTTCCATCACCTATGCCTTCCCATGCTCCTGAAAAGGCCAGAAGCTTTCATTACTGTGTGGCTGAAAAAAGTGCTGTGGGTTGAAGCAGCAAAAGGTGTGTGCCTCAAATGAAAAGGGCAACAGGTGTGGCTCCAAGTACCAGTCTTAGGGGCATGGACAGAGCTGGTCAGTAGAAGAAATGTGGGGGAACTTTGATTCACTTTTTTCACTGTTCATCCTTATTAGGAAAAGCATTGAGGCAAGATATTATAGCGAGATCCCAGCAACCATACCTTGGATATCTGGCACAAGGTCAGGAGCAGAATGATCCCCTATCGCCTCATCAGGCTGCTTCTTGTCCATGTCCCAGCCAAGCACCAGTCAGCAGAGGGGATACACAGACTTGAGGTCAGGTGACACAGGGCTCACAAATATAGAAGGGGTCACAGTGGAAAAGATGCTGGCTTGGCCCACCAGGGCTGTAGGGCTGCTGTGTTGAGATGCCTTGCTCTGGGCAATGGACTCAGACTGTGCTAAGGGGAGAGAGGATTTCATGTGCTGGGAAGGCTGACCAGGCAAAGCAAAGAGCCTGGTGAATGGGATACCCATGGGCAGACCTCACTTCTGCACGTCCCTGAGGTATCTGGAGGAAGTGGCCTCCTAGGAACAGTCTCTGGATTGTTTCTGTTGGGCTGCTGCCATCAAGGTTCCATTGCCCCCCCAGCATGGACACTCCCAGAGCCAGTGATGCCATTCCCAGAGGTCACCTCACTCTCTTATTAATCTGAGCTTCCAGTCCTGCAACATACATGCTTATAGAGAAGGTAATCCCAGGACCCTCTTTTCCTTCTCTTTATGGGAATAGCTCTGAGCAAGGAGGGTGAGGACGGAGAAACCCACATTGCTTTAAATAAATATGAAGTCAGATGCACCAGGGAAGAAAAAAAAGCTAAATTATTCCTGCAGCATCTCTGCTCCCTATGTGAGGCACAGCCTGTTAATGCTTCCCATATCTCCCACCTCCCTCCCCAAAGTAGATGAGAAACAAATCCATTATCTGAAGGACATTTGTCTAAAATTCCCCTTTTGTGCTTTGGCTATCTGGGACCTGCAGCTGTCACTTCCCATTCTTCTTGTAATTGCTCCTACTACAGCTAATAATGCATTTATCAAGCAGAATTTACTTATTTATTTATTTGCCTCCCTTTATTATTTTTATTATTTAGGTATAAAATAGGTCTTTTTCTCCACACTGCTTCATCAAAAAATCTATAGTCTTCTGAAGAAGCAGTGGCTGCTCTGTGCTTCTGCCTCAGCTGCAAGGAATTAGTTTATTAATATATATTGTGCCCCTGCAGCAACCTCTGGGATGTGGGGTTTTCACCTGATCATGCCACCCCTTCCCATGATAGCTCCTAAAGTGAAGCTCTCACAATGGGACAAAAAGCAATCCAAAAAGCAATTTGCTTGGCTGACAATTTCCTCTCTCCCCAGAGGTGTGGTCGAGGATTGTACCTTGGAAGGAGCAAGGAGTCAGCCCTTCCCAAACGTTTACTGCAGTGGAGCCGGGATCAAGGGGCTGTGATGCTCCAGCTCAGGGCTCTGGTGACAGCTACATCCGAAGTTTCATGGCACAACATCCCAGGGCAAGAACTTGGACACCTTGAAAGGGGGTAGCACATGATGTGTGGCTCTGCAGGCTCAATTTGGACAACTCAACTCCTTGTTCTTGCCTCCCACCTTCCTTCTCCCCTGTTCTGATAGGGAGCCTTGGAAATGCTTCTTTTTGGTGGGAACACCAAGCTTATATGCACATTTTGGAACAACCACCGAGGGAAGAGTTGAGGGAAGAGTTTATCAAACACATGTGCATCCTGCTTTATCTAACTGCCTTCTTCTCAGGGCAAATCATGGCTCTCTTTCACTGTTTGTTCAAGGGCTGATAGGAAAGGAGATGAATCACTAAAACTTCAGGTTTCCTACTGCTCTATTAATCTCCCCCATTCAAGAATTATCAGCGGAGCCTGCCCCCAAAAGCAAAATCTTCAGCTACCTCCTGCTTCTGTCCCTGGGATATCTACTTTGAAAGTTGTACATCTAATGAGTAATGGGGCAGAGGTGAAAGGCAAAATGTTGTGCTCATGCAATTTGCTCTTGCAAATTAGGCAACAGAATTGCAAGAAGAAGCATGGGGATGGATGCTGAAGGGACCAAAAAAAAATCATTCAGTTGCAAAGTAAAACATCTGGAACACCAACCGCCCTTATGTTTAAAGGAATATTGAAGCAGCTGTTTGAGATCTCAAGGAGATAGGAAGGAAAGAATTGTTCTGACATCTGTATGGACATTGTTGAATCTTCAGGTCTCTGGGGCTGAGTGGAAATACACTTCTTTTCTCCCTTGGAACAGCAATGTATAAACTTGAAAAACACAAGGGTCTTTCAGGTCTCTCCACTTTTGCCTGCTACTCCAGTTGTCAGGATGAAGTGATTTCCCTGACCTTTTCAGGTGTGTATGCAGGAGGGCAAAGAAGAGCAGAATTCAGCCCATCAGATTTACAGGTACAGGGTCTTGGCCAGTTGCTCGCTGAGATGCTTCTGACTTCCCAGTATGGCTGCTTAATTCAGGAACCAGTTGGAACAAACAGCTAATCCAGACTTTGAACTCTTCATTAACCAAAATTTTTGTTCTGTCCCCTGGATGAGAACGGGGTGGAGCCATAAAAAACAGAGCTGTGTTTAGACTGCTAATGGATCCAGGACTTGTGAAAAATTCCCTCTGAGATGAAGGAGAACCAATTCTCCCAGGCAGCAGAAGACCTCTAAAGAGGATTTAGCTCATGCGCAGTTGTACCAGCAATGCTCTGCAATTCAGGTTACCTCTGCATGGTGACCTGGGAGCTGTGGAATTGCTTTTTTAGAGGGAAAGAGTTAGAAAGATTAACTCATTCTGCTGTATGTGACAGGCATTGCCTTGCTTACCAGGCTGAGGATTTTATCTTGACAAGCCATGGGGACATTTACCCTTTGCTAGCTCTGGTGTCTGTGCCTGGCACTGCAGATGTGCTTTCTGGGACTGAACTCCCTCTACTCCATCCCCTCCACTGCCAATGTGCCATCAAGCCCTCCCAAAAGCAGAGTGCTGAGAGATGTTCAGATGTGTTAACTTCTAGCCTTTAGCAACACTATTTTATATGCAGTTTATATTCCATGAGTTAAAAACCGCCTCTCCTCCCTACCAGAGCACAATGGCCATCTCGGAGGAAAGAGGAGTTCCTCTCCCCATCCTTCCTCACTTTGTCACTTCATCACTTCAGGAATTAACCTTCCAGCCATGTGTGTGCCCTGCAAGCATCGTCCACGCCGTTCAGCAGAGATGCCACTTGCTTGTACTACATTTGTGTAACGCAGCGTTTCACTTGTCCTGAGGGAAAGCAAAAAATCAGAGCTTTGAGCTGAAGCTGTGTGTGTGGCCTGGATTGCTAAATGGCTGTGGATCAGTACAAGCTGTGATGCTGGGAAGCATGTCCTCACTGATGGAAAAAGGAGCGCTTGGATTGCTGAAGGGAGAGGAGATGGGCTCCCTGTGCACATCGATTTGATCTTTCCTTTCCCCAAGTGCAGGGAAAGCATTGGGGAAATGTCGCTGTGTTTGTTGGTTTTGGTTTTAGTAAGTTTAATTTGCTTGTTCCCCCTGCAGCAACCACGGCCCTTATAAAGCTAATTCTTGGATAATTTTTAAAGAAAATTAGAAAAAAAAAAGTCTCTTCTAAGCTCTGTAAAATCCCACTGGAAAAAGAAACCTAAATGAGAAGCTTACTTTCCTTTGATAGTAAAGCTGGATGGACTAGCTCATAAGCATTTTATTGAATTGCAGGCATGGGTTAGCCAAATAATTTTGCAGCTTTCTCTGTTTTGGTGAATGGGTTCTGCTTTAAAGTACTTAAAAAGTTTTCCTCAAAGTAGGAAAGAAGTAATCTAAGTGTTTTTTTTATATGAATGTTTCATAGAGCTCCAGTAACTTTCCCAAAACCTGAAACTAAATTATTTATTTCTGGTTGAGTAAAATGTTGCATTTGACCCAGAATGAGTTATGGCAAAAATTCCAACAGCTTTGGAGCAGCCACTGAGGAGCCTCCAGCACTGTGAGCCTGCAACCAGTCCTCTCTCTTTTCATTTTTATTCAGTTA
>VZRS01001272.1:0-10539 GCA_013398055.1 Ifrita kowaldi
GACTTTTCAGGGCAACTGTCCATTCATTATCCTTCACATCGTCTGTGGACGAAAATGCGTAGCCTTCCCTTATATGTGAAATGCCACTGCAGTATAACCCCTGGACTATTTTCACAGATGCATCCAGCAGAACTGGCAAAGCTGCAGTAGTTTGGCATATAAGTGACTCTGCTCAGTGGCATAGAAAGGTGTTAGCATTAAAGGCCACTTCAGTGCAGGTTTTGGGGTTAGCTGCTATTTGATATGCTTTTCAATTATTTTCGCAGGAACCACTCAATATTGTAACAGATTCTGCATATGCTGCTAATGTTGTTTCTCGTTTAGAGTAATTCGTTTAGAGTCATTTCGTTTAGAGCTTTTCGTTTAGAGTTATTTGTGACATGTCAGTAACACCCTTTATTTACAGAGTTATGAACACTGTGGATTTTAGTTAACAGTTGACAGGATGATTTTTATGTCCTACGTGTTCACTCTAACGCAGGTTTGCCCGGCCCTATTACGATAGGTATCATTATGCAGATATCACTGTTATGTCAGGTATAGTACCAAACACCTTTCCGCAGACCAGACAATCCCATAATTTGTCCACCAAAATGCCTGCTCGTTACGCAAGCAGTTTCAGTTAACCTCTTCGCAGGCTCACAACATTTTACTATCTTGTCCCTCCTGTCATAGAGTTGCTCCTGCCCCTTTGGCAGAAGGCATCAATCCCAGAGGTTTAACTGCTAACTGTATCTGGCAAACTGATGTCACTCATATTCTGGAGTTTGATCATTTAAAATATGTCCATGTATCTATTGATATTTATTCTCATTTCCTGATGGCAACCGCCTACACCGGAGAGAAGGCCCGTGGTATCATTTGACACTGGCTCATATGCTTTGCCACCTTAAGCTTTCCCAACACTATTAAAACAGACAATTGGCCAGCCTACACCTCGGAAAAAACTTGTCATGTCTTGCAGCAATGGGGTATCTCCCATAACACAAGTATTCTCCACTCTCCCATTGGGCAGGCTATTGTTGAGCATGCCCAATGGACATTAAAAAATATGCTTGAAAAACAAAAAAAGGGGGAGCTGGGGTACCCACATGACAGGTTGGCAAAAGCCTTGTACATTCTTAATTTTTTTAGTCGAGACGAGGCTGGCCAGACAGCATGCGAAAGACTGTATTCATTCAATGCAAAGGCTTATCCCAGAACTCCCATAACGATAAAGGACCTGTTAACAGGACAATGGAAGGAACCCTTAGATTTATTAACATGGGGAAGAGGTTATGCTTGTGTCTCCACAGATCACCACGTGAAATGGGTCCCCTCACGGTGTGTGCGGCCATTTGTTGCGCCATCCTGAATGGCAAAGGCACTGCAAAACAGCATGTATATAATGTTCATGCCATAGGCACATGTTGGGTTTTTCTGAAAAGTTTATTGCTAGGTTGTTACCCCTCTTTCTTAGTCGTATTACATTGAAAATGTTTATCTGTTCCGGTTTTACTTAGTGTGCTTTTATTAATTAAACGAAAAAGGGGAAGATGTAGGAGATAAGAATATTTTTTACCTTTGTTAAATAAATTAAAATTGTTAAATTCTGCTCAGCAAAAGGCACTCTGGGAAAGGCTCAGCTGCAGATTGGGTGGTCGGTTGAGAGTTGGTTGAGAGTCAATTGAATGTCGGTTGAGTGTCGGCTGGTAGTGAGACAGTGATTGGTTGGGGAGATGCGAGGATCATATGAACAGCTGATTGGATGCAGGGACACATGAACAAAGACACTGCAGCTGCAGCAGCCAGTAAGTGCTTTTCTCAGTTAGGTTTCAGTTAAGTTCTGTTAAGGTTCAGTTAAGTTCTGTTGAGTTTAAAGTATAAAAAGACCTGGTCTTCTTTGGATGTGTAAGGAGGTCCGTGTGTCTTTGTTCTCCATTGCTACATTAATGCTTTGAGATACTCAAGGTTTTTAAGGTACTTCTGATCTTCCTTTCCACACTGAATCTCTGAGAGGTTTGTGCAATTGTGGCCTCCAATTCTCTCCTTCAGGAAGTCCATGAGGAGCCTGTGTTGGTGATGGACCTCAGTGGGACCCCTTAATGCTCTGAGACACTTTGGGTTTTTCTTCTGACTTTGACTCCTGGAAAGGTTTGTGCAATCTCCTGTCAGGCCCTGTGCTTCAAGGACTCAACACCAAATGCACCACAGGGCTCATCAGGATAAANAGAGTTATTTGTGACATGTCAGTAACACCCTTTATTTACAGAGTTATGAACACTGTGGATTTTAGTTAACAGTTGACAGGATGATTTTTATGTCCTACGTGTTCACTCTAACGCAGGTTTGCCCGGCCCTATTACGATAGGTATCATTATGCAGATATCACTGTTATGTCAGGTATAGTACCAAACACCTTTCCGCAGGCCAGACAATCCCATAATTGTCCACCAAAATGCTAGCCTGTTACGCAAGCAGTTTCAGTTAACCTCTTCGCAGGCTCACGACATTTTACTATCTTGTCCCTCCTGTTGTAGAGTTGCTTCTGCCCCTTTGGCAGAAGGCATCAGTCCCAGAGGTTTAACTGCTAACTCTATCTGGCAAACTGATGTCACTCATATTCTGGAGTTTGATCATTTAAAATATGTCCATGTATCTATTGATATTTATTCTCATTTCCTGATGGCAACCGCCTACACCGGAGAGAAGGCCCGTGGTATCATTTGACACTGGCTCATATGCTTTGCCACCTTAAGCTTTCCCAACACTATTAAAACAGACAATTGGCCAGCCTACACCTCGGAAAAAACTTGTCATGTCTTGCAGCAATGGGGTATCTCCCATAACACAAGTATTCTCCACTCTCCCATTGGGCAGGCTATTGTTGAGCATGCCCAATGGACATTAAAAAATATGCTTGAAAAACAAAAAAAGGGGGAGCTGGGGTACCCACATGACAGGTTGGCAAAAGCCTTGTACATTCTTAATTTTTTTAATCGAGACGAGGCTGGCCAGACAGCATGCGAAAGACTGTATTCATTCAATGCAAAGGCTTATCCCAGAACTCCCATAACGATAAAGGACCTGTTAACAGGACAATGGAAGGAACCCTTAGATTTATTAACATGGGGAAGAGGTTATGCTTGTGTCTCCACAGATCACCACGTGAAATGGGTCCCCTCACGGTGTGTGCGGCCATTTGTTGCGCCATCCTGAATGGCAAAGGCACTGCAAAACAGCATGTATATAATGTTCATGCCATAGGCACATGTTGGGTTTTTCTGAAAAGTTTATTGCTAGGTTGTTACCCCTCTTTCTTAGTCGTATTACATTGAAAATGTTTATCTGTTCCGGTTTTACTTAGTGTGCTTTTATTAATTAAACGAAAAAGGGGAAGATGTAGGAGATAAGAATATTTTTTACCTTTGTTAAATAAATTAAAATTGTTAAATTCTGCTCAGCAAAAGGCACTCTGGGAAAGGCTCAGCTGCAGATTGGGTGGTCGGTTGAGAGTTGGTTGAGAGTCAATTGAATGTCGGTTGAGTGTCGGCTGGTAGTGAGACAGTGATTGGTTGGGGAGATGCGAGGATCATATGAACAGCTGATTGGATGCAGGGACACATGAACAAAGACACTGCAGCTGCAGCAGCCAGTAAGTGCTTTTCTCAGTTAGGTTTCAGTTAAGTTCTGTTAAGGTTCAGTTAAGTTCTGTTGAGTTTAAAGTATAAAAAGACCTGGTCTTCTTTGGATGTGTAAGGAGGTCCGTGTGTCTTTGTTCTCCATTGCTACATTAATGCTTTGAGATACTCAAGGTTTTTAAGGTACTTCTGATCTTCCTTTCCACACTGAATCTCTGAGAGGTTTGTGCAATTGTGGCCTCCAATTCTCTCCTTCAGGAAGTCCATGAGGAGCCTGTGTTGGTGATGGACCTCAGTGGGACCCCTTAATGCTCTGAGACACTTTGGGTTTTTCTTCTGACTTTGACTCCTGGAAAGGTTTGTGCAATCTCCTGTCAGGCCCTGTGCTTCAAGGACTCAACACCAAATGCACCACAGGGCTCATCAGGATAAAGCAAGTCCTGACAAACCATGGCTCTGCCTTGATTTCCCTCTGGTCTAGTGCAGTTGACTAGGAAGTTTTTATTCTATAGTTATGGAGAAATATTTCAAAGAGCTTCTAATACATCCACATTACTGTCTTAAAGGGTGTATTTGTCACTTTAGAGAAGAGGTGATTGCAGCATTCTGTGACTGATATTGATCCAGGGTCTCTNCAGACCAGACAATCCCATAATTTGTCCACCAAAATGCCTGCTCGTTACGCAAGCAGTTTCAGTTAACCTCTTCGCAGGCTCACAACATTTTACTATCTTGTCCCTCCTGTCATAGAGTTGCTCCTGCCCCTTTGGCAGAAGGCATCAATCCCAGAGGTTTAACTGCTAACTGTATCTGGCAAACTGATGTCACTCATATTCTGGAGTTTGATCATTTAAAATATGTCCATGTATCTATTGATATTTATTCTCATTTCCTGATGGCAACCGCCTACACCGGAGAGAAGGCCCGTGGTATCATTTGACACTGGCTCATACGCTTTGCCACCTTAAGCTTTCCCAACACTATTAAAACAGACAATTGGCCAGCCTACACCTCGGAAAAAACTTGTCATGTCTTGCAGCAATGGGGTATCTCCCATAACACAAGTATTCCCCACTCTCCCACTGGGCACGCTATTGTTGAGCATGCCCAATGGACATTAAAAAATATGCTTGAAAAACAAAAAAAGGGGGAGCTGGGGTACCCACATGACAGGTTGGCAAAAGCCTTGTACATTCTTAATTTTTTTAGTCGAGACGAGGCTGGCCAGACAGCATGCGAAAGACTGTATTCATTCAATGCAAAGGCTTATCCCAGAACTCCCATAACGATAAAGGACCTGTTAACAGGACAATGGAAGGAACCCTTAGATTTATTAACATGGGGAAGAGGTTATGCTTGTGTCTCCACAGATCACCACGTGAAATGGGTCCCCTCACGGTGTGTGCGGCCATTTGTTGCGCCATCCTGAATGGCAAAGGCACTGCAAAACAGCATGTATATAATGTTCATGCCATAGGCACATGTTGGGTTTTTCTGAAAAGTTTATTGCTAGGTTGTTACCCCTCTTTCTTAGTCGTATTACATTGAAAATGTTTATCTGTTCCGGTTTTACTTAGTGTGCTTTTATTAATTAAACGAAAAAGGGGAAGATGTAGGAGATAAGAATATTTTTTACCTTTGTTAAATAAATTAAAATTGTTAAATTCTGCTCAGCAAAAGGCACTCTGGGAAAGGCTCAGCTGCAGATTGGGTGGTCGGTTGAGAGTTGGTTGAGAGTCAATTGAATGTCGGTTGAGTGTCGGCTGGTAGTGAGACAGTGATTGGTTGGGGAGATGCGAGGATCATATGAACAGCTGATTGGATGCAGGGACACATGAACAAAGACACTGCAGCTGCAGCAGCCAGTAAGTGCTTTTCTCAGTTAGGTTTCAGTTAAGTTCTGTTAAGGTTCAGTTAAGTTCTGTTGAGTTTAAAGTATAAAAAGACCTGGTCTTCTTTGGATGTGTAAGGAGGTCCGTGTGTCTTTGTTCTCCATTGCTACATTAATGCTTTGAGATACTCAAGGTTTTTAAGGTACTTCTGATCTTCCTTTCCACACTGAATCTCTGAGAGGTTTGTGCAATTGTGGCCTCCAATTCTCTCCTTCAGGAAGTCCATGAGGAGCCTGTGTTGGTGATGGACCTCAGTGGGACCCCTTAATGCTCTGAGACACTTTGGGTTTTTCTTCTGACTTTGACTCCTGGAAAGGTTTGTGCAATCTCCTGTCAGGCCCTGTGCTTCAAGGACTCAACACCAAATGCACCACAGGGCTCATCAGGATAAAGCAAGTCCTGACAAACCATGGCTCTGCCTTGATTTCCCTCTGGTCTAGTGCAGTTGACTAGGAAGTTTTTATTCTATAGTTATGGAGAAATATTTCAAAGAGCTTCTAATACATCCACATTACTG
The DNA here is from genome assembly GCA_013398055.1 of Ifrita kowaldi. Taxonomy (NCBI): domain Eukaryota; kingdom Metazoa; phylum Chordata; class Aves; order Passeriformes; family Cinclosomatidae; genus Ifrita; species Ifrita kowaldi. The sequence goes on from VZRS01001272.1 coordinate 6,030, forward strand.
TCTTAAAGGGTGTATTTGTCACTTTAGAGAAGAGGTGATTGCAGCATTCTGTGACTGATATTGATCCAGGGTCTCTCCTAAGGAGGTCTGGACTGATCAGAGAAGCTGTACCTTGAGGTCTGACACAGTGTGGATAACTTTGCTCCACATTCCCCAACCACATCCTGTTTCTCCTCAGTCACCTGGGACCTGCTTTGCTTGGGGAACTGGTGGCACACAGGAAAAGAGGGGTTTTCTTCTTTTTTTTGAAGCAATCTAGAACTCCTAAGTTTCCCCATTGAAAACAGACATGCGGAGACGAAAAAACGGGACATCACACACCGATCAATATGATCATGTGAAGCCATTTATTATTGAAATAATATACACTTACATAGCATTTTTAGTTCTGACTCCGTAATGNAGAGAAGGCCCGTGGTATCATTTGACACTGGCTCATATGCTTTGCCACCTTAAGCTTTCCCAACACTATTAAAACAGACAATTGGCCAGCCTACACCTCGGAAAAAACTTGTCATGTCTTGCAGCAATGGGGTATCTCCCATAACACAAGTATTCTCCACTCTCCCATTGGGCAGGCTATTGTTGAGCATGCCCAATGGACATTAAAAAATATGCTTGAAAAACAAAAAAAGGGGGAGCTGGGGTACCCACATGACAGGTTGGCAAAAGCCTTGTACATTCTTAATTTTTTTAGTCGAGACGAGGCTGGCCAGACAGCATGCGAAAGACTGTATTCATTCAATGCAAAGGCTTATCCCAGAACTCCCATAACGATAAAGGACCTGTTAACAGGACAATGGAAGGAACCCTTAGATTTATTAACATGGGGAAGAGGTTATGCTTGTGTCTCCACAGATCACCACGTGAAATGGGTCCCCTCACGGTGTGTGCGGCCATTTGTTGCGCCATCCTGAATGGCAAAGGCACTGCAAAACAGCATGTATATAATGTTCATGCCATAGGCACATGTTGGGTTTTTCTGAAAAGTTTATTGCTAGGTTGTTACCCCTCTTTCTTAGTCGTATTACATTGAAAATGTTTATCTGTTCAGGTTTTACTTAGTGTGTTTTTATTAATTAAACGAAAAAGGGGAAGATGTAGGAGATAAGAATAATTTTTACCTTTGTTAAATTTACTAAAATTGTTAAATTCTGCTCACCAAAAGGCACTCTGGGAAAGGCTCAGCTGCAGATCAGGTGGTTGGTTGAGAGTTGGTTGAGAGTCAGTTGAACGTCGGTTGAGTGTCGGCTGGTAGTGAGACAGTGATTAGTTGGGGAGATGCGAGGGCCATATGAACAGGAAGCTGGTTGGATGCAGGGACACATGAGCAACAACACTGCAGCTGCAGCAGCCAATAAGTGCTTTTCTCGGTTAGGTTTCAGTTAAGTTCTGTTAAAGTTCAGTTAAGTTCTGTTGAGTTTAAAGTATAAAAAGACCTGGTCTTTTTTGGATGTATAAGGAGGTCCATGTGTCTTTGTTCTCCATTGCTACATTAATGCTTTGAGATACTCAAGGTTTTTGAGGTACTTCTGATCTTCCTTTCCACACTGAATCTCTGAGAGGTTTGTGCAGTCGTGGCCTCCAATTCTCTCCTCCAGGAAGTCCATGAGGAGCCTGTGTTGGTGATGGACCTCAGTGGGACCCATTAATGCTCTGAGACACTTTGGGTTTGTCTTCTGACTTTGACTCCTGGAAAGGTTTGTGCAATCTCTTCTCAGGCCCTGTGCTTCAAGGACTCAGCACCAAATGCACCACAGGGCTCATCAGGATAAAGCAAGTCCTGACAAACCATGGCTCTGCCTTGATTTCCCTCTGGTCTAGTGCAGTTCACCAGAAGTTTTTATTCTATAGTTATGGAGAAATATTTCAAAGAGCTTCTAATACATCCACATTACTGTCTTAAAGGGTGTATTTGTCACTTTAGAGAAGAGGTGATTGCAGCATTCTGTGACTGATATTGATCCAGGGTCTCTCCTAAGGAGGTCTGGACTGATCAGAGAAGCTGTACCTTGAGGTCTGACACAGTGTGGATAACTTTGCTCCACATTCCCCAACCACATCCTGTTTCTCCTCAGTCACCTGGGACCTGCTTTGCTTGGGGAACTGGTGGCACACAGGAAAAGAGGGGTTTTCTTCTTTTTTTTGAAGCAATCTAGAACTCCTAAGTTTCCCCATTGAAAACAGACATGCGGAGACGAAAAAACGGGACATCACACACCGATCAATATGATCATGTGAAGCCATTTATTATTGAAATAATATACACTTACATAGCATTTTTAGTTCTGACTCCGTAATGTTTCGAACATCGTGCGGTCAAAAGAAGTATAATGATTGGATGCTTGCTACTGTTAGCATGTTGCGTCTAAACTTCTGATTGGACACTTGCTGTGACAACTATTCACCATATTTCAGCTTCTCACATCCTTTTTGTTCAGCATAATGTATCAGTCTTGTTTGAACTAAATTATTGTTTCATCAATTCCTAAACTATATTCTTTTGTGCTGTGGTCAATATATCCTTATTTCATATCCTTGGGTTGTTTCTTCTCTTTCCTCCACGGTGTTATCAAAGATAGCGTATCCTTTACTCAGCTTGATTCAATGCTGGGAAAGCTGGGTTGTGCATTCTCAGCATCCGCTTACTCAGCTTGGTTCAATGCTGGGAAAGCTGGGTTGTGCATTCCCAGTGTCCGTTCTCCTGCAAAAATTCCTCAATACAGACGCTCTCCTCAAGTGTGTGCCAAGTCCAAGCTGCTACCAATGAGGTTTCCCTTCCCCAAGGCAGAACCCTGCAAGAAATGTTTTAGACCTTTGGACTCTGTTGCCAGAAGGCCTTGTTGTGTCACCATGGACCCTTGGTTCTGTGAGGTTTGTTAGGGTCACAATCGATATTTGGTTCCATGGGGCCCTGTGGTGTCACATTGGCCCCTTGGTTCCATGGGATCCCATGGAGTCACAGTGGGCTTTTTGGTTCTATGAGGCCTTGCTCTGTCACATGGACTTTTGGTTCCATGAGGTTCTGTACACTTCAAAATGGTCTCCTTAGTTCCAAAGTGTCACCATAGATCACTGGTTACACAGTGTTACAATGGCCCACTAGTTCCATGAGTTTCTTCAGTGTCACAATGGTCTCCTTGGATCTGCAGTGTCACAATGGACCTTTGACTCCATTAGGCTCCACAGTGTCACAGGGTTTTCCTTTGTTCCATGTGCCCTCCAGTGTCACAGGGGTCTCCTTTTTCCTGTGGAAACCAGCAGCAAACCCCACTGCCAGGGCCAAACGTCTGGGAAGAAGAAGGAAGGGGGGGACATTTGGAGTGATGGTTTTTGTCTTCCCAGGTCACAGTGAGGTGGGGTGGGACCCTGCTGGCCTGGAGATGGCTGAACAACGGCCTGCCCATTGGAAGGGGTAAAAGACAACAACCTCTGTCCATGGAACTACAATAGCAGAGAGGTCAGGCAGAAGGCTGGGTTTAAAAGACTGGCACCAGCTCAGGAAACATCAATCTAAAACATTTTATTGAGAGCTGACATTTCAGGACATTCTTTTATACAGAGGTGGACCACCAAATACCAAGATTAACCATTTTAGCTTTATGTGTGCCCTGAGAATAGCTGAAATCTTTTCAGTAGTGTGAGCTGTTTCATCCCTTGTTCAAGGAGAGGGTGTCGGATCTTTTCAGCTGGCTCCACTCTCCTGGGGGGCTTCTCTTCACAGACCGGCTCTAAAAGCAGAATAAAACAGCGGCGTAAGGCACAGCACAAAGGAAGCACGGGGCTGATAATTTTTAAAACTGCCCTCGCAGTGAAATTTCACAAGTGATCCTCAGTACCTTGGGCTGCAAACAAACCCTGCTCAGGGCGAGCATAAGATCCCTACCCACCACTGAGCAACAGCTTGAGCCCAGCAGGGCCTTGGAAGAGGCGAGGGTGAGCCCTGGGCCGGGTGCCAATGGGGCTTCAGGGCTGAGGGCAATGGCACCAAGTGCCCTGCCTGTATCCTCCTCGGTTCTGCGGCGCCACGGAGACAGAGCCATGTCCCTGAGCTAACAATAAGAAGTCTATCACTGCTCTGTTTTGCAGTGTTGCATGATACACAGAATCGACATCTGTTAACAATCCTATTAAAGCATTACTAGTAGCATTACTCTCCTTTGTAAGCTAACAGCCTAATTTACTAACTGTGTTCAAGGCATGCGCAGTACCAATAGAGGCAACTGAAGAACTAAAAAATCTTTTTATAGGATTCCAGAATTTGGCCTCAGAGTCACAGTCAGGGCCAAATGACTCAGCATTACATTTGTTTCGCTTATGTCGTAGTGTCCAATTAGTTAGTGTTTTGAGACTGGGATGAAACATGGTTAAACAACCGAAAGTGCATGGACCTGCCACTGCTTTTCCTGGAATGCCTTGCCATGCTCTGCTGCCACATATTAAAAATATGTTATCAGACAGACTTATTGCCTTGGTCTCTATTGTGCCTTGTGAGGGAGTAGTAAAATTG
>VZRS01001273.1:0-51560 GCA_013398055.1 Ifrita kowaldi
GGAGTTTGGGAGGAAATGTGAAGGGGCTTTAACAGTTCTAGTGTGAGGCAGGTCACTTCTCCGTGGGTAAGGGGATGGTGTTAGTTACTGACAGATAGTCTTACACTAAGCAATATTTTAATGTAGCTAATGTTACTTCTTAATGGCATTTCAAGAGGTGTGGGAGAAGGTCTGGAAATGTGAGGAGGCAGGTGCCTCTGTAGGAACTGTGGTCTGTCCTTTTGCAGCCGTAGGGAGGAGTTTGGGCTTTGGTTGTTTGTCGTCCCACCTGAGTGAAGTGTATTTGAACGAGCTGTGAAAAGTGCAGCTTTAGGCTTTCTTTGTGTGCTGAAAGAGAAAGATGGTCTTCCTATTATTATCTAAACTATCATTTTGGTTAATTGCTCAAATGAGCTCTCGTAACAAAACTAGCTTGTGAAAATTTGGTCACTTGTGCTCTCTGTGAGTTTTTGTGGGCAAAGCCACCAAAATTATATAGAAGAATATTTCAGTGAACTGGAATAATCAGAAGTTTTGATGATGTTTGGGGAATTTGTGTGGCTAAGGCTTTATTGACTCCTTTGCGTTTGAGAAGTGGCCATCAATGAAAGGTTAGCATTGGAGTATCTCAGGAACTATCTCTAGGCAATTAATTTCACCTGAGAAAAAGAAAACAATGAACAGTTTTAATTAAGATACTGTATTTGAAAGCGGATTTGTTGATGGTTTGTCTCAACTATGTATTTCATCACCTAAACCCTGTTGCTAAACCATGATTAGTGGATTCTGCAGGATCTGTTGGCTGAGTGTGATAATGGCAGCTGACACAGCTGATGTGCTTTCCGTCAGGCACCCCTGTAATGACCCCTCGGAGCATTCTAGCACTTGAATAAGTAGCTGCTGAGAGGATCAGTATTGTATATGGCCAGCTTTTTAAAGTTTTGTTATGTATATTTATCACTTAAGTGTCTAAAGTAGCGAACCATTACTGTTCGTCTTTAGCTGGGTGGAGTTAACAGCTTGAATTTCTTCTGTGCGCTGCTCCTCGATGATCCAAATTTCTGTAGGAAGGTGTGTTAATGTTGCTTCATCTCTTGCAAGTATTTGTAGGAAAAAAACGGCCTAACTCACATCTGGATTTGTGGGCAGGATGGTACCAGAATGGTTCTACCCTAGACAGGGTTTATAGGGAGAGCCCTGACTTTCAGAAACCTTTCCTGCGCTGGGGAGCAGGAAAATTTTTAAAGAGCTTCTTTTCCCTCTTCCAAGATTGTAAAGGAGATGGCAGTCTGTGGTTTTGGGGCATAGTGCAAGTACACTTAAACCAGAAACTTATTTGATTCCAGCTATGCCAAGTGTGCCTAGTGAAACTGTTCCACAGAGTGCCTTGGAGGTGATGGACAGGTTGTCTTCAAATAACTTGAGAATTTTTCCCTTTGACGTGGTACAAAGCCCTGCTTGTTCCGTGAGCCAAGAGTCCACATGACTCGAGTGCTTAGCCTGCCCTTTGCTGCGGAGAATGCATACCAAGAAAAGTGTTTTAATTCAATGTATCTGCTGCCTTTGTCAGATACCCACCATGCGAGTGTCCTGTTGGACACATGAAGGCTTGGTGTTTGCAGTGAGATCTGAACTAGTTATTCCTGGACTCGTGCTGAGGTGTCACTTGCTCAGTTCCTCAATGAGATGGTACATTTTTCAGTTTAAAAAGCCTGAAATTCTTATTTCAGTTTCTTCAATAGAAGTTGTGTAGAAATAGACGGTATTCTGTGAAAAGCATAACTGGAAAAAATAAAGTTGGCTTGTTAGAATATCTGCTAAAATGAAATGGTGCTAACAAAGCAGAACTCTGTGACAGCTGTAGGATAATGTAACCTTGTGGAGGGTTGAACAGGAGAGGAAAAAGCTGTAAAATTCCTGTTTTAATACATTATGGTGATTCAAGGTCAAACCACTTCAGTTGGGGTCATTTGTTATAGCAACACCAACAATGATGATACTTTTACATTTTACACTTCAGAAATCCATAGTACTGAAACACATTTCTTTATATAAATCTTTGAAAATAAAAAGTGAAACTAGTATATGTATCAAATATCGGTGCCTTGTGGTTCTCAGCTTAGTGTGTGAAGGGGGAGGAATTCAGCCAAGGAGTGAATTTCTCCAAACAGAGCCTGTTGCTTTTATTGTTGTGTTTTAAATCTATGGAAAATAATTCTGCCTGTGATATGAATTGTTGAAATTGCCTATATGGTGAGGAATATGTTTTCCTCTTTTCGGCATTATTTTTTTCCTGAAGCAGATAAGTTTTTGTTCTACTTTCAAAGTTATCTTTCTGAATTATGAATGTTTGTTGTGTACATATCTCTCTTGTGCTAAAAGACACTGATCTGCTGCTGGAATGTCCTAAAATAACCTTCTCCCAGCTTGTGAGTTAATCAGCTTTTCCTCACAGTAGAACATTTAGCAGTATCAAATAATAGTTTTGGACAAGCTTTCACACTAAAATTCTCCTGTTCTGAACTACTAATTAGTAATTTTAATGTCTCATTTGGTTTTTACATTATACAATCTGTGGTACTACGACATGATATTTGACAGAATTATGCACTTCTGAATGTTTTAAGAATAGCAAAAAGTTTCTATAGCTACTATTAAGAAATAATTATTATATTTACATATTTGGATCCCTTTGGGAGATTGGGGTGACGAATATTTCCCAGAAATATTGCCCATGGGCCAAGCAGTAAGGTTAGTATCATTATCACCGGTGAGATCCAGCTGTATGCACATTTTCAATTAATATGTAAGTGTTCTCAACATGACTTACATGTGCTCAATTATGATCAGGAAAGAAAGGGGAAAATATATAAACATAAGGAAGCAATATTATTACAATGAAATTAAAACACTTGATTAAAAGGAGGGTAAACATACTGCTCAAAGCTGATTTCCACTATTCAAGCTGCTTCCTGTCTCTTCTCATCTTGTTTAATCTCATTGTATTCACGATTTTTTTAATGCAAAGCCCAAACAGACTCAAATGTAGACACAAGTGACACACTAGACTAGAATGCTCTGGATTCCTTTATTATGTCATTGGTGACTACGTATGTTTTAGCAAATCTGGGTTTCTTTAGAATTATGTAAGTAGTTCAGGTCCATACCTACCCGTAAATTATTTCTCTCTGATTCCTGATTGATTCAGTTGACTTCGACTTGTTTAAACCTCAAATTTTAAGTGATGTTAAGTAAAATGTTGGCCCCTGCTGCTTATATCAGTGTTTTTGTTTGACTCTGTGTGTGTGTGTAAATGTTCAGCTGAGCCTTCTATCTGGATTTTAGCTGAAGTTTTTCAGGAGTAGAGGTGGGATCTAGCTTAAGATGTATTTGGAATAGGGTAGAGAAGGCAGGGGAAGAGACTGAAGGTAGCTGCAGCTCATAATTTTTTCTTCAGAAAGGCTTAATTTTGGTCTGGGAACATGACTTCATCTTATTCTTGCTAGCATTTCTCCTGGGAATGCAAAACTTGGTGAGAAAGGCATTATCCATACTGCTGTGGGCCAGAAAGAGGAAAATCTCAGACTCCAACAAGAGGCAATTCTAACATGGTAAAGGAAAATGCTATGACTAAAGCAGACTTTGAGGATTAAATTTATATAATTATGGAATGTAACAGTGCAGAACACAGTAATTTCTTTAGCTGCTGACTTTATTGTCTGAGTCTTTGTCATACCAAAGTCCTTTTTTTGCACCTAGCAAAGAACCATTCATGGCAGAGAAGGGAACAAATTGCTGCTTTCACAAGCTTAAAACTTGTGAAGTCATTATGTGAAGAAAGCTCTTACTAAAAGAACATGTAAAATTTCTGTGTGTATGAGTGAGATCTATAGCAGTTTTAATTATATAAATTAGGATTATATTGAATGTTAATTTTGGCTGATGTATAATGATTGAAACTGTCGAAAGCAGCTCTTCATTCCTGGAGTGTTTATCTTTGAGTGTCATTATTTCAAAGTTGAGAGAATGCCCATCAAAAGGATTTCACAAATGGCCACTGTCATTTGAGAACTTAGCATACCATTAATTGTTTAAATATGATGACTGACAATATCCTAAACATGTCATGGAGAAACATGTAGTTGTGACCTACCTGGAAAAACATTTTACATTAAATTTTATTCAGGTTTTTCTTTTCGTTGGATGACAGAAGGGTTTAATATGCTGCAAAGTTTTAGTCCTTTCAAAACATTCACAGGCAGAACCACTCCAGAATAAATCTGGTAACTTCATAAGGAAATATTAGTTGTGGTCCAAGTTTATCACTTTGAGGTGGACCTCTTCAGTTGCTCCTAGGTTTTTTGGCTGTGAGTAAGTGTGCTTTTCATCTTTATTTACAATGGAAAGGGCACCAGAATCAACGACTTTATTGAATCAGAGTTGGATTTTTTTTTTTTCTGGTCAGTGCCCATCAAGATACATTCAAGCTCTTTCCAAACTATGCTGCTGATTTACAGTGTATTTTAGTCTAACGAAACTTGTAATAGCAAGGAATTCTTAAACCATGTTTTCTTTCTTCAGAGAAATAAAAAATAGAATTGGCAAGAGTTAGTGTTGGTGATTTTCTCCAGTGTTTGAGTTTGTACCATTTTGTACCACAGGAATGGAAATTAAAACTGCCCTTTTCTGGAAAGTGAATATGAGGCAGTTTCAGTATCCAGCCTTACTTTGGGCATTGTATCTTAATGAGGGGTGGAGTACTTCCAGTGCAAGTGATTTTTGCAGACTAATTAGCTGCATTTTATCTTCCCGGTCAAAAACCAACTTGGTGTCACAATGATGGAATGCACGAACCTGCCATGTGAATAATAGGCATCATTTTAAAAAGTCACCAAACACACTCATCTCTCAACACTGAGGCAAGCAAACAAGCTCCTAATCATAGAAGGGACTAAAGAGTAATAAAAATCTGACATTGTATTGCTGACTGTCTGCATTATTTTTGCCTCAGACATGCTGTAATGATCTTTCACAGTGCTTTGCTTTTAAACTATAACAGTTTAATTTTTATAATCCTTGCCCCTGTTCTCTTATCTTATAGCCAATACTGTGATTTCAGTTAATAGTTCAGTCATTTATTTTTTTGCTCACATGCTGTCTCAGAATGTCTAAAGATAATTTGTGCATATTCACAGTGAATTCCCTGAAGAATCTTTATTGACTACAAAAAAGAGCTTTCTTTTGTCTAAATAGCAAGCTTCAATCCAGGCTTTGAACTGAAGTTACTGTGAAGTTACCACTGACTGCTCGAACTTGTAATTTTCCCTTAGAAGTTGTTTTGTGAAAGAGCTGATACAGGACTAAAAGCACCCCAGTCCTATTTATTACTGTGTGCTGGCTTCCAGTTGGTTTTACATGACTCTCTGCTACCAGTTTATTCATTTTTACAACTGTCTTAAGAGCCCACATAGCCACTTTGATGCTTGAATTTGGCTCAGTCTGATGTGACCTTGAGCATTAATCTGTGTTTTGCATTGAATTCTTTGTGTTTTCACTCTTGAAGTGTGGAAACCACTTATATGCCTTCAGACCTCTTCTGTTATTTACCTCATCATTCTACATTTCAGGCCTGAGTAGCAATCTTAATCATAGAAGCATGGAATGAATCACAGAATGGCTTGGGTTAGAAGGGACTTTAAGGATCATCTAGTTCCAACTCCTCGCCATGGGGTAGCAATTAATCTGGTAAGGTTTTCTATGCCAGACTTCTTGCATGGAGAGTGACCTTCAGGAGAATTTCCCCTTTCTACTTTTTCCTTTTGAATTTCATCCTCTGCATTTTTCCAAAATATTAGTGACCTGATAACTGAGAGGTAGCAGGAATTACTAATTTTATTTTGTAACTGTTTTGAACATTTTTGTTGTTGTTGTATTCAGTTTGTCCATGACAAAGTTGTTACTATAGGATCCCATTGTCTTGGTCCTTTAACATTGCTGTGATGTTTTTGTTAGGTGGGTTTGGGTTTTCTCATTTTGTTTTGTTTGTTATTTTTAGTTGTATTTCCTCCCAATGTCCTGTATACACCCCTAAGGGAAGGAACAACATTTCCTTAACATGTTTTAATAATGTGTAACACTATGGAGCATGATACAGAACTGAGTCTCCTTTAGATAATGGATAAAAATGAAAGACAGACATGGTTTTGTACTGGTTACGTGTAAGTGAATCTGTTTGTGAGGCTGTGCAGAAAATGTGAGTGAAATGTCAATGCCAGCACCACAGCATACGAAGATGAACACGAGCCATGCATCCCTGTTGAAAAGCAGGAACTCAGCTTCTTAAGAAAGAACTGAAAATTGTGAGTATGGTGGGTTTACCAAATTAGGAGTAGAGAATAAGATGTCAGTTTTCCTATCCCATTTGTAGCAACAGTATTACTTGCTCATGAATTTAAGTCTTTCCCCCTTCAAAGGACCACTGAAATGTACTAGCACATTATATTCAAAGTTCAGTCTTGATTTTGATCGTGATCAAAGGGATACACTTCAAGTATTTTGACATCTAATCCTTTTTCCTGACTTTGATCATTTCAGACTGAGGTACAAGTAACCACTTCCACTACCTGTGTTAGCCAAGAATGAAAAGCATCTTATCTGCAGAAAATGGATGCTGCTGCTTGGAACTTCATTCCCTTGATATTTTAGTGTAAAAGATGTCTGTCTCTCTCTCCTTTTGTGAAAGTTTTTCAGCACTGCTGCACTGTATCATGTGGGGAAGAAAGCACTCAAGAAAAATAATCTATTAAATAATAATATGGGAAAAACAGATATGAAACCATTGGGGGGTACGTGTGAATTCTATGCAGTACAATGTGAATTAGTCCCTGGAGAGTGATAGACAGTTAAAACAAACAGGCACTTTATTGTTGTAATATAAAATTTCTTATGAGGTGGTATCATTAGACAGATCATTATGAACTTTTTCTTCTTGTGTCATAAAACAGAACTGGCGTTTACTGGGGCTGATATCTTCCACAATAAACTACGAAAGAAGAATTTATGGAAGCAGCAGAAGCCACTTAAATGTTATTTTGTGGTGTTGAGGGCTCTAGACAGACTCCAGAAATGAGTGAGCAGAGGTCTCACCAGAGTTTCCTCAGGTGCCAGAGAGGAGGAGCCAAGAGGGTCCTAAACCGCCTGTTCTGGTGATGATGTGCTGTTGTCACCCGGTTACTTGGAGAAGAAGGTTCTTGCAGCTGTCCCAATATGCCCCAAAGCTGTAAGGGTTAAACTGTTACCCAAAATACTTACCTGATGTATCATTTTGTAAATTTAGGAACCATAAATGCTGGGGAAGGACGTTTCCTGGCTTTGTTTCCTCCTTGTTAGTGCATCTAAAAATTCAGAAGAGCAGATTTATACACATTTCTGCCAAAAAATGTGGTGTGTAGGGTTAAATACATGAAAATAATACCATTTTGTATCCATAAAATAACACTGGTTTCATCAGATTTTTTGTTTTAATTTTATCTTGCCCTGTATTTCTTCACCTTCCTCAGACAATACTATAAAGTTTCTATTAAGAGGCAACTCCTTCAGTGGGGAGCTTGTATTTTTTCAGTGATATGTAGGGAAGTGTGGAGAAAGATTAATATCAAAACTAAGGAATACCCCACTATTCAAATCTCCATCACAACTGTGAGCAATTGGCTTCAGCTGCTCATCTGTTTTTCTAGCTGTTGGCCTTCCTCCTGGGCATTTTTCCTTTGCCTGCCATCAGCTTTTCCTGCCCACTGCCCTTGCTTGGTCTCTCTTTTCCCTGATGAAGTCCTGTTCCTCCTCCCAGGCTGGATCCCTTGGGAGGGAGATACTGAAGAGAAAATTTCTTCGTTTACAGTCTTGGCTAATGAGTGGCATTTTAGCTGATAGGAGGGACAACAGAGGGAATGAATCACTGTCAATGCAGACAAAAAGTATCTAGCAAAGCTGGAATAGCTGCCTGGTGGCTGTGCCCCTCTCATGGTTTACATCTCAGTTTTGCTTCTGCTCTTTGGTCCACCATAGGAGCTGAAAGAGCTCACAATGGCTTTGTGGAGCGAACAAGTCCATGCATAATGCGCATAATGCTGTCAAGAGTTTTGTGGGACAGGGGCTGTTCTTTTTGTGGTTTATGAATGGCAGGAATGAAAAAAGAAACAAGTGCCAGCAGGTACTTTTGTTTCCCAAATAGTCCAAGTGTGAAATGTGTGGGCTCCATTTATCATTCCAGCTGAGTCTCTGTGGAGACTGATCTGCTCATGTTTGCCCATTTTGATTTTTTTTTTTGTTTGTTTTCCTTGACTGAATGTTGCCTGCTGGAACAAACATTGGTGAATCTGAATTTCTAAGCATGCACAAATGATAGATTGCTTTATTTGTTCAAGAAACTCTTTTGTAGGAATGTTTTAATTGTAATTAATAAGAGGAGGGGGGAGTGCTATAATTTGTTGCAGACGTCCTTTGTAAGCAAAAATTGCATTGGTACCAACCATGAAGGCAATATATGTGAAAAACAACTTTGTAATTTTGGAGGACAGCAATTATGTGATTTATGTTTACATACAGCTATATTAGAGGTCCATCCTTTTTGTTTCAGAGGTTGTTTTAGAAAGCTGCAAGCTGTAAATCCTGAGATGGACTTACCTCAGGTTTACATTCTCACTAACTAGGTATGGGCAAGACACAGTAGCAGCAAACGTTTGGTACAGTTTGAGGACTGCTCAGTGCTTTGGCAGATCAGATAATATATGGACTTTCTGATCACCCTTTACTGGGCAGTTACCTGGGGGGCTCTTAACCGTGTTGGGGTTTCCTTTCCTCCAACCTCCTTGGTGTCACTTCAGCCACCACCATCCAGCTGCACTTGCTGCTTCCTAAATGGAGACAGAGGACAGCACTTCAATACCTCCCTTTCATGTGGTTTCTCCTTTCTCTTGAGAGCCGCTTGGAGAGAAAACAGAACAGACAACGCTTTCCTTCAACTTTTTCTGGTAATTGTTAGCAAATTTCCATGGCAATACAAACCCTGGGTGAGCCTGCCTTTGGAAAGGTATTTTGGTGAAAACCAATAATTTTCCTAGATGATTGCAAGAGGTAGCTAGTTCTTTAATTTGTCTCAAATAAAAATTTAAGTGCTTTGTTTCCCTGCTTAAACTTATGTGACCTTCTGCAAGAATACATATGTTAAACAGTCTGGTTAGGTAAGGTAACAGTCTGTTACCTTACACTGCAGTAGTATTTCAGTATTCTTAAAGTAGTCCAAGGAAGGAGATGCTTTAATTCCTTTGACCTGCAACATTTTAGTGGCATTTTCTGTTTTGCAGAAGCACTGATCCGTTCCTTCAAAGCTGTCTGTGACAACTTGTGCATGCAAGGGTGGAAAGGATGGGCTGTGATGAGTGCCATAAAACCAAAGGGAGTGGAGAGAGACACCTGGAAAATTCAAAGTGCTTTATTAAGCCCCCTTTCCATAATTTCTTGGAGGGAGGGAAAAGCATCTCTTTCAAGCTTGGCTAGGCTCAGAATTAGCTGCTGGCTTCGTTTCATTGTCTGCACACCTTCATGGTACTGCTGCTGGCTTGTTAGGAACTGCAGCTCCTGAGCAGCCAGTCTGTTCCTGCATGCAGAGGTCTGTCATTTCATCTCACCTTTACAGATATATTGCTTTGACTTTGGGAGCTGAGAGGAAGGTCTCAATGTTACTGCTAATTAGTAATTGTTGTTGTTGTTCTTGTTTTCCCTAGTAAAACTTTTTTCAGTTTAATGTGAACTGTAATTTGCTTTGAATGCTTCTGTGTTATTGCTTAAGAGATGAAAGTTGGGGGGAGGGGGGGGTTGATTTTTTTTTTTTCATTTTACTTTGCTTTTATGAAACAAGAAATTTATGAAAAAATATAATTACAGCTTATTCTTGATGTATTTGAGAAAACCTTAAAAGCTTTTGGAGGACCTGACTATTAGCTATCTAAATGTAGCAAGGGTGTTGCTTGGAAGGCTGAAAGTTTTTCTAAATATTTTTACAAGTATTTCTCAGTTTTGCTTAATAACAGTAAAATAAGCTTATTTATGCTGGTGTATGAAGCATTTGACCATCTTTACTCGTAGTAATATCAGGAGAGATTTCAATGCACGTGACATTTCAGTGTCTCTGAAGGAGGTGGGGCACATTCCAAAATATTCTTGAGGAATGTGCTATAAACACAATTCCTTCCCAGCTCTTTCATAGCTATCAAAATTTTCAGTTTAAGGGAGATGACTTGAATATTTGGATCTCTTTTGAAAAGGGGAAGGGAACCTATTAAGTTCCACAAGCTGTTGCTAACCTCCACCTGTGTATGTTCTATTCCCTTTCCTACAAAGCAAAATTGCTTCACAAAGTGCAGAGGTTTGCTGTCAGAGCTGTTCAGGTATCAGCTCGCTTAGGCTCTCACACACAGGTGGTGGTTATTCCCTGAGCTCTGTGATGGTTCCTTTCTGCCAGAAGGCACTACAAGTACAGGCTCTTCCATGTTCCTGCACTCTGAGCACATGTGCATCAGTGTTTTGCCAGCAGTAGCTTTGTACAGAGGATAAACTCTGGTTTTGCTGACTAAAGTCAAAGGGTTATATGCCTAACATCTAGTGCAAGAGATGAATTTTTTATAAAATCCCTCAGTCTGGGTTTCACTGTGACAAAAAGATTTGTTCATCGTTTGCTTTCCATTTACAGCTTGCATCCTTTATATTACAAAATGAGTCAACGCTTTCCATGTCTTTTGGAACAACATAGAGGTTGTAAAGAAAAATTTCTGATAATGAAAGCAGGCTTTAAAATCTCTGAAGATGTTTATTTCTATGATGCTTGGCCTGTCCTGAACTGTAGAAAGTGAAGACTTTAAAATTTATCACCCTGAATATTTTCATTAATAAAACAAGAATCTTAAAACCATAATCACTATTATAGTCCATGACAAGCTTGTGTACAAATGCACTTGCAAGTGTCTCTTGAACCCAGCGAAAGCATAGGTGAGGCCACATTTATCCAGAATATTGAATGTAATGGGTAATACCCAAAGCAGTAGTTGATTGTAGCTGTTGTGCACACACCTGGTGCTGTGTATGTACAATGCACACACATTTCATAGACCGGGTGTACACTATATACACACTGTGTATAATAACATGTGTATTTTGTAGCTGTAAAGCCTCATCTAGAAAATGCTGTTGGGGATGATGTGAGAAAACCGGGACCAAGTCAGAAAGATCTTTTTTTTGAAGGTTTATCTTGCTAAATATAGTGAAGGAAATGGTTCAGATTCCCTTCTCTCAATTTTGTTGAGGTGCTGGTGGCTGTTTGAGGAGGTAGCATGAAGTTACAGGTTTCAAGGTAGGAGGAGAAGATGAAAGCAAGGGACAGAATAAAACCCCAGCTCTGCCATGTATGTCAGTATTCCTCAGGCCCTCTTGGATGGATGCCTGAAAGTCCAGTTTGTTGCATATAACTGTGTTGAAATGGGCCCATGAAGTAAAACTTCAGGAGGAATAAGGGACCACGTTGCTGTGCTCAGGTTTACACCTCTGGCTGTCCAGGCTGATGTATTTCCCATGGGAGCATGCAGGTGTTACTGTCCTGAAGGAAAAAGGTAATTGGCAGTGTTGCCATGATTAGTATTCTCTTGTTAGGTGCTTACAAGAGAAGCAGTAGTTTCCAGAGTGGCGTGTCATACTCAGATCTGTACCAAGTAGTTTAAGTTTGTTAATTATAGATACTGTGACACGCTACAGCTGTTCCAGTCAGTTTTTGCAGTCTACTTTGCATTGTTAAGAAAAGTTTTCTGCCCTTTCACACAGAGTTGGCTATTGCTTTTGCATACAAAAGACTTACCTACTTCAACAGGAAAACTGCTTTGCTTAAATTACCAGCTACTCTTCCTGTGGTTATGACAGATCTTGAGCTCTATCAGACTCAATCACAAATATAACTTCATGTTTGGTTTAAAGTCAAGAAAGATCTAAAGGAATAATGTTAGATGTTATATTTAAATTGATTAAGCATCTTCATCTCTACAGAAAACATCGCACTGATCCCTTTTTCTTGGTTTTACATTTTTAATGGCTTATATTTTAATATTGCCATGCTGTAACTTTGAAAAGGTAGAGGACTTAAAATGCCATACATTCAGGCAAGATTCTTAAAAATAATTTTCAGAAGGGTACTTGACCACTTCTGTCACTCTAAGGAGAGACGTTGGAAAAACCATTCTATGACTGAACAAAGAACGAGAATGTAAATTTTTTTTGTATCTAGATATGTTATCCTGTAATTCTGTCTGGCTGCATGCAATATGTGTTGTTCATTTAAGTGGGTTTTTTTAATGGGCTTTTTTTTTTTTTTGCCAAATGATTCCTGAACTATCACTGTAATTTACAGGAACAGGGCTATTTTGAAAAAGAAATCACTTTGTTTTAACTGGTTTTTTTTCTCTTTTCCTTTTGTTAGTGATTGACACATTCATATTTCACATGGTAAATGGAGGCCTGAGCTCCATATTCACTAGAAGAGTTGACAAATAATTCCTTCACCAGTTAGGTGTATTTCAGGGAGGTACTTCAGAAAAGCTTTCACTGGTACTGGTAGAAGCTACAGTAACATCTACTTGGGAATGCCAGTGGAAAGATGAACTGAAAAAGAAGGATGATAAGGACAGAATATGATGACATCTTTGTGCTGTGGAATTAAAACAACTCACCAGAACGTCAGTATTTTCCAGATGTCATTCACCATTGCCACCAGTGGGAGATGTGCTGCTGGGTCCACAAAGGTCAGATTTATGTCTGTTTTGGTTGTTGTTTTTGTGGGTTTTTTTCACTTGTGCTTTGAGACATAGATGTCATTGGAAAGAGACACCTTTATGATGCTCCCTTCAGAGGAGCTGAGGTCCAGCAGGGCTGCTGCACTGAGGTTTCACAGGTGCAGAGCACACGGCCCAGAGCTAAAGCACCTCACCAGCTGTACCACAGCCACACTGAGTCTGTGCCTGTCCTGTATTGTCCAAGAATCATTGCTCTACACCTGGGAAAATAGAGGTTTTTTCTGCCTTGGCCCAATCAAAACAGTTTGCTTTCATTTTGAATGCAAGAATTTGACTCTGCTTCCCAAAGCTGGCAAATATTTCTGTACTTTACTACAAAGCTTGCAAGATGGAAGGAAGGCATTTTGTTGTTATGGTTTGATAGTCAGCATTCTGTTCCTGGTGTAGGAAAGAAAAGCTGCTGGAGGTCAGAGGCAACTGAATTAGCAAGAGATGCTAAGATGGCATTGAAAACAGAATAAAAATATGCTGTCTTTTGGCGTAATGTCAGTCAGCCCAGATTTTACAGGGTTCAAAGAAATGCAATTAGAGATCAGCCACTTTGTTTTTCTTAAAGAAATTGTTTCCAGAAATATTAACAGAGACCTTGTAGTCTTGACATGATAAAAAAAAAATATTATCTGAACACTGAGAAAATACACTAGCATCTTCTAGTGCACCCCTACAAGCTTTTGCACAATTATAATAAGGTAAAATCTTCAGGTCAAGAATAGCTTTGCAAAGCATTAAGCTAAACACATATGTATTTGCCTGTTTTTGACTGGAGGATTAGTGATTTGTTTCTTTGTGAAACTCTACACTGAGCTCTTAATTAAGCTTACCAGGCACAAGTGCACTTCAGGTGATCCAGACGACCTTTAAAGGGCCTGCAGCAGATGGTGCAAAGTCTGCATTCCGAGCAGTATTCTGCTGTTTTGTCTGTTAAATAAGTATCTAATTACTCCCAGTCTTATCTTATTTCAACACAGTGTCACTAAATTACTTACATGGCTGTAAGTAAGGTAATCCGTTGCCAATCCGATAAGCATTCAGCTTGACTTTTGGGAAGTAAACTTGCACCTGATGAGAATTTTCTTTCAAGCAGACAAGAGCATCTTCCAGTACTTTTCCAGAGGCTCTTAACGAGATCATTCACTGTCTTTCCCACATAGCTTTTCTTTAGCTGTTCTAAATAAATTACTGTGACGAATTTCGAGTGGTTTTTCTCCCTAAAGTTTCTTTCTTGAGGGCAAGATGGCCTTTATTTGTGATGGGCAAGAAGAGGCAAGCACTTCTGAAATCAAAGCATCAACTCTTGCCATTTGTGGGCACCACACCATTAGTCTGTTGTTTTTTGAACTGCAAATAGGCAGGTGGTTGAGGTAATTTCTTCTTCAATATTGTCTCGGTGAGATCTAAGGTGTGAAAATAGGCAGGTTATTTCTGGAGACAGTATCTAGATTTTTCCTCATTATGAGTTTCAGCCTCGCTAACTCTGAAGTGGTGTGTGAAAAGCTTGGCAGTACTGGGGAGGCTTTCCCTTATCCCAGCCTTCCTGTAATCATCCCCTCTGCCTGGCAGCACACCTGCAGAGGAGGGATGCGTGCCATGGAAGAGAAAAAAAATTAAATAAATGCATTGCTCGTATGCAGTCATGTATTGAGAGGAGGGAAGATGTCCTGTGATTAAAAACACCACAATTTCTGGTCTCCAAATAGAATTTGCTCTCTAGTTCTGTCGTCAAAATGTGTTCTGACTGTCACTGTCCTGAATCCCTGTGCAAGCTGCTTGTCCTGCAGAAATCAGTGAAGGTCTGCAGGCATGGGTCACACTGAGCTCAGGGCAGGATGAGGCTCTGCAAAATTGCCCACGCACCTTTACCTCAGTGGCTTTTCTACAGTAACAGCATTGAGGGTAAAAAATATTTGGGAGAAGCATATCAACCTCAGTAGTCAATGGGTGTTTTCTAAAATTAATGCGCTTCATAATCATAAGACACAAGCTGGTCTGGGTGTTTGATATGGATTAGTCAGCAGGTATTAAGTAAATATTGATTTTTATTTTTCCCTTTGCTGTCTTCTTTGTTTTTTTTTTGGTTTTTTTTTTGTTTGTTTTGTTTTGGTTTGGTTTTTGTTTTTTTGGGTTTTTTTTTGAATTAACTTGTCTTAACAGAAACAGCCATTCAATTAAAATGGTGTGAAAGGCCCTTGATTCAGTCAAAACTCAAGATGAGCTCTGACAGACATTGCTGGGCTGAGCACCACTGCAGCCTCTGCAGCTCTTGCTCTTCTGGGCAATCCCCCTCAGCTTTTGCACAGCAGAGTCATTTCTCCCATGGTTCCCACCCTGAGCAACAGGAGATGATTTGTTTTGTTTGTATGTAAGGTTCAGGTTCAGACCAGTGTTCTTTAAGTTGTGTTTAAGGGGATGTCAAATGAGATAATATAATGCTGCCTTTTCTCCTTGAAACTCTATAGACATAGCCAGTGAAGGGAAATGTCTCTTGTTCCTGTAATTTTAGTCATTGTCCTTAATCAAATTCTCAGAACAAAACACAGGAAAAGCCAAGCTCACAGGCAGCCTAACAACCTCTTTGACTTTAGTCTCTGAGTTCCCATAAATAGTTTACAAACTAATTGTCTTTAAAAGAGAAAACCCTGTTACTAAGGGCAAGATGTTTAATGCATTTCTGGTAAATATGCAATTTAATCTAATAGCACTGTTCCTAGCTGTTAATATCCATGGATGACCTGTTTGGCATGAGCTTCTGAGAGCAGAGCTGTCCTATTAACCTGCCAGGATATCTGTTAGACTCATTTTAAGAGCGATTTGGAAGAGCTTGGAGGAGATCATTGTAAACATCCTAGTAGGCTGCCAGGGAAGTATTACCAGGAGCATACTTGCTGTTTTTATTGCGTGATCAATTGTTAAAAAGGTCATTTATGTTTTTGCATTAGAAATCATACCAAGCTAAATAACAACATTTTGCCTCCCTGTGATATGCAATTGGTAATTTCTGTAAAGCTGGATAAAAGCTTCAGCTGCAGACTTTATCTCATTCTGTGGGTTGAAAATCCTGAAGTGTTTCATCTAAAATACTATCCTTTCATGACTTTCAGTGGAGTCTCCTGTTCTTACTTATCTGGGTGCTGGTGGTGTTAGTGCAATACTGGTGGCTGTGGAGCTGGTTCAGTGGGAATGGGCCCTGAAGTCCCCGGCACTGCCCTACAAACACGGGTGTAGCTGAGGATGCACTGAGGTGAGAAACAACCCAGCCTGGGGGTGGTGAGTGGCTTGTTCCCAGCAAGGTCTAGGGACAGCCTAAGGACTGCCTGGCCACACTGTCACCTGTATCCCTCCATGCTGAGCCATGTTTAAAGGCTGGTTTATTTCTGGTCTCATATACAACAGCCGTATGTTCACTACTTCTTGTTCTGCCATCGTATGGGAATAATCATACTGAATCAAACTTCTTGTCACCAAGTGCAGCATTTTGACTCCACAAGGATGCCTCCAGCACACACAAATATTTGAGGGAGGTGGCAGGACCCGTGCAGCAGGCAGAGGCTGTGTCCATCGCGTGTTTTGGGGGTACCCAGTGTGTGGCTGGTGCCTGTGGAGCTGAGGCCCCGTGGGTGCTGCAGCTGCCTGTGTATGCCCCTGCCCTGTGCCTTTGCTCATTCCTCTGATCTTTGCTTGGTGAGTTGAGGAGAATCAAAGTTCACAATCCATTTTCCATGCACTTCTCGTTATTTTGTATGTTTTTAACGCAGCTCCCTATAATCTAAGGTAATCAATCTCCTCTCTGGAATAACCCATCAGTTACTGCGGTGAGTGTGTCTGCTGTGGCTCTCCATCTCCTTGACCACTCTTGTTCATGCAGTTGCCCTTGTATTTTATCTATCAGGTTCAATACCTACCATATAAAGATATAGATATTTCTCTCATCCCCTCTCCTACCTCGCTGAAGTTGCGTTGTTTTTAATACCTGTGAAAAAACGAGATCCTATTGTTCAAAAAGGTCTTATCTTGTTGTACACAGAGATAGTTTTCGGAGCTTGAACTGAAGCAAATGTATAATTTAATTTTCTATTTAGGATTGCCACTACAGGGTGTTAAATTGCTGCTGCTGTAAGTGAAACTGCACCAAATGTAGTAATGAATTTAACAGCTATATATGCACTATAGTAAAGCACAACAAGTCAGTTTAGGATTTTGTCTCAGGAAACACTGAGTGGTTTTATTAAAAAGCATTCACAATTCACAGCTGCAAACTATCCTGTCTTTATGCATGAATCCAGGAATTAGCTAAATGTTTATGCATGAGTTTAAGGACTTTTTGGCAACTACAAGAACTTGCTCTTTTATTTCTACAGTAAAACTTCAGAGCAAAGTAGTATAAAGAAACTTTTTTTTGTTCTGAAATATTTTCAAACTGTGGAAGCAGCATGATTTGAAAATATCGCTTCCTCAGGTGTTTTTTTTTCAGGCAATGCATACTGGAATGATTACCATGTACATTTGTCAATGGGCCTTTCTTGTATTTAGTTTTTAAATTTTTTCTAGTTCTCTCAGGCTCTGAACAAAAGTTGGAATACGCGAGTACATAACTCATTTGTTCATGGCTTCTCTGAAAACCACTAAATAACTGAGAGGGGAAGCACACTTGAATTGAAAAATTGAAATTGTGATAGGGTCTCTATGATCCTAAAAAGAACTCCATCACAAATTGAAAGCTGTTGGAAAAGCCTAGTTGTTCTCAGCAGAAGCAATATTTTAGACTTCCAGATGATTCTTTTTTTTTTTTTTTGGTCATGTTTTGTGTTCACAATTCCTGTGTTAGAGAATCTTGATACTTTTATATATATGAGCCCTTTTTCAGTGGTCACATAGTGATTATTTCATAAATGAACTGAAATATACTTGTAGGCACATCCAAACCATAACCTTAGTCAAAAATATCAGTATCCATTTCACAGGGTAAGAAAGGAGTTATACTTTAAATGGTGTGTTTCCAGAGTGATGCAGGCAATTTATCATTTGGGAATAAATATCAAAATTCATGTTTTCCAGTACAAACCAAGCCTGTAATCTCCAGGTCTCTGATAAACTCAACTCAAAAAGCAAGTGACCAGTATCAGAATTGCTATAGAAGGATCCTTGTGACTCAGATAATGCTTGGCATTTTGATTTATGCCATGCATGAAAAACTATGGGTTTTGTACCATGCTTTTCACCCGTGTTGTGCAGACAGGAGTAGCTCTAATGTGCTCAGGAGAGAATTTCCCGGTGCATTTGTCTGTCAATCCTGTTTCTGCCATTCACAACAATCATGGTTATTATGTTATCAGTTCTTTTAAGAGAAGGTGTTGTATATTCTCTTTGTAGTAATGACTTCATAACCAAAGTGAAAACCTCATCCTGTAGAATGAGGGAACTGGCCAACAAAAAATGTTTTTATAGCTTTCCCGAATTTTACTGCTCTTGTAGGGACGGCTAATGGTAAGTGATTCTTGCTGACAATGACAGGCCACTCTAGCCAAAAATGTGGAGACTTACCTGCATACCATCAAACTACTGTAAAATTTTCCCATGTTAGACATCTAATCGCATTTTGGCCACAAAAATCATAAAGGTTTTAGTGAAAAATGTATTTTGTAACAACAACAAGGGTAAGGTCTAAATTTCTAAACAGGATGCTCACCAGGGAGAAAAGGCTGAGAAATTATGTAGGCTTTCATGTTTTCTTACGATTTTCCATTCAAGTGGTCACCTTTCTCTCCTCTGCCACCTTGGGCAGGTCCTGGGGCTGCCTGTGTACTTTTGCAGCATTGTCAGGAATGTTCAAAAGTAGCACTGTCCTCTTCAGGTTTCTTCTTAAAATGAAAATAGGAGGTGGAT
This sequence comes from Ifrita kowaldi, assembly GCA_013398055.1. Lineage (NCBI taxonomy): Eukaryota > Metazoa > Chordata > Aves > Passeriformes > Cinclosomatidae > Ifrita > Ifrita kowaldi. Next base: position 18,750 of record VZRS01001273.1, read on the forward strand.
GGTCAATGATAGAATGTGAGATAATTTGAAAGAGGCTTCTTCACTGGTGTTGAGCTTTACATTTGCTCTTAAATTGATTTCTTCCTTATCTTAGCTTCATGGATGAAGCCATCTTAGTTAAAATTTTAAAGAGTTTCCCATCAAGGTGTCACTTAACAGGCTGCTTTGCAGAGAAGAGAAAAACAGTTCCTGTCTGTCCTTTACCCTGAATGTTTGCAGAGGACAAGATTAATGTGCTTTTCATGTTCAGTCATGACAGGGGAAACAGTTGTTTGTTATTTCTTGATAACTCAGCTCATGGTTCTTCCCCACTCAATCCTGAGATACTTGTTTCTAGAAGGCAGGAGAAAGATATAAGAATTTTGTAAATATTCATTGATAGTTGTACAGTCATAGTGAATTTGTGGTGGAGTTGCAATGGGTTTAAGTGCTGAAAGTTAATTTCCACGTATTTTCAAAATGTGCAAAATGAGATGCTCTTGTACTGCCTGACGTGCAGTCCTCAATTAAAAAAAAAAAAAAATTTGTAGGTTACACAGTAACATTCTTCTTCTTGTGGAAATGATGGAAAACCTGTAAGGGAGGTAAGACTCATCCTGTTAGACACAAAATCAAATTTCTATATGAAAAATCTGGTGTTCACTTCGTTTATCTATGGATTTGTTAAACTGATATAATAATAATAAAAAAAAAAAAAAGCCAAACACTTTAAAACCCCCATGTTTCTACTTTGCTTGCTGTGGGAATGATATCTGTAAATCAATGCTATCAGGAGGAAGTGGGAGAGGTTCATCATTCCCTCTGCCACCTGCATGGAAGGAGGTGATACCTCAAGGGCTGATAGATCAGAACAAAAGAGAGGATTCCTGAGCTCTGAGCAGAGGATTGAGGTGCACCGACCACGCTGAGGTTTCTCTCACAGCCTCACCAGGTTCATGTGCTGGGGTTTGTTGCAGGGACGCAGGAATGCTCTGGAGGTGGCTGCAGTTCAATGGATACCAAAGTACTGCTGAAAAAGTCAATCTAATTATAAATTTTTTTATTCAAGTGTCTTACAGATGATCACTCTCACCCAAAAGCTGTTCATATCAATATGGTCATGAGCAAAGGTGATCTTTTGTTAGCTTATCTTTTTACACAGCACTTATACAAATATTAATCATAAAGGCAGTATTTGGTCACGCAGCTGTAACCTGCTCTCAGTCACCACTCACCTCCTCGAAGTTGCTGTATATCTTTATAGCAATCATAAAATAAAACAGTTGAGACGAAAATGTACTGTGGTAAAGAGCAACCCACGCAGCAGGTGAGGGGAGCAGCAGAATATACTTGAAAGCAGGAAAGATAGTACATCAGAAAATACTTTGTTCACACACTTCCATGATTATTTTATTTGAACTTTTTCTGAGAGTGGTTGTAGGTGCTCGGTGTTTTTCACCTCTCCCCTTAATAACACCTGAAATATGAGACTCAAACCCACTTTCTCTTCCAAATTAAAAAGAATGGACATAAGAAACAATGTAGCATATGACACCCCGTTTTCTCTGGTATACCTCTAAACTACAAATGTTCATGCACAAACATACCTACACACTATCCTGGCATTAAAATATTCTGCTCTGTACATGATTAACGTATTTCCATTCATGTGTCGGATTTGTCTGAGCAATATGTGACAAGGAAACTGTGATTATGTTAACAGTTTGGGGGAAATCAGTAGATAGTCACTTTCAAAGAGTAGCGATGCAGACTTCAATAAGTACTGGAAAACTCCAGTACTCTCCCAAGTGCCTACAGACTGTGGGGCACAATTAACAAATTTAATCGCTTTTTTGCTTAATGTGCTACTTAGAATCTGGAGGCCATATTTATTTTCAAAAGAATTTTGAGCCCTTTAGGGAATGTCTTTGGGACCTGCAGCTCATTTCTCTGAAGCAATGAAAAAATCGCTTTCCCTGAAAGAGCGGCTCAGTAAAGGTGTTAGGAGGGGTCTATTATCACAGTCAGTTTAATTACTATACCAAAGAAATTTTGAGGAGCTGTGGCCTCCATGCAATGCTGCAGCTGTGGAACACAGCTGAATATTGGCCATTAAGCTGTAAAACGGGGGTGGACGGTACCAAAGTCACCTCATCTTTTGCTTTTGGGCAGCAACAGTAAGCACAGCCCCTGGGGCTGCTTGCAGTGACCCTGCAGGCAGCTTTTGGGTTGTGTCTTTGATGCTTTGCAAATTCTTCTTTGCAGCCATGGAAACCTTCCAAATTCTTCAATTAGACTCTGCATTTGCCCTGTCTCACTGATCCTAGTGGCTCCTTGTAACCTGTCTCTTCTACTACAAGTACTGCTACCTTCCTCTTTGCACAGCAGTCTTTTCTAGAAGGTCAGTTTTGTGATGTCAGGCCCTTTTGGGGGATGTTTTCCTTCGTCATTTATGTCCTGTTCTTGCCTGGACTCTTGTTCTCTTTGTGTGTGCTGGTCAAAACATTTTTAACTTGGGCAGCGTCCATTGTAGACATCGGAGCTGTTTTCTGTAGCACACCCTCCGAAAGCCTACAGATTGTGAAAAAAAATGTGGCTTTGGAGGCAGACAGAAACAAAGGGGTCATTAAATGCAAAAAAATAGGACTTTCTCACTCCATCTCACCAGAAGACCCAAGCCTTGTGACAGTGGTGTCGGGGCAGCAGATGGCAAAGTGCGAACAGCATGGGAAGTCATCAGGAATCCCTGGAAAGTGTATTTCAGGGAGCTGCATGGCAAACGAGGGGACATTACTGACAGCACAGAGTGCAAGGCAATCATCTGTGTAGCCATAAAATAACCTTCACCTTTCCTGGCTGAGACTGACACTGCAGTAAACAAGCTCAAACTGGGAAAGGCACATGGTAAATGTTGCAGATGAAGTCATAAAAGTCTGGCAGCCAACGCAGTTCATGTCTTTCATAAAATCTGTGAAGAAGCAAATGGGGAGACAGGGACTGGCCAAAGCATCAGTGCAAATCAATCTACTTTTCACCATCTCAGGGAAAATAAGCGGACCTGAAAGACCTGCTGAGCAGATCTCTTTTCAAAGATAATGTGCTGCCACATGTTAGTGGAACTTGCAGAGCAAGATGGGGTCCAAAAAACTTGAATGAGTAGTGGACTGGTAGAGGGAGAGAATTTTGTTTTTTGTTTTTACCTTGAGGTTTCAGCAAGGCCGGGATAATTCAGTCATCTGCTTTCTGTGAATCTTCAGTGCTCTTTTTGGGACTGTTATGCACATGCTGAAGCAACTTGCTGTGGCTTGTGCTGCTGCCTGGGTCTGTTTTATTCTATTAAAACTCTGGAGGAAACACAAGTAGCCATTTCACGCTGATTAAGAGGAAACATTTCCTTGGCTTTTGAGTTTTTAAAGGAAATCTTAAACTGAGTTAGAAATTATTTCTCTCATCATGAGACAAATACCAGTTTTACTGGTTAGTTCTTCATTTGGAGGCTCTCTGAGACCCTGTGCATGGAGGGGAGGGAGAAAATAAGTGGATGTGCTCATGCAGGATAGTCTCCAAGCCTGTGGCATGGGCCAGCAGTGAGGGGTGGGAGTTCACAGGCAGGGAGTCTGCAGTGCTGTGGGAACCAGAGGTGGCTGGTGCTGTGCAGATCCTTGGGCTCTGAGAGAGTCTGTGCTGTCTGCACTGAGACAAGCCAAGCTGAAAGGAAGGGTCTGCCTTGGGAGGACACAACAGGTGCAGGAGGGCTGTTTGTAAAACCTTTGTGGTTTATTTTGTATTACCTGGACACTAGGAGTTGTGTTTCAAGTTGTTTAATAAAAGCTGGCTTTTCTGCTGGGGGAAAAAACCTTTTCATTTCAGTGCTCATGACAAACAAGAAGGGTTAGCAGGTCCTCCCCAGCGATCTGGAAGTGTCAGGCCCATTTCACTGCATGTACAAGAAACTGCTGTGCTGGTGCAAAGGCAGGCACTTGTGTCCATGTCCCACATCACCCTACATTTACTGTGCAGTGGCCTTTACCTTCTAGCTTTTGTAATGGCACCTTGGGCTCCCCAAGTGGATAACTGAGCCAGCCTTCCTATGGATTTTTGAGAAAACTTCACAGTGTCTGCCTAGAAATATATATCAGATGGTTTTGGAGCTGAATTAACATATCTTTCATGCCTGAGATTGGACTCCCTCTGTTTCATTCTCTTTCTTTTGGCTTTTTACTTGCACACACCTTCCCTGTCCCAGGCTTTGCAATAGTGCAGTGAGTTTGAACTGAAAGGTGTCTGTGGATGCCAGGGTCAGGACAGCATGACAAGGACTGGCAGAAAGGGAGGAAGAGAGAGGAGAGCCACCTTTCTCACAGTGGTAAGAAGTTATTAGATGAAATCACGTCTTTGTCAGCTGTGCACTGGTTCTGATCTTTATTTTCCTGAAAATCTAGGGCAAAACTTACGAAGTTTGCCTCTGGGAAGGAAAAAAATGAGAAGTTTGCTGTTTTCTGTGGTTTTCTAGGCTGTGATCTACTCTGTAGGATTAGCAATCCACCTGAGATTTCTGTAATCCCTGGGTTGCTGATTTGTACAAAGCTTTAGCACTTCTCTTAGGCAGGAATGGGTGATTCCCACCTTCCAAAGTCTCCGTTCCTGCACAGGGAAATGAAACCTCATCTCTCTGGGTGAACTGAGCCTGCTTGTTAAGTGACCCTGTGGGGGCAGAGCTGCTGAGCAATTTGTTGGGAGAAAAGACAGAACCTCACAATTAACTTTCAGAGGATCATACTTTTTGGCTCTTGGCCACGAATGTTTAATAGCAGGTCAAGCTTGACAGAGCAGCTTTTCTGCCCAGAGCTGAACTGGTAAGTCAAATTCACTACTCTTTGACAACTTAATTTTAACTTCAGGCTTGGGAACAAATCACAAAGGAACACGAGTAATTGTGCAACAGCTGTCATAGGAGGAGGGAGAAAAGGGAAAAAAAAAAAAAAAAAAAAAAAAAAAAAAAAANCCAGTATGTAAGTCATGGCATACTACTTCAGGAGGCGTAAAACTTGCAAAAGTGTCCCTGGAGCAGAATTGCTCATATTCCTGAGTTTTCTTTCATAAAAGAAAATCCAGATAGTTTTTGAACAAGACAGTTACTCCACAGATGTTAGCTTGGCTGCAGCTCTAATACAGTTCTGGAAGTAAGGGAACACATCACATGTGCTGCGTACACAATTCAAATGACATGTTTAACTTGTCAAGAAAAAGGGTTTTGAGCATAAGGCAAAATCAGTAAAATGGTTCTTCTGGGACATTTTTGGTGGCAAAGATTCCATTAAAAAAAAAAAAACAGGCTTTTGCATCTCTGCATTTGGAGATGAGAGAGGAGTATGACACTGAGCTTGCAGAGTTGCTCGTTCTCAGGCTGAAGTGTGCAGACATGATTGTGCTTTCAAAACAAGTAGGAAAAGAGAAGTTGTGTTGCCAGTGGAGAGACATAAGCGACTTCTGTAAGTTAAAAGAGCATTTGCTGTGCTAACTGGCAGGGAACTGCAAAAAGAAGAGAACAAGGAGAAGTTGAGCTAGAAATACAAACTGTTAGAAATAGAAGGCTGAAAGATCAGGTTGCATCGGAGCTTTCCTAATGTCCCAAATTGAAATTGTAAAGGAAAAAAAGAAAGCAAAGATACAAACCCTTCCTCCCTTCTCCTCTCAATCAACCCTTCACTCTTTGAGGACATCACCATCTTCATTCAGAACTTTTTGCTCTCCTGAATAATAGTTCATTCAGGGTGAATTACTGTGCTTGAGAAGAGCTCTCCCTCTAGTTGTTTAGCTGCTAAATAAGCTGAAAGTTGGGTAATTTTGTTTATTTAGCAGTACTTATGTATGGCACAGAACACCACTCACAGATTCTAGGGGACCATCACCACTGAAGGAAGAGAAGCAAAGGGAGAAACCAAATTTGTGAATGAATAATTGTGATGACGCTGGAAATGGTAGACTTAGTGAAAAATGGATGCAAAATTATTTTCCTCTCATCTTTGTGCAGGGAAAGTCATTTTTGCCTTCATATAGCAGAGCAGCTTTGAAGCAGCTTTTCACATGCTATATAAATATGTATGAAAAAATGTTTATGGCAAGATTAATCCCTTTTTGCATCTCAGTCTTGCAGGCGGCCTCAAAATGGGTTTCAAATGCCTATCAGAATACTTATACCTCTACTTGAACTTTTTGTAAAATCCGTTCACCAAAGGGAGAGGAAAGATAGCACTCAGATCAAGCTACTGGCTCCAGTTGCCTTGCTAAATCTGCACCCTTCCTGCCTCTGCCTCTTACAGCAGCGTGTGCGCCATGGACAGGAGTTAGGAAAGTTTTCCATGAGTTTTTAATTTCTTTCACTTTCTCTAGTCTTTGCAGTAGGTAATACTGACCCAGATCTCTTATTCAATCAATCCTTTCTCCCAAATTAGTAGAATGTTGTAACTCTTCTCCCTGGCTGTGCTTACATTCTTGTTTTCCAAGTTTGTTTGAACTAATTCCCAGAGAGCTTCCGAATGTGCTAACTGTATAGAATACATTACTTTGCCATCTGTTTCGGGAAAGACACTTTTCCCATTACATTTCTATCCTGTAATTATTGAAACTCTACGGTGAACTCTGCAAACCACAGGTATTTATAGCCTTGTAAGCATACTTTCTTTTGTTTCAGCAAGAGTACACAAGAAAAAAAAAAATTGTTCAACTTCTGCAATTTTTTAGTAAGTTTGACCCTCGTATATAAACATCGTTACTCACATGTTGAGGGTCCAAGTAAGACATTTGGTTTGAGATTCAGCTCCTGTCATGGAAAAAATTGATTTGGGGTTCAGGTTGTGTGTAAAACTTGTTCTAGTCTATGTCAGCCCATTTCCAGTGGAACCTCAAGTTCTGCTGAATGCATCTTTCCTTCTCCAGCTGAGCTGTAGTCTGGACTTCTGAATGGACCGTACCAAATATCTATTTGTGAGAAACAACCTCAAACAATTAACTGTTTTAATTAATTGTTTTAAAATGCCACTTTTCTGTTCTGTGTTTTAACCTTGACTCTTTTTTTTAACTTTCATGGATTGGTGCAGAGCAAGAGAAAATGACGGTAAGGAATCACAAGGCGTGTAAAAAAACTCATGGGTTTTTTTATTAGCTACCCTCAGCAGATTTATGTGCAAGTAACTTTCAGGGGGTTTTGTGTCTCTTCCTGGAGAAGAAGGCTTGGAAGTGGATTTTAGAGGGAGAAACTTACTGGTGACTGTTGAGCTAAAGGTGACACCAGGCACCAGCAGTGTGGTGGGAAGGGGATCTCTTGAGTGCTTGTGGGCAGGCAAGCTCCTGTGTCCTTGGGTGCTTTGGTGCAAATTCGATCAATCTCTGCTGCAGCCTGTGTATTTCTGGGCTGAATCAGACTTCAGGTTGTGCAGTGACCTCCCTGGATGGTGGCAGAACCTTTTCTAGCAAAATTCACGGCATTCCAGCCTCAAAGAAATCAATGAACCCCTTCAGATTTAAGCATGTATGCAGTTTCTGTCACAGACAGAGTTTGTGTACTCTGTCACTGAAGCACATTTGCAATCATGGCCTTAGTGATCAATGGCAACAACGATACTTCTATAAAATCATTGCTTTCTGGGATGTCAGACATTGCTTTTCCATAGTTTACATGAGGAATATGGGTTTGGGTTAAAGCAGAGAAGCGGGAACAAAGGTGTATTTTCTCTCCTTGGAGCTGCTCCCCTTCCTTTTCCAGTAACCACACTCATGTAAGGCCTCTGGTTTTTTTGAAGGTATTGATGCAAGCTGGAAATGGGATCCTAAAACTAAAATATGAAATATCTAAAACCTGACTGTGGGTAACAAGGCATGCCTGAACCAGATCAGCTCCTCCAGAAATTTCTGAAAACACGAACAGTACTGCAAAAACAACTGAATCAAAATCCTTTGTCACGTTGCAGCCACCCCAGTGTACAATAAACACTTTCTTAGGGGAAAAATTATTTGTTTTCAACTATTTTGGAACTGTTTTGGCAATATTTTCTGTGAGGTTTAAGGTGTTTATAGCACACCTGCTGACACAAATCCAATAATGGATTCATAGGCACAATCTAGCCTTGTTATTTTTAAGTTAGAGTGGTTAATAAGCATGAAGTAATACAGGTAATTTGCCTAGTAAAATAAACTATGAATACTTTAATCCATTTACCCTGATGCTTATTTTTTAAAAAGAGTAACCTAGGGTGTTGATTAGAGCTTTTAACAAAGAAAAAACTAGTTCTAAAGAAGGATTTTTTTTTTTATTTTTATTGTGCATTTACATGGATGAGAAGTGTGGGGTTTCCTCAGGGAACCCAGTCCTGTTTGTTCTGCAGGTTTTTTTTCTCCCATGGATCTAAAATAATTTGTTTTGGATTCAACGTGGGTACAAAATTGAGTCATTATTTATTGACCAGAGGTATTGAGTCTGAAACCTCTGCACAACCATAGGAAATTCTAGGTGGGAAGAGACTGCTGGAGACTCATCCAGACTTGTCTTAAAAAGAGAGCCTTAGGTGAAGTTGTTCAGGATGCTGTGAAGCCATGTCCAGAACGCTTCCATCAAGGGATATGTCCCTGCTCTGTGACCTGATTCCACCCCTGTGTATCTCAGCATATTTTTGCTACTAGTCTAGATTAATCTCTCAGTTACCCAGTGCTGGGAGGACTGAAAAAGTAGAAATCAAAAGCTAAGTATAAGGAAGAGGTTAGGATTTTCTGTCAAGTTATGTTCCCGGAAAATCTTTTTGATTTCTGCATCCTTCAGAAGCGTTTTCAAGTACATCCTTCACATGGTCTGTAGAGAGCAAGTTAAAACATTTTAAGTTTTTTGGGTTTGGGTTTTATATGCAGAAAGTAAGAGAAACTGGTTGGCTTGAACTTTTATTGAAAACAGTGGGTCTTGGCTGGAGGACAGTTTCTTCAATACCTAGATGATTCACTCTTTCAAAAACTGCTGAAAGTTGCCTTCAGAGCAGCAGTTACTATAGCTGCTGTAAAGGGATATGGTGGGAAAGTGTGGAGTTATAGTAACTCTGAAAGAAGTGAAAATCTCAATAAGAAAAGTTCAGTTTAGGCTTTTTTTCCAATCACGTTTTGTAATTCTAAAGAAATCCACTTGCGCTCTCTTCCCATGTTTGCCGCAGTTAACAGAAAACGAATGGTTTTACACGTCCTTTAAAACAGGAGGTATTTTTCTCTAGTGATGTTTTACAGTTTTCTGTCTGAAATATGTACAATTTATAGTTTGTTTTGAAATTTCCCATTTGATATAGATAGTCAAAGAAAAAGAGAATCCTGTCCCCTGATCATGAGAAAAATAATCTTAGGGGTTTTCATGTTGAATTTATCTAAAAATGTTTGGGGATTTTTTTCCACCGAGTATGTGTCATGGGAAATTTATGGGCAATTTTTTAGGTCAATTCATTTCTACAAATTGAAGACTTGTGCATCTACTTAGCACTAGTTTTGATAAGAAGTAACAATACCCCCACATATTGGGAATATTAAGATCTTGATGATGGTAGGGAATTAAAAATGCATTTCCTGTAAAAAGTTTACTCTAACAAAACAGCAGGTTCCACTTGATTGCTTAAATCCTCAACAAATGACAGAAATTAATTGAACCAAAATGTTAACCGTATTTTATGTATTGGTCAACACTTCCAAACACAGTTTTGCACAAAGAGTTTGAGCCACCAACCAGCTTTTCCCCAACAGCCTCGATACTGAGAACTGCCCGAGTGAAAGCAGTGCACACTCCCTGCAGGAGTTATATCCCTGGTTAAGACCACTCTCTCAGAGCCCTTCTTTTTTACTTTTCCTTTGAAATTTAAAGGTACAAAAAAATGCATTTTTTTCTAGAAAGAAGAGCTAATTTTCTTTTTAAACCCATTGGCTTGACTCAGATCAGGGAAAGGACCCCTCCCTGTAACGCTGCTTCTTTCTGGGAGGCAGGTTGCAGCACGACACCAGGCTGATGTGCAGTGTAAATTTAATCTGGTGATGCCTTAGGATTTCAGCTTTTATATTTTTCATATCCTGTGAGGCTTTAGTGTGTAACTCTAAAACTTCGTTCAGCCTGTTAGCTACTGTTCTCCCATTTTGGTTAGAAAAAACAAATCCTCTCTAGGCCTGAAACTTGAGGACACTTTACTGTCTCAGGCTCCGAAATATGTAAACAAAAGTGGATTAAGGGGGAGCAAACTGGGTGTAAATGACTTCATTACCTGAAATGGTAACTGGAGGGTTAATCCCCGATATGCAAATGGACCAAATTTACAAAAGTATGGAAACCCATGACCCAGTTGTCCATTTTGGGTGTAGCCCTAGGGCTCTGACTTCCCAAAGTGTACCCTGAAGGCCCTTCAATAGATATACCTGCTTTTATTCTCTTAATTTTGTCTAGCCCCTGTTTTTAGGTAGCCCCATCAAGGCATCACTGGTACTGACATGACATTAAAAGTCAGAGAAAAGAAATTAAAGATATTCTAAAATGAAGGACAGCAGAAGTTTTTTTTTAAAGCCAATTTTATTTTGACCATGAGTGAAATGCAAAAGGTGTGGTTTTTTCCTCTCATTGAGTTCCCCATCCTTTCAAAGTGAATTTCACTGATATTATGTCAGTTGTAGAAAAAAAAAATCCTCTACATGTATTTCCAGTTTATTGATCAAGTAATTTTATCTGATTTCTTCTTGAGAGTTTAGAAGACAATGGATTGAGGAGGTGCATAAACAGCATGAATAAGACTGATCTACTGTTGTCCCAAATGCATTAAAGATTCTGAACTAGAATCAGCATCTCTGCTGTGTGCATTACCAGGGCACCCCCTAGCTTCCAGAGCTCCTCAGCAGGAAGGAGACAAATCTGTCTTCATCAATTTCAAAGCAGAGCAACGCTCTTTCTTAAGCTGTAGCAAAGCTGTATGATTAGCAGTTGGCTTTAAAAATAAAAACAGCTTGTAGAACTTTTATTGCACAATTTGTGTTTTAATAGGTGCATTAATAGGATTTTTAATAGGAAAGGAAATTACCCAAATATTGTAGTAAATGTAATCGAGTAGTGCCATTCTTTTATTTTTGTTTTTTTGTTTTCCCAAGTTGGTTAAGATAGAGCTGGGATCACTGTGTTGTATGTAGAAACCCCTCAGGAAAATGTCTGCCCAAGGAGGGTGGATTTTGCAATTTCTCACAGCGGAGTCCTTGGGAGCACCTACGCTGGATCCTTTCTGAACAGCAAGAAGCTGGAGGATGGGCTCTGGGAGCCCACCCAGGGCACTTCAATTGCTTGGGCTGGGGTGTAATTCTTTGTGTGCCCCAAAATGTGTGCAATCCGAATGTTGGGTTCTCAGCAGCGTCTGTCTCACATGATGGTTCCCTTCCTGCTGTGTCACCTTGCTTCCTGAAGCAGAATCATGGAACCACAAAATGAGCTGAGCTGGAAGGCACCAGTTTGGGCTTGACTTGAGACCAGAGGTTTGGAACTGAGCAGGATCTGAGCAAGGCAGAGCCCTTTGCTGGAGGGTTCGTAAAGCAGCAGTATCTCGCTGGTCTTACTGGTTGTTAGCACATTCCACAAAGGCTGTAGGAACAAAGCTCTGTTGTAGTCTTCAGTGCCTGTCCCCACCATCAGACAGACTATTGCAAACCTCTGTTTCTCCTTCAGACTATTGTCTCTTGGCATCCTCATTTTAGTGCAGATTTTCCTCCTTCTATCTGTTCTTATGCAGGAGATCACACAACTTGTATGATTAATGGCTTTACGTCAATCACAGAGGTGCAAACCCATTGTCTTGCTTGCAGCTTTTCCCCTCAAAGTTTATGATTTAATCCATGCATTCCCTAGAGTGGCCATGTGGGGTTTTCCTTGGTTTTAATTTGCCAGTTTGAAGGAAGGTTAAGCAGTGCTGGAGAAGAGGTTTCCAGATGGAGCCATAGCATCCTGGAAAAAATAATCTCGCTTCATACTTGAGGACTGGCAGCAGGTTTGAAAACCCCTCATGAATCCATGGCATTATTTGCTAACTGTTTAAGTCATATATGATCCAGATTAATTTATACTATAAGTGTCATTTTTGCAGACCACTTGAGCAAGCTAAACAGACCTGCAGGTTTGGAACATGAGTTAATTAATGTATTTCTAATAGGGCAGCATTTTTGCATCCTCCACATAATATCAGTCATGGTAACATGGTTTGCACTGGATTTCCTAAAAAGCCATGAGGATCACCTAATCCATCTTTGATCTTCTGGTGCTGGTGATTAAATATTCCCTGGCCCTTCTGATAGAAATGGACTCTGGAGAAGTCTGAAGCGAACTCCACAAGTCTCTGCAAGTAACTGAAGTGTGGTGTTTTAATTTCCTCCCATGTTGGCACATTCCTGATGTTTTGAGTGGATGTTTTCTTTTGTCCAAATTGAGCTAATTAGTGCATTCTTCCAGTGGAATTGGAAAACAATTGACTGCTGTCCTCTTAGCACCCTCTTTTATTTTGTCTTGCCACATGACATTGTACTTTTGCTCTCTTACAGAAAACTGCTTTCCTTCTGCTGTTCTTGAAATGGTGTTTTCCAGCTCTTTGTCTCTTTTTCACCTTCTCTGAACTCACCAAGAGAGCTACTTAGAAAACTAGTGCCAAAAACTGGGCTCAGCTATCTGTGCTTTTAGCAGGCACTCTTTCCCCACAGCTGGTAACAGAATTAGTGATCAATGAGAACAATTTGGCCCTCTTGGTCAGGTTTACTATTTTCCATTTGGTATCTGTTTTGTAGACCTTTTATTGTCTAGGTGTTGTTGTCTAAGCATGCCTTCCTCTGTCTTATCTCTTTTGGTTTTGAATCCTTTTCTTCAGTTTGTCAAAATCAGTTTGAAGTCTGAGCTTGTCCTTGAAAATTCTTGCGGCCGCTCCCAGTATTTTGACCCTTCTAATTGTTAGAGTTCCTTGATTTTATTATTTAGTCAATAAGGAAATTGTTGAAGGTAGTTGGGCCTGAGGCTGAACCTTTTTCAAGACAAAATTTAAGTCTTACAAGTTGACAGCAAACCACTGATGACTTTTAAAGTACAGTTTTCCAACACCTGTGCCCCGTTTCATGAACTTGCTTAGGAAACTGTCACCTGAGGCAGTGCCAGAAAACCTTCTTGAATTCAGGACACATCGCAACTGCTGCTGTCCCATGTCTGCCAGGTCAGGTACCCTGCCAAGGAAACTAAAATAGCTCAATGTGGCCCGTTTTCAGCAATTTTATTGCTTCTTTATTACCTTGCTGTTTGCCAGGTGCTTATAAACTGTTTAGCAAATAGTCTGTTTTAGGGATTTCTGGGTGGCTGTGGCTTTACAGCTGTGCTGATGGTGCTGAAAAACAAATCAGTGTCTGGGGTGGAGAGGAGCTCACGCAAGGGCCGAGACTGACTGGGGGTGTGGGTGGGAGGTCTGACCCTGGCTCTCAGTTTATTTGAATTATATGTGTTTCTTCGTGCCCTTCTATCCTGCTCTGCACAGCACGGCTTTGTGATCACCCCCTCTGCAGCGGGAGCTCTTCTGTGAGGGCTGCCTTTTCCTTCTGTTATACCCAGCTTTGATTCCACGGCAATTTTGCACTTTGGTATGATTTTGAATTTGAGTCATGTCTTTAAAAGGACACTTGTTCCAGCTTTGCCACTAAGAGAAAAAGTTCTGGAATCTACCTTTTGTAATGTTGGCAGCATGGATGGTTTCCCTTGGTCCCAAATTTTTCAGTGCTCAGCTTCTGCTAAGAGGGAAATCCCTAACAGAAACTTTTTGTTACTCAGCTTGAGAATAAGACTCAGTTTCCTCCCAAAGGGAGGGACTGACAACGTCTTAAACATCTCTAAAAACATCTTTTGTAAGTACTTCAGCAATGAAAAGTTCTCTTATATTTCTCAGTGTGAAGCAAGATCATCTTATTTGGAATATATTGTCAGAAGCTTTCAAACCTTTTCTGCTATGCCTGGAGTATGTTAGAAATCGGAATTGTTGGAATGTGAATTAAATTTCAGATAAGAAAATTTCCTGTTATGCAAAGGAAATTCCATTTTGGCTTTTAACCTATCTGTTACATCCCAGTTAAACAACAAATACTGCTTACTGATTCATTTCTCTTGTCAAGGATTTTTTTATTTTATTTTTACGACATCCATCTTGTATTAGTTTTCCTTCTTTTTTTTTTTCTTCCTGAGGTCACACGAAATTGTAACTGAGGTGTTTTTACATCTGAAACTATATACATGGAGCAGGGAACACTCCAGATAATAGCTAAAACCAAGTAGTTTTTCTAATTAGCAAAACAATTTTGAATTTTTTTTAAGCATATGTGTATATGGAAACAATGTGAAAATCTTGATATTCCATGAAGACATATGCCAGTGTCTTTTCTGAAGTGATGCCTTCTTAGTAGACTAAAAGACAGGGGAACCATGCACCACGTAAAATATTTTTCATCTCATTGCTGCCACCAGTTTTATCTTGCCTGTGCCAGAATCCAAGTTTTAACATTCCCGCTTTAATGTGCTTCTCTTATCTACAGTGGAAGGTGAGTAAGAAGCTGCTTCGTGTAGTTCTTAGTCCCCTTTGTCCATATGTCACTGCAAGCAAGGGATCTCATATTATCATCCTGAGAAGAGCAGATGGGCTGGTTCCTTCTGGACAACAATAATTCACTGTGGGTTTGACTTTCCCCTATGAAATTTGTACTAAAAATGTTGTCCTGGAGTAATAAACCTGGATCCAGATGGACCTACCATTTGAACTGCACAACCTTACACCAAAATAAATTCTGGCAAATGTTACGGGAGTGTGTCATTTTTAGAAGTAACAAATGGGGAATTTCAAACTAGAAAAAAATGATGGTATCAAATTTGTATTTCATGCTTATGGATTTATTGTAGTTTCCATTACAAATGCATTTTTAATGAAAAAAAATTGAAAAATCAGTGCCATCAACAGCAGAAACAGATGCAGACGCTTTCTTTAAAGCCTTGCTGCAATGGCAGGTACTTGCACATCTGAGAAAAGCAGGGATAGGAGGAGCAGGGTCACTGCTTAGTGCAAGACTGACTTTCTCTCCTTGGAAAGAATGGTGAGTCCCCATCTGAGGGGGGCTGGATCCTGGCCAAAGGCAGGGCCCTGAACTGTGGGGCTGTTTCCACATTAGGTGCTCTACGCCACACTGAAACACCAGTGCAGGAGGCATCTCTTGATTTTTGTTACCTTTTTAAATTACCTGACTGGCTTTTATACTCTCAGACTATGATTTGTCCTTCCAACAAGGCACACAGGAAGATAACCTTTTGCCTTCCCTAAATTAAGCTTTTCTTTAAGGCTTCCTTTTATGGTGCAGATGATTTTGAGTAATTCTGAACCATGACTGTTTTTCTGGCCTCAATGAACCACAGGAAAACAACTTGGTAGATCTGACTCGTGGGCTCCTTTCATCAATGACAACTTTGAAAATCCTGGTGACTTACTCCTGTTGCTGTGTCAGTGTCACATCTGGAGCTGACAGCAGTTTGTCAGATGCTTTGGAGAATGGTCAGTGCAGCTTTTACCTGTGGCAGAAAGTTCTGCTCAGTCTCTTGGTCTTAAGGAAGATGTTCCCTTGTGCTCATGTGTGTGTGCATGAATAACTGTGTATCAGTTCAATTTCTAATGTAGCTTTCTTGGAAATCTTCCAATGGAAATCTTTTATTTGGGAAATCAGTTTTCAAAGGCTGGGTTTAAAAAATAAATAAGTTTTTAGCTAAAATATGTATGAGACAGAAGTTTTCTATTAGAGTAAACCAGTCATCTGGGCTGCAGGAGACTCAAGGTCAAGTTTCTGCTATGCGGGTTTTCCCCTGCCCTCCTGTGGGAGTCCTGGAAGCATTATTTGTCTACTTAGAAGTATGTCTGCCACATTTCTAGTTGTCATTTTATTTTCAACTTTCTTCCCAGTTCTAAATGGGAGAATAGGTTCTGGATTGCCTGCCCAGTTTTTGGTTGAGTGCTTATGGTTCACAGTTCTAAATAAAAGAAATTTTGTCTAAAACGGCAGGACATGGTTTTTATTCTTTTAATTTTTGTGTCTCTATTGTATTTTGCAAAGAGTTGTTGAAGGAAAAATTTATTTTCTTATGGTTTTTTTTCCTCCAAAATCGGAATATTGTCAAAGGCCTTCCTGTGTTTGTGCAGGTGCACGTATACACATTTTCTTGTCCTGCTTGTAAATCAGCTTTCTCTAGCAATGTTTTGGGGAATATGAAGCCTGTGCTCATCTCTGGCTTTCTAATGTAGCCTGAGCTGGAGCTCAGTAGGACCACAAACAATTGCTTCTACCAAGCTGGGGCCAAAGAATGCTGGAAAACGTGTCCAGCCAGAAAAGCTCCCATCCTGTAGCACAAAATACTAGTTTTTCTCTATTCTTTGATACAGTTGTGGGTGAATTATGCCTCTCTTTAATTTTTTTTTCCTTTGCTGAGTATTTGAATAGTTGGTTTATTCCATAGAACATTTTGTCATCATCAGAAATAGTTGATATGGAGTTGAAAGCCATCACTTTGATATGAAGCTTTGCATTTCTCTTGTGAATGATAAACTTGATTAAACACATTTAATCTCACTTTATTTCCCATTTATCATAATTATGCAGAACATATTTTTAATTAGAAAGAGGAATCCTTTCTTGCTTGGATTGAGGAAACCCTATGAAATCATGTACAGAGGTGGGAGCTCTGGTTTTCGTTCTGTTTGAATGCTGTTGCACTAAGTTTCAAATACTTCTCCCCAGCTGGCAATTCCCTTTCACAGATAAGGCTGTAAATGTCTTGGTTCTGTTTGTTTTCAGAATGAAAAACCACTATGTGCTTAGCCCTTTACAGGCATTTTTAACATGCATTTGACAGACATCCAAAATGTAAGAGTTTGGTTTGGAATTAAATAATTCTTGAAAGAAGTGAGACATTCACAGGATCAGTCAGTTGTGCTGTGCTCCAAATGTGTATTCTCTTTTTGCTTCCAGATCACTTTTGGCCAAAATATTTTCTTTTGAGCAGATCCAAGAGCTTGGAGCTTTGCTAGGAATTAAGTCTCATTTGAATTTATCTCACTTTTCCAACCAGTAGCCTTTGTTTCGCGCAGGGTATTTCACCTATTGGTCAACAATCTATTGCAGTTTCTTACCCTGACAAACCAAACTGTTCTGTGAGGAAGGAAATTTGTGTTAATACCAAGAAGTCATTGTGATTCTTTGTGTTTAGGAGCTCACTGACAGAAAAATACTTACTTTCCTCGTGTCAGATGATGTTCCCAATGCTTAGGCTTCAGAGATAATGTTGAATTTGCAGTGCACTGATTGTGGTGTTTTACTCAGGTCTCTATTCCTGCCCTTGCCAGGTGAAATACTTTGCACCCTAAGCTGCTCACATCCTGCTGTACTGAGGTCATTGAGAGTTACCTGGCTGCTCATGTGCACATTGGTAGTGAGGGGTCGTGGGAGCTGGTTTGGGATGCTGCCCTGGAGGTCTTCAATTTTTAATTGGACTCCAGTTAAACACCTGACTTGGAGTAGCAGGAGTACACAAGTAAACTTTGAGAAGAGGGGCGGTTGAGCAGGCTGAGGGGAGTTCTCTTTGCCTTATGATCAATGAATATTTCAAAATAGCAAGTTCTGGTGAGAACTGGCAGAAAAGACGTGTAAATCCTCTTTTCACATTCAGCCAAAGAAATGCAGGAAACAAGATATATGCAGTAGGCAGGGCAGGAAAATTCCATGTAGAGGCAAACCAATGAGGTCAACTTCAATCTGAACACAGGACTAAACTGCTTTCAGTTCTGCTGGGACCATCTACAGGAGTCTGATCTTGCAACTAAACAGTGTTAAAAATGCTTGGTAACTTTTGAAATGTGCAGAGTAACCACATGAGCTGTATGCCCCATTCACACTCTCCTGGCTAGCTCACCCAAAGGACTGTGCAGTGCACAAAGCTGCAGCTTTCTGAGTCCTTGTTAGTGCAATGTGTGTTAACTTCTAAGGAGGGCAAGATGGGTCAGCAAGCAGAAGGCATCCGGGAAAATGTTTTTTCTTCTCTCAAAAATGAGCCTCGTACATCCAGGACAAACACTGGTACAGAAAGGTCTCCAGGTACTAAATCCTGCATGGTGGTGTGCTAGAAGAGACCTCTAAAGTCAGAAAGCAGATACAAGAGTACAGTTGGATCTAGTACTTGCCCTGTATTTTTCAGAAGGATGTGTTGAGAGAAGGGTGGTTCATAGCTCCAGATTCTGCAGTCAAGGAAAGGACCAAAAGGGAAACAGAGAGCTGCTAACCACTACGGTGTTCCTCTGAAGGCTGCTTTGGTCAGTTAAATCAAATTAATATGGCCTGTTTTCGTAGTTGGGTGGATCAGAGTGCTCATATCCATTAGAGTTTGGAATAAAACCTTTGGTATGACCTACAACCTTTCTTCCTGCTAAGTGGAAAGAGAAGCGTGTTCTCTAACACAGAGACCCTGTTCCTACAGGCTTTGTGGGGCTGTCTAAAGGATAAATAAATTGCAATAAACGAGTTAGCACAGATAGGGGAAGCAGTACAGTCACATTACAGTGGCATTCTGCCCAGTTTAACATTTTCCTTCTCAGCAGAGCTGAAAAATAGAGTTGCACGATGCTAGATGAAAGTAACTGTACAGCACAGTTCAAAACTCTCCATGCTGAACCTTTGTAGACCTTTGTTGCAGCCTGTTCAAATATTTCCTATATCTTGGAGGAGTTCTGCCATCAGCAAGCCCTGTCTGGGGTCGAGCTGCAATGAGTCAGTCCCTAAATCAGGATCATCACTGGAAAATGAAAATAAAAAAAATCCCAAAACTGTTTCAAAATGGAAAAATCTGGTTTTTGGCTTTTATTTAATCCAATTATGCCTCTGTCAAATATCTCATGATGATTGAGATGCAGACAACTTTTTAAATTAAGAGAGAAGTTCCTTTATTGTGGGATAATTTTGAAGTTGTACATATATCACATGTTCAAGCTACATTCTCAGCTGTCATTGCTGAGCAGTCCAAATGCTTTATTACAACCATGTTATATAATTAGGTGAATAATTACATTACTCTAAGTGCCATCATGGGCTGAGAAATGAAACAAACAACTGTAAAATCACCTGTAATTATATAGTTCCAGCATGATTGAATGTAATGCATTCTGTAAATGTGGAGTGCTAGCCTTTGTAAAATGGCTGAGTTATTAATTCAAAGCTGCCTGGTATTATCTAAAAGGATAATGTATGGAGCTCTCCTAGTAACTCTACAACAGAAAGTTTAGGTGTTACATTGATTGTGTTTGCTTTAAAGCTGACCAAATGACAATTTTTAACTAAGGGATATTCAGTAGCTGGAATTCACCTTAACTGCTAAGATAAATGCTATATGCTCACTATAGCATTAAAACACTGAGTGTATTTCATAAATGAATAGTTATGTTACAGTTTCTTATTGATATGTTTCTGCTTAATGGTGGGGTGGTGTGAGTACTGTAATTATCATTAGCTATTCATTTCCCATTATCTCCTTGGGATTTTTTTTTTTGCATTTACTAATGTTCTGTAATATAATGTAATACTTGTTGAATTAATGTTTTCCAGTTTTATGTTTCCCCTACTGAATACATACATACAGTGTGCTAACAAAAGTCTTATGGTTAATGGAAAATATAATAAAATTTCGTTGTTCCTTTTGAGGGATCTGAAATTATGTTTCCCTGAAACAAGTACCTGTTAATCTAAAATAAACTAATCCCAAGAAATGTGCTCATCTTAAACATAAAATGCATTTTAAATATGACTGAAGGAAATCAAACATCATCTCTGAAAAACCAACTCCTCTCTCTTTCAATGGCATTAATATCACATACTCTGTTAATATCTGGGAAGGTGGGCTTGGGCCAGACAGTGCTTTCTGCAGCTCTTAAATTCATTTGACAAGATCCTGCTTCATGGCAGGAGAGGCAGTTTTATAGTTTTTGGCTGGTTACAAAAGCTATGTGTAGTTTCAAAGACTTGCAAAGGAGTCCTTACAGAAAAAAAAATCAGAATGTGTAAGGGCACTGTCACTACACAATAAAAAATAGGAGAGAGGCTTTTGTTTAGTGTTTTCAGCAGAGTGAGGTAGCACCTACTTGTAGCAATGTTTTCACAGAAACTGGCACATACCTTACACAGCTGCTGTGAGGAGAGTTTGGATTTCTTGTGGAATGTCTTTAGATGCAATGATATAAAATGCAATCACAAAAGCAGAGGTCCCAAATAAGCACCAAAAAAAAGTAGTATTTTAGAAGAGACTGAAGATTTTGCAGACTAAAATAGCAGCAAAAGCACTGGAAGACACACATAAGTCCCTAGTCCTACTCTTGTGAGGAGATGGCATTAGAGCTGAAAGAGGGACCTGACAGAGAGAAAATAAAATCCAACTAGTGTTCTCAGAGCTTTCAGAGTCACGACTTTTCTGGGAGTGACAAAGTTTTAGTGATTCTACCTCTGGTTCTAAGTATTTGTTAATATTTTTCCAACTTTCGAGTATTAGGGGAAAGAGTCCTATTATTTCTTTAGATAAGATAGCACTGAATGAAAAACAGCTGTTTGCATTCAGGTTTGAAGGGGATACATGTTGAATTCTGCACATCAGAGCAGCCTCCTCAATCACATTTATTTTTGTTACCCTTCGTATTACTCCTACAGATTTATCACAGAGGCTTGACAATAAACATGATTGCAGTGGAGAAGGATGTCAGATGTGCAGACAGACGTTCCTTACAAAATTACATGGCCTCTGTGGCAGAACTAATGCAAAGAAAAGTATCTCAATATTAAAAGAATGCCTTTTTGTCTGCTCCCTCTGGGATGTTAACGGTGAATTCAGGTCTCCAGAAAGGGATGAACAGGAGCTGTGTGTTACAGAAAGGGTGGCAGAACTTCTGAGGCTGTCTAACCTGGTGAATCCCTCTGAGCATTCTCAGGTGCTGTAGTCAAAGAAGGAAGTTATTGCACAAGAAGTTTAAAAAAGCTCTCTCATCCCGGGCAGTCTTGTCAGAGCTGTCAGGCGAGAGTTTGACATAATTCTTTCCAGTGTCTTTGCAGCTGTATCTGCTCAGAACATCAGCTAAAGTGGCATTTTTAATTGATTTCTCAGAACTTTTTTTTTTGCCTGGTGTTTTGTGTTTGGGCTGAATCCTAGGGTGTTTTAGGCAGCATCTCATGATATCTTTGAGAGGAGACATGTTTATCAGCCTCACAGAAGATGAATGGGGTGCAGGGAAGAGGTAAGGCACTAAAGAGCTACCGCTGTGTGGATGAATGATTTTACAGGTTTGCTGGCAGCTTCAAAATAAAAATAGCTATGTTCACCATAGGCATTATTCTGGGATTGAACAAAACTTTTCTTCAATTATGTAAGGGGCTGGTATGAACACATACGAAAAACGTATCCACCTTTCACATTTCACAATCCTGTGAAAGCAATGCTCAAACACCTGGGAAGCTATTTCAGGAAGCGAATGTCAAAAATGTAAAATCCAAGATTATTTAAAATCTGAACAGGCAGGACTGGAGGGTTGTCCCTAAGGGCAGAATGAGGAGTCTTCCTTGTAAACTTTGTCAGAGAACAGTGAGCCACCCACTTTTAAAACTGGTGAAACAGATGAGGACCTCAATGATAGTTGAATCAGCATGTCTTCTTGACAGCAGTACCTTCCTACCGCTGTTGTGACCCCTGTGCAGTCCTAGTCCAAATCTTCTCCCCTAAATCACAGTATGAAGTCATTCTAAGAGTGTTTTCCCTATGTATTTATAGCATTACAGAAGGTGCATGTGGCATGGCTTATTCCCTTACAGTATCAGACACACTTGCTTCTAGGCTGGTGTTTTAAGAAGGAAAAGCCTAAACAATAAATAAATATGATGTAACCAATGGTTTTATTTAGGTTTTATCTCAAAAGTATGCTTCAGTGCTATTATTGCCATTCATTTTTATGGCAGCATAATTATTCCAAGGACGTCCTGTAGGACAGTAACATATTAACCAAATCTTACAGCTTCCCTTGCTACAGTAACTTGTGCAACACTATCAAATTTAATGAATATGATTACATTCTGCCCTCATTAGTAGATTTGCTATTACTAAAGTTCTGCTAAAATACATTATTTTCATTCCCAACTTTAATGTCTTGCTGAAGTTTAGAATTAAAACCAAAGCCAGTAGATCCCTTTACACAATTCCAAGTGATTTTGTCCTCAGGATTTGTGCAAAGTACAATGTGGCAGAATACTTTCACGGAAGAGTCTCTGAATTAAAATTGATACTTCTAAGTCTGAATGAAAGAATCATTAAGATTGTATCTATGTGATTATTCAGGAAAGCTTAAAACAAATCAGACCAAATTAGCATCCTGTGTAGGCTTCTCACTTAGAAATAAAGTAACCTCTAGCTCTCTCTGCTTCTTTTCCTCTGGCTTATTCTGCAGTGCTGTGTTCTCTGTTCCTCTGAGGAAGACACTCTGAGATGAAGTTATTTATTTCTCGTGACATTTCTAGCACTTTGGATAGTTAGCTAATGTACTATAATTTTAGCTTATGCACTTTCAATTAGAAAGACAAATTTCTTGCATTGCTCACTTACTGGCTGTTTTCGTGCTGCATTCATTATCCATCCCGTTCCACAGGAACAGGCTTTTAAATTGGGAATGGGTCAAGAGAGCACACTCAAAATGACTTCTGACAAGCAGCTGACATTTTTCTGCACCTAAGATGCTCTAATAATCATGCTAATAAGGAGATTTATTCTCATGGAGTTTAATAATTGTTGATGGCTTTAGAAATAAAAAAGAGGTACTTAAGTCATGAACAGCGTGTGCTGCTGCAGGATGTGGGCTCAGTGGAGTGGCACACGGCTCTTGTAAAACTGGAGACCAGGCATGGAATGGAAATGTTTTAATGGAAAATGTTAATAAAAGAGGAAAAAATATGAAAATACTTTTTATAACTAAGTTTCTTTGAATTAAAATGTCTTTTTTATTCATTAGGGAAGCATATTAAACAACGAGAACAGTAAGTAATTTTTGATTCTGGAAATTAGATCAAACAGGTGTTTTTGTAATATTAAAACTTTACATGTGAAATGGCATTTTTAGGAGAGTTTGAGGGGCATGAGAGGAAGAATGCAAGCAGTCATATTAGATTATATCACAGAAATATAAGCAGTAGGTTGCCACATTCAGTTTTTCAGCCCTAAAGCCTGATCTAATAATTGTAATGGATGTTGGTGTGGTTCCTCAGTAATGAGATTATTTAGTGAAGCCTATTTATGTGCAAGGGTTTAGGGCTTTGCTCTTTTTTTATTTTTCTAAAGGTGACAGATTAAAGGAAAAATATGCCTCTTGTTTCGAATGCACTATCTGAAGTGGTCTTTTCGGTGGAGTATGAGTGTGGATAAGGAATTGGAGAAGAAAACCTGTATCGTTGTTCAATGAAATTTATAGCTTAAGAATTTTTAGACCTAATCAATGTCTTGCAATGATAATAATTTTGGTCCTTCAAGCCGAATTTAACCAGCCATCAGCTGGCGTCTTCGTACCTGTTCATGCAATTGAAGCCAGCAATGCCTTCTGCCTTTCTCCTGGTGATGCACTGCTCCCACAAGTTCACTTATGCAGTGACAGTGAAATCTAGAGTGCTTACAAACCAAATTGATGTTCTGTTGCACTAAACTTTCATCAAGCACTAGTGTGTTTCCAAATAAATACTTCAATCTAGGCTTGAATGCAAACTTTTTCATGCGGGTGACTATGTGAACGTACCTTTTTTAATTTTCAGCAAAGAGAAAATATTGTTGTCAAGAACTATGCAGTTATTCACCTATGACTTTCTGAATGAATGATTTATGTTCTATCTCCACGCAATTTAGGTGTAATTTATATGGAGAAGCCATGATGGATGCCCTCTGTGTATATTACACCAAATGGGTGTCTAGCAAGGATGAATGCTTGGCACACAACAGGGCAATTGCCTGCAGTCTGCAAGTGAGGGAGCCATAAAAGGGAACACGAAAGCAGAAAAAGCACTCAGATCTACATAAGTATGCAAATATGGCTGGTGGAGAGACTCAAAGTCATAGCAATACTTTGAAGAAGTCCTGAGCCCATCTATCAGCTCTGAAGACATCAAAATTATAGAAGATGGGTACAAGAGAGAATTGACCAGGGATACTAGGGCTGCTTATGAAAATTTTACCTGTGTGCTATACGTTAGAAAAGGGGATTTTTGGTCCAGAAATGATGTAGCTGGTAGATAAGCAAATAGCATAGCCACTGTATGTCAGGCTCAGCCAACATTCCTTTGAAAGTTTGCTCCTAAATAAAGAGCAAACATTTGCGGAGAGATGATATTTCTTTCTCAGTAGAAATAGGCCGGATTAAATGGCAATAAATAAGCAAGGTGCCTTTTATAGTCTTGTTTTCGTATAGCTCTAAACTACAGAAATACTCATTTTTTTAAGCTTTTGATTTAGGAGGTGCTGTTTCAATGCCCTTAGCCTGTGCACACCACATGTGTGAGTTTGGACAAAGAGTCCCTTACCCCGATCCAAAGGAAGAAAGCTTGGGAATTGGCAAGTGTGCTGCACGTGAGGTCTTCCAGTGATATCGGTGGGCCAGGTTTTTGGGAGACAGGACACGTCCACTGACATTAGCTGAAAGATACTGCTAATTCCAATCAATTTAAAAGGAAAAAGTTTCTATCCCACTGCTTGGAAGATCAGTACAGCTCACCTGTCACACCAGTGACCACTAAGGCTGCATACCAAACGACGGATGCCAAAGTTTGTCATGACTTCACCTCAATGAAAAGGTGCTGTGTGAAGATACCTGAGCTGTGAAAACCAAACTTTCAAAATTGGATTTTGTTACACTTTTGGCACCCTGAATTAGACTCACACGGGTAGCCACATAGTAGACTTGCATTTTAAGATGCTACTTTTAGGAAGAGATATAAATGGTAAAAAAAAAAACAAAAAAAAAAACCAAAAAACTCTGAAGGTCAACACGGGAAAGAAGATTGGATAAAATGGAAACATTTTTATTTAAAAAATAAAATCTGGAAGGGATACGAGTTATGAGACTTCTGTGAGGAATAGGCAGTCACCCTTGTTATGCAGCTCACCTACAGGGCAAACAAGTGGCAAAAAGAGTTCTCAGCCTTGCTCTTTCTTAAAGGATTGCATGCAGATTGTACAAAACTGCCTAGAACCTTGGACTAGAGGTTTAGGTGTATATCTTGTTGTCATGGTCCTTCCCTGGGAGCTGTGCCTGGATTGCAAGATACAGTGATGCACTGGGGACGGATTTGTTAGCTAAAATGACATAAACATCTGAAACAAACAACAAACCCCCCCCATTATGCTAAAACATTAGAATGATGTCGGTGCAATTTCCTAATAAATACATTTCGGTAGTGAACAGTGGCCAGGGAAAAGGAGAATAAGCCAGTTACATCTGAGGTAATAAAAAACCGGTTTCCTGTATATCTCCATCTATCAGAGAATGGAGACTTCGAGAATTTTTAGCAATATTTAGAACTCATTTCTCTTTTCTTTTACAGCACGGTAATTAGATTAAATGAAGTCATTCCTTATCTGCTCCCATGTAAACAGGAGGCAGGTTTCTAGGGCTGGCATGGCACAGTTTTTAATTTAACAGCACTAATTCACCAGTGGGTAGTGTTATTAATTTCAAGTAATTCTGTGAACTATTGTGAATGGTGATTTTAAAATTATTGAATGTTGAAATGTTCTAGCACTAGTGGAAAAAAAATCTTTCAAGGGGGTCTTATTAGTTTGTGCAACAGATAAGAATATTATATGTAAGTGGAAATTCTTGGCAAATTAAAAAAAAAAACACCCTGTATTTTTCTTTCGACTTCATAGTCTTAAGGAATTATGAAGAAAACTTTCTGGAGCCTATCTGCTCATTCAGTTTAAACTGAAAACATAAGCTTTCAAACGATAGCTGTCAATGGGCTCTTTCTGTAGCCTGTCAGTGCAGCAAACCAAATATAAACTCAAATTCCACTGCATTTGTGCTGTCCTTGCTGAGCACTGCTGGGGGACGGGGCCCTTCCCTCACTGACCTGCCTTCCAAGCATAGTCTTTCCCGAAACTTCACTTTTTCTCTGATGAACTTACTTGTTTTGGCTGTAAGAATCTTGTTGCCATGAGAATTGCACAATGCATTATCTCCTTTCTCACAATTACTGTTTTTATGATAAAGGAGTTGCTGTGCTTTAGTTCCTGCTCGCCGTGGTGCTGTGCTGGCTCACTGCTGAGCTGTTTGTTAGGAAACAGCACAAGAAAATGTCAAGGGTTTTTTCTTATAAAGCCAGAAAGATACAAACATATTTATGACAACATCAATTCATGGCACGTTATTTAAATGAACCTTAGATTAGTGATATTTTAATGTTATTCTTCCAGTCACATTTTCTCAAGCACTAAAAACGTTAGAGAACAAATATACAACCCCCCCCAAATATTTCCCTGTTTTAAAAGCATTTATTCTGTAATGCATAGCAACTGACAAGTAGATTAACTTAATTTACTGTACAGAATAAATACCTGCACAGAAGAGGACTTTTATCTAGACAGTCTACACATATCTTCGAAGACAATGTAAATTCCTAGTGTGTAATACAAAATATAGAATGCCATAAAAATATTTCTAGCTAAGAAAGGATCCATTTTTTAAATGTTCCTTTCAATTTAAGCTCTTAAATGAGAAGGTTTCACTTCCTTAGGCGCTAATCATATTCTCCATTTGGCTTTGCTTATCACTAAATAGTTTAGCCACTTACATAGCCTGAAATATGCACGTCTCTTCAAATACACTGTAGAAACCAAATATGCCCCCAAAAACTATTACAAAAAAAAAAAAAAAAGGCAAATAGGCACAATTGACTGAAGTATTGCTTTCTCATGCTGAGACCTGGGGTATCGGAAGTTTGTTTTGGTAAAATTATGTTGGATGATATTATTACTTTAAAAAGTAAGTAGGTGTTTTGGAGTTGGGAAACCAGCTGCAGTGATTCCCACTAGGATAGGAGGCAAAGTCCTTCCTAGGACTGAAGGTGAGGTAGATTCTCACTATTCAGCTGTAATCACTCCTGGTGGGTTCTCATGATGCTTCTCCCCTCAAATCCATATTCTCAGCCCAAATTCTCATAAGAGACTGGTCTGTCCTGGGAGATGGAGTCCAACACAGATTAGACACACACATTGCTGCTTCTATTTGCTTTCTATTGTGAGAACATGCGCTGTCCATTGTCAATAGCCATTGAATCATTTTTCAGTTAGTACGGTAACTGATGAGTGAAAGGCTCATAGAAGAATTGTTTTTCTGTAGTTTCTACTTATTCGAGCAATTTCTGTAACAACAGAAAACAGAATGATGTTTCTGAGCTGAGGGTTTAAACTCTGATATTGCAGAAGCAGCAGGAGAGCAGATCTACTTCCGTGACATTACAAATGCAAAGACACTTTTCCGTGGGGACATGGATCACCTAATTTGCTTGTGTCTAAAGGGTGTACCAGCTTTTAAGCGAGCAGGTTAGGGAGGAAAAGAAGTTGCTAATTAGCAAATGCATTTGTATGCACATTATTGCAGCTGATTTATACGACAATGGCAGTATAAATCTGAGGACAAAATTCATGTCAGCTTTGGTCTTTTGAAGGCCTTTTTCACACCTCCTTGTGCACTTTTTTGTACAGCTTTGTGTGAATGGAGACAAAGATTATAATCTTGATAATTCTAGGTTTCAATATAGATAATTTCTTTAAAAGTTTAATTAAGTTACTGCATACCTTGGCGGAGTATATTTGTGTAATACAGCCTAGAAATTCTCATATATAACAATATATCATCAGATAGAGATCTGTCAAAGCAAAACTTCCTTTAGAACATAACTTCACAGCTGCTTTCATACAGGAATATCCCCCTTAACAAGTGTTGATCTTAACTGGTAAACAAAAGTTCTCTGATTTTCACTACTGATGACATGTAATAGCTTTATGCTGAATCTCCAGGACAGAAGAAGCCCTTGTTGCCATCAGACTTAGTATAAGCTGACAAAACGTTGTCTGCATTAGAGGTTCTCATATCAAATATAAAAACCCCCCAATAATTCTATTTTTTCTTCACTGCAGCTATGCATAGGGAGGGGAAAGAGGTATTCTGCCAGGCAGTGTAGCTACATTATTTTATCTCCAGTTAATAACAGGGCAGGATTACTGAAAATCACTTGAGGCTGGGCTGTAGCACGCTGTGTGTTTGAGAGTGGGCAGAACGCAGGTGCCTTTGGTTTCCTGTGGGTAGGTTTGTGTGTCTTACAGGAGCCGGCTTGGCAGGGGTGGTGCAGCGGCTGCTGCCCCTCACCTGCAGCTCCAGGGATTGCTGCAGGTCCCTGTTCTAGCGGGGAGCTGTTATGGATTTTGCCAGGGATAGTGTCTTAGCCAGCTGAACTGAGATTACCTCAACCTGAGGCTCAAGGGAAAAGGAGGGATAGAAGGTGGAGGGGGAACAGGGCAGAGGTGCCCTTTTTGTTGTCTGCTTGCCCTGCAGCCTTTGAGGACAGTTATGCCGAACCCTGTGCTGCGATGCGGGGCTGGTGCCGAGAGCTGCGCCAGGCAGCTGTTTGCAGTGAAAACACCTCCTGCAAAATAAGGATTTGGAAATCCAATCTCTCTGCTGCTGCTCAGGTATTTAAGAGCAGACTGGACTAGGAGCCAGTTTCCTTTCTGTTTTGATTGCACAGATTTTCCCATCATCGTCATTTGCTTGGCATTATTTGACGGTGAGGCAGAACAGAAATCGAGTATTTTACTAGAATTACTGTAAATAAAAATATTTATGTATTGTTGAAGGAAGGGAGAAGTCTCCCTTTCAAAGAGGTACCATTGCTTCCCGCAAATTCTGAAATATGGTCTAAGTAAAAATAAACCTATTATGTCCCACCCAACAAAATTCTTGAACTGAATAAACAGATAGCAAAGACTGAGGAAAGCAGCTGATGGGAAGGTGTGCTGTGTTGACAGACAATGCATTTTTAGCAATGTAATTTACTCTTATTCAGCTTTACTGACCTTTTGAAAGATTAAAATAAAAATACTATTCTCTGTGGTCTGAGTGATTTCAGCTGTTTCAGCTACTGTACTCAACCACACAAAGGGTTCATATAAAAGAAGCCCCAAGGGGATACAGGATTGAAGGAATTTCTAATAGTTTGAGGTCTGATTGTTACAACCCTGAGTTGTAATGGTATGTGAGGGTGCAGAAGTAAGAGGGTTGTTTATTTTGTCCAGGTTCAAGTGGCATATTTTTATTGTGGTTTTGTGAACAAAAAAAAAAATCCGTTTCAAAGCCCTGTCCTGAGAAATGGAACCTGTGAATCAAACTGTGGGAAAGGAATGTTGTTTTTACCCAAGATGTCAAGGGATTTTTCTGCAGGATCAGTGCTACAAGTGTAATGTGGAGGGAAACAATTTTCCCATGCTGTGAACTTGCCCATGGGCCGTGGTGCCACCTTCACCCACGGGGTAGCAGCTCCTGTGCAGCTCCCACAGCTGCTGCTGCACAGCTGGAACTTGGATGGAAGGCATTCAGAGGTGGGCAGGTATCTTGTGTCTGGCTTGGAGAAAGGATGGAGGGAAACTTTTGTTACCTGGATCGATTTTTGAGGGTTCTCTTCCTTATTTTCATCCCGGTCTTTGGAGTCTTACAGCTCTTCCTGTGATAATGTGCTGACCAGGCAGCGCATGGCACTGATAAATATGATTTTGTCCTTCAATGACAAATGCATTTGGCTTTGCACATAGCTATCCATAGGAACAGACACTTTATTAAACATGATCAAGAGACATAGGTAATATCTGATCTGCGATGCACTACCATGAAAATCTGCCATGGAAAGAAAGGAGCAGTCCTGTCCTTCCCCATCCCTAGCAGAGCACTGCCATTCTTGTTGCCACATCCCCCTGCTGTCCATGCATTCACACGGCCCAGGTGAGCATGAAAAATAATCAGCAGCAATCAACTCTGTGCCCCAGTCCAATTTATCAGGCTGCTGTACAAACACTTTTGTTAGAAATGCTGGGCTATGAAGGAAGAAGTTTGAATTCCCAGAAAATAACACACAGACAAATTCAGAATCTACATGAGCTGTTAATCATATGACAAATCAGAAAATGAAAAATATGATCGAGTGCCCTAGTATTTGTCATTATTAATATCAGATTTATTATTTTTAATGTGTTTTTCTTTGAAACTCAATGTTTATTAGTGTTCTACCCTGAAAAAATTGTGACATCCTTTAACTAGGAGTAACAGGAGCTTTACTGCTTAGCCATTGCAAGCTAGATGGTTTTTGAGTTAAATCCTCAGTACTGAAAAGGGTGAGGGCGATGAAATGAAGAAATTGCTGTGCTAAAGCAGAACAGAAATCAATCTAATTTAATATCTTTCTCTGCCAGTGGCCAGTGCTGGTTACTTTAGGAGAAGATATGAGAAACACTGTGATAATTGCTTTCACAGGAAATATTTTTCTGCCACTTCACTTATAGTTGTCGCTACCATTTCTTGTGATATAATGCATTAAATACTTTCCAAAACTTTACTTTTAGAATCTTTGTATAGCATCTCTAGAAGTTCTTTTCATTGAAATAAAAATCTATTCCCTTTTTGGGCTGATTTTTTGTCTCAATGATACTCATTGCATAAGATCTCATAGGCTTATTATGCTTTGAGTGGTGACATATTTACCTTCATGGGTTTTTAAAATTACTGTCTTCCAGCTTCACAGAACAGATGACAAGAGAAGTAGAGAGAAGTTCCCATTATAACTTCTGTATTGCTTAATGTTCCATATAAATTATCGTGTCATAGTTCTGTGGTGATGTACTTAAAAGGATTATATTTTCCTGAATCTGAGATTTCTTTAAAAAAAAAATGCTTCAAAGAATTGGAAAATGTCTGTGAGGAAAAGGACATTAGTATTTCATGTGGAGGGCTGTTAAAACATTGCCATTTTACTTGCCATTTCCTTATTGGCTTTGCTCATTGCATATGATCATATTTTCAATTTTTTTGGTTCTAAAGTTATGCCAGAAAGAATATGTCCACACACTTGGCTACTTGTGGACGTTGTCATCATCACCTGTGTCCTGCTGACAGGTACAGAAGGGTTTGCCCCCAAAATGCAGTTAACCACTAGAAGTACATTGCCTTACAGAGCATCTGCAATGGTGTTGGCAGAGTTTGGTATCGTCTTAAGGGACTGTTTGAGCTTAGGCACGATTTTAGGTATGTCTAAAGTTGAGCAGGATCAAGTTTAAGATAAACTGAAGAAGATTCCTTTCTCTGAAAAAAGAAATGTCCTCAGAAAGTTCTGTGTGAATTGAAATGTGCGTCTTGAGAAAAAGAGCTCTCTCACATGGATTTTAGGTTCTTGTAAGTGGGATTTGCCGGGGGGCTGGTTGTGCTTTGTAGCTCCTGGTTTGAGATGTGCCGAGACAGCAGTGACCTGCCCCAGCAAACTGGACATTTCATGGTGTCTGTAAAAACACAGCCAGGTGCTGAGGTGGCTGCAATGCCCTCTGTGAGCTGGAGAAGGGTTAGGTAAGAAATCTGGAAGCACATTATCTATCATGTAGGTGTTATACCACTGAACTCAGTGGAATTTTTTATCTCAAGGAATCTATGCCAGTTTCTCAGTCAGCTGAGACCCCATTTTTTATGCTCTTTTCTTACAATAGTACAATAGTAAATATAGAAAATTTTCACAATTTATTGCATTTTTCTCATTTAAGAGACAGTGGTGCTGATTGGGTGCTTGAAGTACTCAATGCTGCATTTTGCCTGCATACTTTAGTTGTTCTCTAACGCTTTGTTTTCAAGCTGAAGCACCAGATTTGTTCTCACAGCCAGAACATGAAGACAAACTATCAAGTCACCCTGCTGTAGATAGTTGTGAAAACATAAATTAACCTCGGGCTCAGTTATTTGACTGCATTTCATGACCCTTTTTTAAAACATTAATGAATGTTTAAAGTCGTTTCCCCATGTGGCTAACACTCTCTTAGTTCAACGCTAGATAAGACGCCAGGGTTTTGCTTTATCACTTGAAAAAACATTGAGACACAATCCCAGCTGATTCTCAGGAGATGACAGCCTTCTACATTTATGCCAAGAAGATTAAGACTAGCGTGTTTGTGATGGCTAAATATAGAGTTTTGGACAGCCTTTTCCAAAGGAAAGGTGCATAATGAAATACTTGCTCAAGAGCACTATAAATGCAGAAGCAATTGTGGTTTTGTCTAGGTGCAAAGACTATGATTTCTGAACTCAAACACACAGAGCAGTTGTTGGTGTATGATTAAGCCCCTCGCAGGCTGCAGTTGCATGCATTTACCTGTCTGGTTTGAAGGTAAAAGAAGTTGACTTTTTTTTAATTTTATTATACTGTGTAAGAAACAGAAGTGTAGGCAAGGAAGCCTTTACGTTTCTCTGTATATTTCCTTCACAACAATGTCTATCATTCTTTGCAATTTAAATACTACCTTGCCAACAGTGGGGGAAAGCATGACAGTTCTGTTTAACCCAGGCATACTCTTGGAATACTCTTTTGGTTTGGTTTTTTGTTTTTTGGTTTTTTTTTTTTTTTTTTTTTTCAAATTTTTATAAAAAAAAATTGAAAAAA
>VZRS01001273.1:51696-160285 GCA_013398055.1 Ifrita kowaldi
TTTTTTTTTTTTTTTTGTACAAATATTTAGAACAAGAAGTTGAAAAAAAAATCATTAAAAAGTCAGCATAGGCTGATTCCCACACAGTGACGACAAACACATTTTTTCCCTTTGTGACAGAGAGTATCCTGCAAGTCAGATTACTACTATAGTAAAATTCCATGTATTATGTTATTTAAGTGCATATGAGGTGCTATGCAGCAATATTTATAGGAAAACTATGATAGTTATCACGTGGGTTAGAAAAGTGTTCGTGGGCAAAGCAAAAAGCATCTGATTCTGTGGGTCTGCCTTCTCTTGTAAGGCAGGAAGGACAAAGTCCATCTACAGGTGAAATTGTCCTGCTGATGTTCCAGGCCCTGGGATTGGTGTGTTCAGGGTTCAAGCTCAGTACATTAAATGCATTTTCCTTTGTTAATTTTTCAAGGCTGTTGTACAAAGAGCTTTAGGCACAGACAGTGAAGAATAATGTAGGCAAATTTTAAGCGATTTGTGCCAAAAGATTTGTGTGGTGGGTATGGAGGATAAAAGCAGAGGTTTGCTCTTTGTAACAGGCTTCTTTATTTTAATTCTTCTATCCCAGTGCTGCAACAAGCTGTGTGGAGACACCCAGGCAACAGCGTGTTTGCCAGCTGGGCTGTGACAGCACCTTGGGCCCCTCCCCGGCAGTCAGCCTGCAGGGGTGGTGCAGATCATGTCTCTTGAGATATCTTCTTTCGAGTAGGGAACAGAGAGAAGGTGTTTTTTACAACAATTCTGAGAGAAGCTGTGCTAAAAGAAGAGGTATTTCAGAAAGTAATAATGGCAGGCCCGGTTTGACAAAGTCTGTGTGCCCTAGTGGATTCATGTGGTCCTCTGTTCTTCCAAAAAGCTGCTTGAAAATGAGGGTCTGAATGCAGATGATTATGATCCTGTGAGGATTACTTTTTACCATGTAGTGGCAGAAATTCAGCAATACCCTGTGAAAGTTACTGCAGAGCTTGCTGGGTTACTTGTAGATTTGGCTGAATCACATTCTCAAAACTGAGAGCAATGCAGACAGTGAGGACACTTTCTTGTGGCATGAATTTGAGTGTGGGATTTTAAATGAGTTATTGTAGCTTCTCTACCCCAACTAACTCTTTGTTTTCTAGAGACACTGAAAGCAAGATAAGCTTTATATGTGTAATGCAGATATGAATCCAGGCGGGAAATAAAAA
Organism: Ifrita kowaldi; assembly: GCA_013398055.1. Classification (NCBI taxonomy): domain Eukaryota; kingdom Metazoa; phylum Chordata; class Aves; order Passeriformes; family Cinclosomatidae; genus Ifrita; species Ifrita kowaldi. Next base: position 52,896 of record VZRS01001273.1, read on the forward strand.
TTATGAACTAAGCTACCTGGAAACAGATTCTATTCTTGCTATCAGAGTGGTTTTGTTTTCCTTTTCATACTTTGCCTTCTTCCTCGTTATCTCTTTTATCCTCATATTTGTCTACTTTTAATCACATATTCATCTCCTCAGCCCATACTGGAATCAATAGTTTGTGGTGGTGCTGGAAATCATTTCGCTCAAGATGCTCTGCAGTCACAGATCACATACAGGTGGCACATTGACTCTCTGGGTTTTCATTAGTGGAATGGGCTTTTGTTTCAGCTATTTTATCTCCTTCCTATCTTCTATGCCCACCCTCTGTCAAAATCCTGGTTGTCAGGACAGGTGTCAGATTCATTTCTGCTGTACCATAGCACCACAGGCCTTGCTCCTCATTGCATTGTATTAGCCGGTTGCTCTACTGCCTCTGTGGGAGAGACAACTTCTCACTATAAAAATATCTACGTAGTGCAAATGCAGCTCTTGCCACATTTCCTGGGGGGAGGGGGTGGTGTTCATTTTGTCTTGCATTGGGTTTTCTTTATGGATGCTTGAAAGAAATCTGTAAAGCGATTTTCTGTGGGTTAAACTTCTAAGCATGTCTGCTATCAGAAGAGAAGCTTGGGTTCATGCAGACTTATCCAAGTTGTACCAAGAGTTGTTTTGACATGGATAGCAATGTTTCATGCTGAAGGAATGTGCCTCAATGAAGGATTCAAAATCTTCATGGAGGCAACAGAGAAAACCCCAAATCTTGTAGATATCTTTTGCTGTGGGTGTTGGAGTCTGCTTATATGGACACTGCAATTTAAAAATGTCTTATAGTTATTACTACATTTAGAAACCATTGTGTATGAGAAGCTGGGTAACAGTAAAAGAGAACTTATGAAAAACCCTAAGAGGTGCACACCTGCCTCTATGTTTCCAACTATAGCTTAGGATCTGGCTTTTAACCTCTGTGTCATTTAGCCTCATTTATATATTTTACAGTTCCCCCAGGATTTGAGCTAGAACATCACCAGGAAAGGCTCTGTTACAGCAAAGGGAATGAACCTTTCACTGGAGGCATTAACCACAGGATAAGAGTCAAGTGCCAGTGAACTTGCTTGCCAGCTGTGAAGGGCCAAGTAAAAATGCAAAATATATATGCCAAGAATGTGGCAATGGGAAAAAAGATTTATGGTTTGGATGTCAGACCAAAGTGATGTGATATGACATAACCTATGGTTAGCTGTTATAATTCATAGCTACTGTAATAGTAGGCACAAAATGTAAAGCGCAGGGCTGTCAGCCAATTAGCTGTGAGTTAATAGAAATCCACTGAAGTGTCAGAGGCAAAGACAAAACACTAAAATGTTTTATATAAGAGTATGATATATTTGTACGTGCTTCCCATCATGTGATCTGTGCCTCTGCAGCGTGTGTTCTAGCCTCTGCTCTGTGAACACTGGTTTTCCTGTGACGTCACTTGATTTCTCCTTCCCATTTTCTGTTATCTGATGGAACCCATAAATCCTGAACCCTCCAAATGTGCTGCTTTATACTCACTACTGCTCCCACAATTCTTACTCCTGTCTAAACGATGAGAGGCATAAATTTCCTGCCATGAATTTCTATGTGTTAAATCCTTGAACAGGGATTATAACACAATGGGATAATCTTTTTTGTTTTTTCCCCTTTTCATAGCTATGAATAATGACTTTCAATTCAAAATAAGCAGGTTGGGACACGTGAAGTATGTTTCTGTTGGCACTCTTAACCATTACAGCACTTGTATTTGTTTAATGCCCTCTTGTATGTGTTTAGTTTGCCTCTTTTAAAAGCAATGCAAGCTGTTACATTGGACACTCGGAGTTTGTAGAGTGGCTGAAGTAATCAGCACCCAAATTCCTCTGTCTCAAAAAGAGTATCACCATTAAGACCTCTTAGACTATTTCACTGTTACCAAAAATGTGCTGTTATAAATTGTTTCAGCTTATAAGTGTTAGTAAAATTTTAGTGGTATATTAAGGCAGGCAATAAAATGCAGAGAGTTCAGGAGTCCTCTACCACTTGACAAGCTTGAACTAAACCTGGCCCCCCGGTGTCCATGCTGATGGTCCAGCCTGCTGCTATTTGAATTCCACCATGAATTGGTGACAGGATGAAGGAAATCTTCAACAGTAGATGTGGGGAAATGAAATCCCCTCCCTCCACACTAAGCATAACCATGAGAAAACAGGACTCAACAGAGTCCAAATTTCTGTTGATATCTGTAAAATTTGCTGGTGTTGTGAAACCTCTGCTTCTTCTGTTGTTAAAATGCCATATTTTGTACAACTAGAGAAAGAAAAAGAATCTTGTACATCTCTAAAATCTAATTTCCTGTAAATGCCATTAGCTGTAGATTTCCCCTGTTGCTTCTTTCTGTTGTAGCCAAGGGGAAGAAGAAATTTTTTTGATCCTTTGGGTCTGTCACTGGGGATGTGCATAAATGAACGGGATCTCTTCAAGAAATGCCGTGGTCAAGAATTATGTTCGTGTGCAACAGACAAGAAAGAAAACAAAAGCAGTGGCAGGTCATTGTTACAAATACTCTTTTTCTTTCCCAGCATACGCCCCAGGAAGTGATGGCAATAATGAAACATGTTTAAAGATAATAACTCACCATGATGACAAGAAAACCCTTAAGCCTCATTTAACATCTGACTTTATTGGCCCACTACCTTCACCATTTACTATACAGCAAAAAACTTGGAAGACAGCCCAAAAAGAAAAGTCACAGTTGTATTTCTAAAGTAACAGAAACATGAGCTGAGTGGTTTGATATTCACCAGCCAGTGAAACGAAACTGAAGAAAATTGTTTGTTAGAAGGCCACTGCTGCTACACACCAAAATCTCCTGTGGAGGCTCTTTGGAGTGAGGAGCAGAGGGGAAAATAAGGCTTTTGAGAAAGCACTTCTGCCCACAAACTGCTTTTTCTCTGAGTGGAGAACAGCTCCCTGGCTTCAGGGACAGTGCTCTGTGGCTGCAGCACTGTCCTACTTGAAATCACACGGGAGGGCATCAGCCAGAGACATCCAAATTTCCTCAGAGGTAGCTCCTGTGCCTACATGGCAGTGAAGAAATCCATGTGGAGATACCTAAGCTGGCTCTGGAAAAAAAGCAGCACTTCCTAGAATGGCATGCTTTCAATCAGAACAGCAGTGTGACTATTTCCTGCCATCTCTGGGTGATTCATTACTGTCGTGCTCCTGTGCTTTTATCCCTGCTGGCTTTCAGTGGCTGGACACCTGTGGCCTGAAACCAGCTCCATCTTCTCAGGGCTTCAGAGGGACCTGGGTCTGCAGGGATTTTGGTGAGGAGGGGGGTCTCTTTGTGTTGGTGGGGTGGGACAGCCTTGCTTTCACCCTTTTGTATTTCGAGGAAACCAAACCAACATGCGCGATGTTATGGCCTTGTGGTTTTTACAACACCTAAAATATGTGCAAGACAAAGAAACCTGTGAAGTGCTGGCTGCCATGAAAGAATAATATAGTTTAGGCAACAATACAGTTAAATTTACATTTTACTGATTTGTGGAGGGGCTGTTTTCTGTGTCAATCCCTGGTAACTTTCCTGATGACTTTACTCAGCCCTCAGTGCTCTGCTCCGGATCTCGCTGGAAAGTTTTCCACTGCTTACATCTCAATGCCAGTTTAGTGCTGTTGATGGTGCTTGCTTTTCCTCAGTGGTCTCCATCAGGCAGCTGGAGTGACTGCAGCCCCCTCAGAATGAGGGGCAGGGGGGACACCTGACTTTTTGTGCTGCTCAGTGGTGTGTGTGTGTGTGTGTGTGCTGGAGGGGACAGAAGGGATCAGCAGCCTCAGCAGTGCTGTAGTGACCCAGCTTTGATAGGTTTCTAAGAGATAACTGCTGTATTGGCTGTGTGGGATTGGGCTCGTTGATTGTGTGGCAGCAGAAGGATATTCATGCACGTTTTCAGCAAGAACTGGGTGAAGCTGTGCTCAGGGAGAGCATGTTCTGCATGGGGAAAGATCTTCCTTGTTATTTCTCAAGTGTTTATATAAGGAGGTACCAGTGGTTTGCTTAAATACTGGAGAAAAATCTGTTTAACTGTGGTGTTCCTTTCGTGAGTGAGTTTTCATGTTTTGCTTTCCATCCTCAGAAGACCCCAGTACACAGGGTTTATGTGCAGCAGGAAGATGGGATTCCACCCCACAAAAGCTGCTGTAAATAGGAATTATGTGAGTGAATTATGCAGGAGGTAAAACAGAGGAAATAGAACAAAGTAGTAATAGTCACTTTGGAGGGGGTTTGTTACCTTTAGACAGCAAAAATAGTTGTTTTTAGAGTTTATGGCTCAAGCTGAGCCAAATCCCTTTTGCACAATTTGACCAAAGTGGTAGAAGTGAGAAAATGAGACACGGAATAGCCTCTAAAGGCTTTTTCTTTGCATGTAGTTGTCAAAGAATGTACAAGTCACTAACAATACTTAAGAAAATACAACATTTGAATTAATTGCCCTAAAAATAAACTGGATGTATTCACACATTTTATTCCCAAATAATTTAGTTAAACATTACTGTTTAATCAAAAAAATTAAGTCCTCTATACTACACCAGGAGTAAAACATCCATGTATGGAATAACTGAAAGTAGAATTCCATCCTAATCCACCATAATGATCAATGCGTATGTGTGTCCAGAAAGTGATAGGATAAGCTCTGCTAAATATTTGCAGTTTCTTCTGGTGAAGTTTAAACTGGTTCCAGATCTTATTAATCATCTTCACATACTTCTCTGGGCCATAAGTTACTTCTTCACATGAAGACGCGACTGCAAAATTCATGTAGACATTCTAATGCTCCCAAGATGAATGCAAGAACGGCAATGTCATAAAATACATTCATTACTTATATTTTTTGGTGGTTATTGCTGGGAAGTAATAATCTAATGTTTACTAGTTTTTTTGCAACTCCACATATAACTCAAGGCAAAAGCCTGATTTATTTTTTTCTTTGGGGATGGGAATTTTTAGCAAGAAAATATTCGGAGACTTGCATGTGTGTATTTTAAATTTATTCTATTTAGAAAGTTGCATGTATTGGAAATTGCAATTATTTTGCAGCTAGATGCAGGAAAAAAATTATTGTTTCAAGCTCAGAAAGTCTGAGTGAAGAACTTTTTCATGACTTGGTCTGTGCTCTCTGGTTGTGGGTAAAAACAGACTTGAGGAGGGGGAAGATATGCTCAAGTGTCTTCAGTTTAAAAGGAAGCAGAACTCTGGTGTGGGAAGAGAAAGAATGTGACTGCTTCCTCTGGTGGCTCTAAAAATCAGCACAAAAATCAAGGGGTGGGTGGGTGAGAAAACAGAAATAATAGAGGCTTGTCAGATTATTTTCTGTTGTTGTGTAAAACTGGTGTGGTGTTGTGTGTAAGCTGTTCATGGTACAGCAGATTCTGAGTTCATAGAGCACGTGTACAGCATCTCACAAAAAGATTGCAGATCTGAAATTAAATTGTAGCATATCTCTGTATTTGTTTTGCATCTAAAATACTTTCAAGCCCAGTTTTCATCAGCATGACAGTCACAACCACACTTAGGCAAGCAGTGATTTTCTGATTGCTTGTATGTACTTTTCTGACAGAAGGCACACTGGCATTGCACAGGCCCTGGGTAAGAGGTGCTGTGCACCAGCTGCCCAAGGTTTGGGGAGGACAAGCAGGGAGATGCTGTAACTTGCTGGCTGAGAATGGCAATAAATATTCCACAAAAGGACTTTAGACGTCACCTGCTTTGCAGAAAGATAGAGAATTGTGCTCACAATTAAGGCAGTTTTGAGGATTTCTCATGTCAGCTGATTACATGTCTTAGGATGTGCAATTCCTGCAGGCCAAGACAGCTGTCTAAGATCTTTCTGGCTGCATGCTGGTCTCATGAAATAATTTTTGCTTACATTTTAAAAATTTACTGAATGTAGGTCTTCAACAGCGAACACAGACTTATTAACACAAGTTAATGTGTTCATGTTTATTCTATATATCTTTAGTGGAGGAGGTCCACCAAGTTGATTAGTGAGATGGAGCACCTCTCCTATGAAGAAAGTCTGAGAGAACTGGGGTTGCTCGGCCTGAAAAAGGGAAGGCTTCAGTATGACCTATTGTGGCATCCTGGTACCTGAAGGGAGCCTACACAAAAACATGGAGAGAGATTATTTACAAGAGCATGGAGTGACAGGACAAGGGGGATTGGCTTCAGATTGACAGAGTGAAGGTCAGAGAGGTTAGATATTAGTGAAAAATTCTTTACTGTGACAGTGGTGGGGCACTGGAACAGGTTGCCCAGAGATGTGGACTCCCTGGGAGTCCACATCTCACGGCCAGGTTGGATGGGGCTCTGAGCAACCTGGTCTTAGTGGAAGGTGTCCCTGCCCATGGCAGAGGGTTGGAATGAGATGATCTTTAAGGTCTCTTCCAACTCAAACAATTCCATCATTCTGTGATTTATGTATATTACACACAGCTAGCCAGACCTTCAAGAATAATTTATTTGACTAATTTGTGTTAAGAAACTCTTTTACAGAAGAATAAATTCTTTACCGGCAGGGCTGTTCTAATTTCCTTGTTCCCCAGTAGATCACACTTTAGTCAGAGCCCTCTTCCCATCCGAAATGAGTCAGGGAATAGGTACAGACAGGCTTTTATATATTTGAGAGCTGAAGTGACATAGCAGAGGATCTGAGTGAGAAACTGGTGAAAAAGGTGTATTGTGGCTCTGGCAATGCTCCTTGCAATCCTTTTCAAAATTCCTTGAAGCAACGACTTCATCTTACTCTGCTTTGTTCTAGTGTCCTTTAGCACTTAGTTTTTTCATAAGCAATTGGTTCTGTAACCCATTGCTGTAGACATGAAACTACCACTTTTATGATAGGAATCCAAGAGTTTTAGCATTCGGAAACTGTGTTTTAATACAAATGGTTCTTCCTGAATACAGTGGCAAAGCAAGATATTTGTTTTTCATGGCTCAGAGCAAACGGAGAAATTAATACTGGGAAAAAAAGGGAGCTGTTTTAGGGCTTACATGGAAATGAAAAGAGGTATGGGAGGATTTCAGCGGAGCAGAAATGGCATCACTGCTTAATGCAGCTCGGTCTGGAGGAAATAATCTGATTTTTATCAAGTTGACCTATCTCCTTGAGAACAGTCCACTCTGTTGTGCAAGCTAAGGTTGTCATGGATAAGAATATCTGTGCAAGATCCAAAACAGAACTTCTGATTCATACCCTTATGTCAAAGGAAACAGCAGCTTATAATTCAGCTTACAAAATGACTTCCCTTGAATTTCAGACTGCTGTTGCTTGAGAGTCTCAGAGCACAGAATCCATGAGGTGTGCTGGGACCACCACATCCCATCCAGCCCCTCCCTGGGAGCAGGGCCAGCCACAGCAGGAAGCAAAACCCAGCCTTGCTCTGTACTTGCACCAGAACTGTGCTTTCTGGCCACTGTAAACACTCTCCCCAATAATTTTGGTAGCCTCTGTGGTTTCAGTACAGACTGAAGTCCAACACAGACATTTCCCTGTCGACTTTCTACAGACACTTTGAATAAACTAGGAGTTTCACCTGTTTTTTAAACTACTATTAAACACTTAGGAGTGTACTTCTCTCGCTGAACTTCTGATCCTTTAAAATTAAATTACCCTCTCTTGGTGAACCAGATTAAAAAAAAAAAAAAAGAAAATACATTGTAAAGCAGAATAATCTCACCTTGCCCTGGTTTTCCTGATTAAGCGCTATTAGGATGAATGTCTTCCCTCATGTGAATTATTTCCTTGAGGTACTCCCTGTTGGACTGCCCTTCAGTTATCTCTAAAAGCTGCGAAGTGATTTGTTAATGTGTTTCTCTGTTTCAGAGCCTGGAAAGAATTGTTTCAACCATAAATAGAGCCCTGCCCCTAAACTCATCAAAACTTTTCCCCATGCAAACTAATCCTAAAATGTATATTAAGTTATAGTGTGGGCATTTAGCACAACCCCAGTTAACTATTAGGCCATTTTTCCTTTCAGGAGGACATAAAAAGTAGTTGCTAATTGCTATTAAGATGATATTAAATCTGCTAATAGTAAGATTAACTCATCTGAGGCTGTCCACTTTTATCAATGAGGACACTGTGCTAGACTGAGGACAAAAAGTAGGTAGTACTCAGAACCAGCCCCCTCAGTAGCACTGCAGCTGTACATGTCAGGATACATCTAGAATTTTTACTGTCTAATTAAAGACTGTGGCTTAACCTCCCTCCAGCAGGTGCTTAGCTTGGGATCTCTGAACTGCAGCTATCCTGCCTCTTTGTGGAAACTTTTAGGCAGAAAGCTCTCTTCCATATTTCTATTTATATATAGAAATATTTATATATAGAAATATATAGATAGAGCTTTCTACCTCACTCTTAAGACCCATGCGGAAACCTTACACACAAAAATTCTGCTGTCACTTTTTGTGCTCTTTTTGCCATCACTGATGCAATCCTTTTCAGAGGGGAAGGTGGCAGCTGTGGCACTTCTGTTTAGTCCCTCAGAACAGGCAGTGCTTTTCTGTGCTTATCCCAGCCTGGTTCTATCATTCAAAGCTTAAAGTTCCAGCCTACCCTAAGTAAATTATTAAGATGAAATTTGATCAGCTGAGGCCCAGTGACGTATTCAGAAAACTCATTGTTGTGACCCTAAAGTAATGTCTCTGTAAGCTGAAAAGTAAATTTGTCGATTAGGGACTTCAGTAATGTTTTCCTTCAGATGAAATCATTCAGGTTTGCATTAGTCACAGTTTTTGGGGTTTTATCACTCATTAATGTGGGACAGAACTTTTGACTAGAGACAGCTCTCTCTGACAACTGTAAATCTTTTCCACCGTGAGGAAAATTCTGTAGCCTGAATGACTGTTTCTGCTTTGCCTTCTGCCACAGGGGCAGTCAAACCAAAGAAATGCCATCTCAGGCATAGTCTGTGTCTGGGACAATACCCACAATTAAATAGAGGAAAATCCAGAAACTCTTAATGCTGGTTGAGTGAATAAGCTGTGGAAAGTCTTATTTCCTAATTTTGAAAAATAGAGGAGGTAGCTTATAAATTTACAAAAAACTATTTTAAAGGTTAGTGGTAACTTTGGATTACTTCCCGTGAGTGGGAGCACCTACCTGTAGGTTCAGCTGCATGGTTTTAAAAACATGGTACTTTTAAACAGATTAGAAGAGCATTTTGGTCTTTTTCCCTATAAACATAAGTATCAGGGTTTTTTCTTTTAAAATTTATTTTCACTGTGCTTTTAGAAAGATTTTATTTAGAAAAGGATACAATTAAATGTGGTGACATAATCCAAGCAAGTACTGGAAAGCCTCTTGAATATCTTTTTTATGCAATACTTCTAGGAATCAAAATAATTTGTGAGAATCTATGAGATCAAAAATAACACAAAATTGTTTTTAAAAAGATGAGAGCTGTCTTTGTTCTGCAAAATGTCTTGCTGATTTTGTAAGCTTAGCAAAACCTGAGGAATTAAATTTTCTTCTGTTTAGTTCTTGATGTAGAAGTACTTAGGGTACCTCTCAGAAACATCTCTGTGGTCTTAGTTACACAATGAAAAGGTTGAAGACAAAAGAGTAATAAATCTGTAACTGTTCCCCCTAAATCTCCATTTTGTATAATTTTTCTTCCTAAGATTATAGAATTAAGTAGAATCTTAAATTACTAATGTATATCAAACTTTGGAGCAACAGATTTTTCAACAACAAGAGCAAGGCAAATAGATGAAACTTTAATTACAACATTATACAATTAAGCAGCTAATAATAATCTACTGAAGTTGATCAAGTGGGAATAGTTCAGTAAAATCACTGGAAAAAAAAAGATGTACACCTGTGTGTGTGCTAAAATGCTGATGAAAATAATAGCCATAATTTCCTAAAGTGTTTTAATTTTTTTTTTAAAAATCTTGAGTTACACAGTTACTAAAAAACAAATAAATCATTGATTATAATCCCTTGATCTTCACACATTAGCATCGTTCAATGTTCTACCGTCCAGTGTAGAGCAAGCTACAAAAACACATAACCAAATGTATCCTGACATGCATTGTTACAGTGCTACTTAAGGGTCTAATTCTGAGTATTTCCAGGCTTAATATACAGAATGTTGTTTAATTCTGCCCAAAGGAAAATACTTGCTAGTGAGGGTTGAATAAAAAAGTAGACTGTTGTCAGATTTAATTCAGAAAGTCTCTGTGCTAAATAAAGATTTATCTTGCTTGGCCTTTTCTCTGGCAACTTTTCTTCTAGGAACACTCTTAACAGATTGAAAGCTCAAAATATGAAGCTCATCTTTGCAAATTCCTCACAAAGTTGCTGCAAATAACAGCTAAATATTATTGCCAGTACAACAGGAATGTAGCCAAGACCTGCAAGTACAAGAGAGCAGTAGGGTATCCTTGCCTTTGAATAATTTGCCCTCTTCCCTACATATTTGCTAAGATGACTTAAAGCAGTTCCTTCTACTGAAGCAAAGCACAGAGTCCAAAGCCTCCAGGTCTCTTGGATCTCATGGTGGATCTTGCTGCCAAGCAAATACCTCCTGATTGGTATCAATGGCTACAGCAAAGGTGATGATCTGGGGCAGGATGTTACATAGTGAGCCTGAACACGGGGCTTGCACAGAAAGGCAGAAGGGGAAAAGAGGAACTGGAGGTCCAGAGAAGAGTTTCCACAGGTCCAGGACTAGCAGCTTACAAACTAGAGTTAAGAAATCCCACAGTTACAATGGTAAATATTAAAACACTAAACAGGACTTTTGAAAGAAAACTAGATTTTCCTTGCTCTAGGGTATGAGTTATGACTATAGCATGTTCTCAGAAAAAAAAAGGCAAGAAGAGCAGTTTCTGGAAAAATAAAATTTCTTCCTTTTTGTCAGAAGCTGATTCGGTGAGACTGTTGCTGCCTCTCCCAAACAGTGGGTTTTCTGGGGTGTCCAGTTCCAAACACAGCACAGGTTTTGGTTGGCAATATGCTGCTGAACAGGAAGTGTAGCTAAAGGAATTTACAGGAATACAGAATCTTCTTTATTCCCATCAGGCTGAGTGCTTTTATAAACAGCAGTTGTGTTTTGTGATATATCCAAGTAATTCTTGGCATACTCCAGGTTCTACACTAATATGCACAATGTACAAAGTAATATGGCATGGTATGAATAGATAAGGACTTTTGTTCTTACAGTGCTATTTCAAAAACAGCCTAACTCAGAATCTTATGACCTAAATCCAACTGTAATAATTTGGAACCTTTTAGGAAGTAGTTTCCCAAATGAACTGTGATTCTAGGTCCGAGTCACAGTAAGATGTGCTATTTAAAGACAATTGTAGTTCTGCAAGTTAATATTGCGGTTTCTTGAGTGCTTCAGCCAGTGTTTATAACCTGCTTTACCAAAGAGCACCGAATTGTTGAGACAAACTGAAATCAATGAAAAGAGCGACCTCCACCTTCCAAAAATGGATTAGCGTGCAATGAGGAAAAGCCTCCTCTCTCTGGAATTTGACTGGCTCCAAGTTCCATTTTCTGTGTGTGCCTTCTGTCCTATCGCCTGTGCTGTGCAAAAAGCAATAACCAGCTTTGACATTATCTCCAGCACTTATGTTTCTCTAAAATTACATTCCGCTTCTGGGTGTTTTTTCCCAGACTTTATCAATTAGGTTGTTCTTTTAACCTTTTATTCCTCCTTCCCTTCTGTCCTCTCTGATTCCATTTGGTGTATCACAAAGTCTTTGCTGATGATTTCCTAATAAAATAGTTCTGTGATTTTTACATTTATAGTGAGAGCACTGCAGCCCTCACCCAGAATATACTACTCGCTAGGTGCCTGAAGATTACGTTTATACGCTGAATTTGGAATGTTTGATTGTATATTTTTTGTATCAATATGGGAAAGGATTGGCCAGAAACCTTCATTTTTACCTCTATCAATTTTATCTCCCCTAGAAATCACCAAATAATTAAATCAAGAATTTAGGATAAGTGAATTATTATTTCACTTACCTGAGGTAAAAACATCTTGTCTTCCTTAGATGCAATGTAGATAAGAAAGTTTCTGATTCTGAAAAGCAATGATCTCCATAGTGATAGGAAAGATACTTTGGAAGGATTATTTTATTTGTTTCCAGGGTTAGGGTCTTTTTTGTAAAGATGAGAGGAAAATTATTTCTATTTACATAGAAAGAAGATTCTGAAAAGATCCTAACTGCAAAATTACCAGCTTGCAGTTATTGTAATTAGTGCTTCCCACACTGTATTCATGCCATCCTGTCATGGCCATTTGACAAATGCTGCTGATTTGGAAGCTTGGATAAGAAATATTGCTTTAGACTTTTAAAGTAGGAGTTTAGCAGTTGTATCATCCCACATTTATCAGGAACCCATATATAATCTAAATATAATGTATACAAAACTGTGCAAGGCGCTGTTTTTACCATTTCTAAGAATGCTCTTTCCGAGTAATTAAATACTCTATGGTGCAATAGGGATCAGCTGCTTAATCACTGAAAGGTTGGAGAGGGCCAGAAACAATATTTAATGATTCATTAATGTTGAGAAGGGAGGCAGAGTTGCAAATGATCATTCATCTCTTAGGAGTGAATTGATAAGTCTGCTATAGGTACCGAGGCTCTGGTTTTGTTGGTTTGTTTGTACTAAGCAGAATTCATGAGGGCTGGAGTCAAGGGCTGTTTCCACTTGCTTGTGCTCCCTCGTGCTGTGTCCCCCTCCCTCGTGCAACAGCAGCCTCAGGGTGTCCAATCTGTATTTTCAGTTCATGCTGCCCTGGTGAATCAGAGAGGGACAACCGAGCTCCTGACATTTTTTTTAAAAAACCCTGAATGTAACAGCTGGCTGAGAAAGTCTTTATTTCCTGACGTGTATATTCTTCTTATATTCTCTTTGTGTAGGTTGTTGGAAATTAGAAAAGTAAAATAATATTTCTGTTAAGAGCAAAATGCACCATAAACTCATGTGTCCCTCTAAGCAAAGACCCTACCAGAGTATGGTGAAAAAAGAGCAAAAGACAAGACTTAGATCCCAACTTGCTTTTGTACATTTAAGGCTGCGTATGGACAGCTCATAGAAAGAAAAAATGAGGGAATATTTCACTTATGCTCATATAAACATGTTTATATACCTATATATATATAATACATAAAACACCTGAATCTCTTTCTCCTTAGAAAGACAGAAGTTAAACATTTGGAAATAGACTCCCTTGGGAGCGGTAGGGTCCCAGAATGCCTTGAATTCAGAATATCTATTTTCAACTCTTGTTTTCTTTTTCCTACAAAGAGACTTGCTTAAGTGAACTGTCCTTTTAGCTAATTCATGACAAATTACCTCAGAATTTCTTTTTTAAGTTTTTGAGTGAAATTTTATGGAATGATGGAATAAATGAAAAAGGAAAATTACTCCTTTGAAGGTGGTGGTAAGCATTGTTATAAAAGGGCTGTATCTGTTATAAATTAATAAAAATGAATCCCAAATTGGAGTAAAGCAGTTTTGATTATTTTCTTAAAGTGGCTATTAGTAGAAATTGATTTGAGATACTAACTCAGCTCTTATTATCTTGCTTGCTGTAAAGTATATTATTCTGGCCTTAATTGTGTCTTGCCATGTTTGATATTGACATAGTCAAGGCTAGGTTTGCTCAATAATCACAGCTGATTATCATCTCTGAAAATAACTATACATTGTTAATTCATTGAGGGCATAAATCACCTTGTAGTGTCCTGGTGAAAACTTATTAGAATGTCAAATGAAGTTATTAGATTAAAGAAGAAAGGTTGTATAAATTAACATCATGATAAACACTATGTATTATGTCACTGAAAGATGACTGTGTTGTAGACATGTATTTCCATATTTAATGTTGCAGCAGTTTAACTCCACTTTCTGTATCAAAAAATAGGAAGAACCATAGTAGCCATGTTTTTATTTTCTGCCTTTGAAAGAGCACTTTTAAATAAGCTGTGTCAATAAACTGAGAAAATATCTAGCGGCAAAAAACCAACTCACAACCCAAATTTTGATCAAGCACTGAAAGTTGTTCACAGGGACTGTGGAGTGTCCATCCTTGGAGACACTCAAAAGCTATCTAGACATGGTCCTGAGAAAACAGCTTTAAGTGGCTCTCCTATAGCAAGGAGACTGTACAAGATGACCTGCAGAGGTCCCTTCTAATTTCAACCATTTTCTGATTTTGTGAAATTTTGATTAAGATACTCTTAATGTTGTGTGGTTGAGCAGTTTACTGGTAGTTCAGAAAGTATCTCTCACCAGTAAGGTTTATTCTACCTGCCTCAAATAACTCTGCTGCGAGACCTGGCTCTCCAATACGTATCTTCAGGTAGAATCCAGCAGCAGTTCTTTTAATCAAACAAATGACACTTTTAGGAGCTTTCTAAGGATAAAGACAAAAAAAACCAAACCCAAACAAACCAAGGAAAAAAAAAGGTTTTAAAAGAGTTTTCCAAGGAAATCAAGGCTCTGTGTTATGTTACACTTGGATGCGCAACCTCCAATGTTATCAATGCAACGTTCAGTCTGAGATAAAGATATTTATGCTTTTATATGGAGGCACTGAACCCTGAAGTATGAGAATTTGAGCACAAGGAAAATCTTCTTCGATACTTTCATTCCCTATTTGAATTAATTCTTGAAGATAAACTGTTCTTTATGATTTGAGCAGTCATTTTGAGATGAGTTTCCTGACAGAATTGATAATTCACATACTGTTTTCCCTCTTCTCTAGATTAATGTTTAATCATTGTGAAAGTCACGTTCACATAAGTCCATTTCTTCTCTGCTGAAAAGCAGACCTGTAAAACTTTGAATAGTTGCCCCAGTTAGCACAACACTGATATTGCAGTGAGAAGGAATTGAAAGAAAAGACAACATTAATTTATATTTTAATTTTTTTTTTAATTTTGCTTTTCACAGCCATCCCTAGATATCCAAACTGCAGATGTTCAGTGCACCTCTTCAAGAACTCACTGCTCAGGTCACTACTGTGTGATTTCTGTCACGTAGTTACTTCGTTAACCACGTTTTTCTTCCTCCCATGCTGAGTTGAGAACTTGGGTGGGGTTCTTTGGTTTGTTTTTATTATATTGTTATTGATATGACACTATTAATCACAGAATTGCAAAGATAAAACAAACATCAAGTTGAACTCAAAAGCCAAACTGTGCCAAGAGCTGGCTTTCATACTCAAACTGACAAACCATCATTTTCAAGGTATCACAGGGCACATCTGTAGTACTGATTGCAATCCACACACAGCACAGTCGTGTCTAGAAATAGATCCTAACACTTCCCACGCTATTTCAGGCATGTTAGATGGTAGGATTTATCATGTCCAAACAGAATTTTCGGGGTTTTTTTAATTCCAGCATCTCAGCAAACACTTAGGCCAGGCTTCACTTTAAGCTTATTTGTATTAGGTAGATATATTATTGCGTTATTACTTCCCTTTCCTGAATACAATTATTTTCCATAAATGAATCTTGTCTTGAAAGACAAAATGATTTGGGTAATATAGCTTGGGGAGAGTGCCTGCTTACGTTTTCCATGTGCCATTACTAAACATATGATATTCATTTAAAAAGGGAAAAAAAATGCCTTCGTACCCTGAGGAAGTTCAAGAATCAGATTAAGGGATAATGGATCATTATCAGGACTATATAAACAGCTTTTGTATTGATTAATCCATGTTACAACTCTTTAAAAGAGCTAATAATTTTAGTGCCAAATAAAGAAGAGATTGCAGTTTCCAGTGAGGAAATGGCTGTAATTGCCATTGGGGTGGCAGATAAGAGATGATTATTAGACACCATCCATTGTTGTGATCCAGCAGTGAAGCTGCTGACCACAGAGGCCATTATTGTACAGACAAACACCAAATTGCACAGCACGTGCTGGTCTCTGATACCCACTCCATGTGATAAAATAACAATAAGAAATGGTATGGCTGTTCAGTGTTCTTTTCATCATGAACCTCCCTATTTCTGGGTATTCTCTTGTCTCTTGATCATCTCAAACCACAACACACATGAACTAAGCAGGGATATTATCTCAGAATGTTCTGTTTATGATACGGCTTGGCATCCAATCACATAGAAAATACAGTGTTTTGTGATAATGTAAGATGCTTTTCCAAATCAAAATTTATAAAGGCTAAAAATTGTCCCTCGCTGGCACATCTTCTACAGTCACTTCTGGAGAAATGTGAAACTTTGCTTCTATAGAACTCATTTCTTTTTGTAAGACAGAATATGCTTTGGCATCTTTGTAGGTTCGTGTCCTCATCAGACACAAAATGTTATTGATCTCCTTAAGAAGAAGAAAGGAACTGGATTAGAATTATTACTCCTCCGTGTTTGAGACCTACATAAGACCTTCCTCTATAGCTGGGAGTTACTAACAGATAATGTCTATTTTATCTGTAATTAAGGAAAGAGAATCAGACTCTGGAAAAAGTTGATTTTCAAATAAAGTTTCAAGTTGATAGCTCAAATCCCTTTAATTTCATTAGTCTTCTTATAGACGAATAAAATCAAAAAAGCATGTATCTACCACATCTGTTAACTTTTAGCATTTAAATTTTAGTAGTACTGATAGAATTGTCACATTTCTTTATTCTAACTCACATATGTGAAATGCAGTTTGAAAGGTGTTTTGTGTTAAGCGTTGAGTCATCCTTTTGAAACTGGATTCCTTATGGTAAATGGCGGCATTAGTGCAATTATTGGCAATTTACAGTTATCAAGCTAAAAGCATTCTCAAGTGGATTTAACTAGTTCAGAGGTGATGGCTTCTTAAGGCAGCGAAAAGCTACTTGTTTCATCTTTATCCTTCCTTGTAGCCTTGCTTGCTGGTTTCTAGAGAACATTTTAAGTGCCCCACAACTTGGAATTCAGTTGTTTTAAGGTTGTTTTTACAAGTTTCCATCAGGATTCCATTCAAGTTCAGCATTAATGAGGACTCACAATAAGCAGCTACCTGTAAAACGCTTTCAGCTGGGGCCTGCCTGTCTGTAGCGCATCTTGACTGTAAAATTTTTGCCAACAGCTGCTATCCTATGTCAGCCTACAGCATTCACTGTAATATCAATGCAGAATTAGAATGCATAAGATTTTAAGAAATTCTTCCATAGCTTCCAGAACAGCTCATTGAAGTAAAAGCAGTTATCTAGATGATGTTGATCAGAATAACTATAAATAAGATGTGCTTGTACAATGGCTGATAACAAAACGGCCACCTTAGAAGTGGCTAAAATTTCTGTTCCCTTAAAAAATACAGCAACTTGCTCTTCTTTTTGCACAACTTTTCCTCACCTTCCTTTGGAGTCGAGGAATTAGATCTTTTGAGAGTGTAAGAAAACTAGTCTGGAGTTTAAACCTGAAAAATAATCTTTTCAAATCTATACAGTGCCTTTTAATAGAGAGCTTATTTTTAAATTGTGCCTATGTTAGATTGCAAATTGCAAACATTTTGGAGGTTATTAGTCCCAGAGAGACTTGCAAAAAGTATGTTTTCAAAAATATCACCACAATGTAAAGCATTACAATACACCATTGACCAAAGGTATTAAAATAAAAGCAGAGCTAAGTATCCAGCAAACAAAACAGGTGCAGATGTGACAATATATTGAAAATGTCACTTAGAGGGAATTTTTCATTATACTTTATTTTCAGGTCTACTTTTAAAAGCTTCATTGTTGTGGGGTTTCTATCACTCTTCTCTTCTTTCCACTAGAAGATTATTGCACAAATGAGACCAGTCTGGCATTTTTTTTCCTCAGCATTCTCTCTAAATTTCTTTTACTTGGATTTTTCTCATTACTACTAGATTCAGCTGATTTAAATACTTCATTGACCTCCTTTCTATCTTATACTCTCTGAGGACTGCTATTGAAAAGTTACACTACCATTATAACCCCTAAATGATTGCTCAGTGCAGCTCTGCGTTCACTAGCTCTTTTAATATTTCATTATAAGTAAAAACGGTGGTCACCTTTGTTACTCTGCTCTGAACTCAAACATTTCATTTATTTCTTTCTGAAATGTTAATCCCAGAATTTAGTATTATTTTTAATGCACATTTCCACCAAACTAGATTAAGAATTCATTAGTAAAACCACTTGAAATCACTTCAGTTGCAGAAGCACTGGGCTGAGTGTTCTCAGCATTCGCCAAAACCAAATCCTTGCAGTCTGAAAGTCTGCTACATTGAGCCAATGTCCATGACATAAAAGAAGGCTGAGGCACGCAAGAGAGGATTGACTTGAATACTTATGATTTGACATGTATTTTTGGTCTTTTAGCATTTAAATAATTTCTGATGTATAAAATTCAGACTGACAACTAATACAGAAACAGAAGGAAAGTTTGAAAATGCAGACTTTTGGAGAGCAATGGTCTGTTGCATTTTTTTCTTCCAGATAAACCATTACATAAAGTAGCATTTCTATTCCAACAGAAGAAAATAGGTGGAGACCTTCCTCTTATCAGAAAAGCAAGTTGGGGTCTGACGTTGATGTTATTCTGACTTAAACGAGACAAATGCTTCATTTGAAAACTGTCAGCCATGTACAGCATCTTGTAGCTGAAAATGAAAGGGGAGAAAGAAAGAGAGAACACCAGTCCTTTTTGTTATGCTATTCTTGCTAAAATAAAATGGCAGATAGTCATAAAACTGGAAGAAAACAAGTTGGTGATGTTTGTACCCAGTCAAGCGCAGCTCTCCTTTCATCTGGATAATGAATCATTCACACATGCACAGTCAAATTTTCACTTTCTCTGACATGTAGGTTTTAATCAACAGATTGACATTGTCTGCTGAAAATTGCCTGTAATCAGGGCTGTCCTCAGTTGGGGAAAAGTACATCAGCAAGCCACAGCTCCAGAAACGTGTAGTTTTGCGGGATTCTCTGATAGTTTTGGTGAGGAGTAACCTCTTAGCCACCTTTTTCTCCTAGTTTGCACACATATTTTATCATCTTTATCTTGCTTTATAGGTCAGATGGCTACAGTCAGTCTACAGATGCAACTGTTTATCACTTGCCTAGCAAGTCCTGCTAGGTTTCCAGTATTCCATGGCCATGGTCAATTCTCTGGTGGGGCAGAGGAGCTGCCCTAGAAGATGAAATTCATTGTTTCTTTCTTGCACTGCATCAGCACTCATGAACAGGACCCAGTCGGTTTCTTTTTGCAAACATCCTACAGACGCCACATGGATTTGACCTCGAGCTGACTTTGACACAATAATTGCCAGAAAAGAACCAGACTTGACACAGTGGTTTACTTAACTGTACACATATTTTACTGTGTGCTGTTTAAACTAGCACACTGCACTGTTTACAACGCTTTACTAATATATTTGAAAAAGTAATTGGATAGTTCTAACTATGTAAAATTGCTTATATGAGTGTGACAATGTGGTACACTGCTGCTAAGAAGGTTTTAATCAACTCAACATTGGGTTCATTTGGTTACTAATCTCAGATGTCTATGCTTCATTTTTATATTATAGGGAGGAAGTTTTCATAAATATTGAAGACAGACTAAGTAAAAGTAATTATTTAGGGCTTAGCAGGGAGTGTAAGCAATAGAATGAAAAGCCATATGAGCTGAGGTAGAGATTATTTTTTTTATAAAGTAATTCTTTGAGTATAAGGTAGATTTACAGGAAAACTGTGGATCATCAACATCATATGAAAGCAATACTGTAAACTTGTTTACTTGGAGTATATATGTGCTTCAAGAGTCACCTTGTACAAAAAAGATGAGCTTTAATTACAATAAACATCTGTTCCTCTTATAAAATGGAAGTCAGCTTCTAAAAAATCGTGGGTTTTTTCCTCCTGCATTCTTTCCTTATGCTTACAGTTTTACAAATACATGGTTTCTGAAAATGTTTTCAGAAATTTTATTGGCACAATACATCCTCTCTGTGGGGTTTAGCTGAGGGGTCAGTTTGTGACAGGGCTTTGGTGGCTGGGACCCTGGGCTTTGGGGATCCTGGGCTATGGGGAGCCTGGCATCCCTGGGATTGGAGGGCTGGGGATCCTGGGCTTTGGGGATCCTGGGCTATGGGGAGCCTGGCAGCACTGGGTTTGGAGGGCTGGGATCCTAAGGTTTGGAAAGTCTGGCATCTCTGGGATTGCAGGGCTGGGATCCCGGGCTTTGGGGAGCCTGGCAGGGCTGGGACCCTGGGCTCTGGGGAGCCTGGCAGCTCTGGGATTGCAGGGCTGAGCCCATGGTCTTTGGGGAGTCTGGCAGCCCCAGGATTGCTAGGCAGGGATCATGGCTGTGCTGCTTTACATCAGTTTGTTCATGATTCTCCTCAGCTTCTTGATGAGCGCATGTGGCTTTTGCTGGGCTAGTGTGGGTGTCCTCTGGTTCCACAGGAGTAGGTGTTGCTGTACATCACACTTCTGAAGCAGCTGCAGGTCCCTGAGTCAGCTCTGGGTCGGCCACAGCTCTGCTGCTGTCCTTGTCATCCCCTCAGGCCCCGTTCCCATGGCTGTGCCTGGCCATCCCAGCTGTGGCTGTCCCCAGTGCCCCACGTGGGATCTGATCCTGATCCCAGCTGCCAGGACACAGCCCAGCCTCAGCCTCCTCCGTGGAGGTGCCTGTGGATTGCACTCTGAGCTGCCCTGTGGGCTCTGCTGCCTTGCCCAGGTGTGTTGGGCCAGACCCAGCTCTGCTGCCACACCATGGCACCTCTCCCTCCCTCCCTCCCTCCCTCAGCTTTCACTGAGCCCTGGCAGGAGTTCACCACTGCTGCATCTTCCTAGGCCTTCTTAAAATACAGTCTTGAGGACTTGTACAAGTTAAAAGCAAAGTGAAAACTGCGGAAAAGGGAGTGAGAAACAAAAATAAAGTATTTTTCCCACTTTGTGTGCAGAAAAACTTTACACTGCTCTGATCAGTAACAGCAAAGGCATTTACAGCACCAGCTTGTTTTAATGCAAGAAGAAAGTTTAATTTAGCATGACCTTATTCTTTGGGTTTGTTTTGTTTATTCCTCAGGGTGCTTTCCTGCCGCCAGCGGGGACGCAGCTCTTCGCTCGTGTCCCGAGCATCCTGAGGCAGAGGCTGATCTCCCACAGGGTGAGTCACGGCTCGCGCAGCCTTTTCTGGGGAGCTTTTCCTCTCTTCTGGGGGCACTGCTGCCACTCTGACAGCTTTGCTGCCTTTGCCTTTTACTCTGTTCTTGTCTTGAGGAATTTTTTCATCTGGCATTGTGGTAATTAAAGACAAGTGAGTCAAGCCTTACCTTGGATGAGGGAAGACAAGAGCAGAGGAAAAAAGAGGCTCAGACGTAACTCTTTTCTTTGTTCTCATCTATCAAAGAAGAACCTGCCATATGTTTTCTACTCCTTTGCTGCTTGTTACATCGTAAATTTGACACCTATTAATTACATGTTACATTATAAAAATTTTTAGGTTTTTAAAGTGATTCATATTTTCTTCTATGTCTTCTTTGCAATGTTACTTTTTGATTTTGTAATTGCAGACTTGGATTTTTTAATGTTTTTACATGAAATCTGGAATGTTTTTTTTTTACCTGAAAGGTATATAGGAAACATATCATGCATGACAAATATATTAACTATATTTGATCTCACTAATGGAAGTTGAAGTTTCTCCATTAAATTTAATGGAAATGTAATGATTTACGCCAGCTGTGAAAATCTGTTTGGTTGTATTTGCTATAGGAAATCCATTTGTTTGGTGGAATGACTCGGCTCTTTTTTCTGAATAATTTAAAAATATTTATTTGACTGGTTATCAATTCTCAATCTGTAAAAGTTTATATTTGGAGGATTACTGGTAGTGAGGCTACTTCATGACTATGGAGAGAGCGCTGTTTCTAGAGGCTTACAGCTTTTATCGGTCTACAGGGTTTAGGTCTACCATGACTGCAGTGTTGGTCCAGTTTATTGGGAGGTGATGGACACTGTCAGGCTCAGAGTCCATCATTTTCTGTGTATTCAGGGGGTGGTGGTGATGGAAAAGAGCCACAGAATGCTGGGCTTGTTTTGGTCCTTTTGAGAGGAGGGCTCAGCAAACATGAGCCTGCTCTTCCATAGGTCTTGTTCCAGAACAGCTGTTGTTTGTTGTTGATGGAGACTTGACCTCTGACTGGGAATTCTAAACTGGAATTGCCATACAAGCCTGTAAAGTGCAGCCTCAGCTGAACAAAGCAGCCCTTTGCTGTGTTGGGTGCTGCACTTGGCAATGGCCTCCTCCTCACAGCTTAAAGCCATCCTTAGTTAAGGCTTCCAGGTGAAAGTGTTTGCCTTCTTTATTACTTTTCTTTCATAGTTAAACCCATTACTGCTAAAATTTCACAAAATAGCGCTTCTGTCCAGGGTTCTGCCCTGTACAAAGGAGCAGTATGTGTTTTGCTGTCTGTGCTGTTTTAACACTTGATCTTTCATTTCTGCCTTTATAGCACGGTGTGACCTCTCATCCGTGCTATATTGTGTCTGTCCTTGTGGACTCCTTTCCTTTCACTTTGGAGATATTTCACTTTAATTTCTTCTCAGACCATATCTAGTCTACTGCTTATTTCCAGTGGAATTCATGTTTCTTATCTGCAGGCCAAGCACGATTCAAACTATAAATTTCATTTCTTTTAGTATTTTCTGCTAAGCTACCACATTTTGAGAATTACTTTTTGCTCCGACTTTCCACAGTTTTAATTTTTAGCCTTTTGAAGAAATGATCTCAATGTTCAGACAAGCAAATTGCTAAGCATTTTCAGGTTTCAATTTAATCTATTGTAACTAACCTCATTATTTGATAAAACTGAGTTACAAAAGTAGATTCCCTCAAGTGTGGAGTATACAAACCCTATTTTTATTTATGTATGGAACAAAATTACTGGCTGTTCGGAAAATTCAAAGCATTTTAAAATTGGTTCTATTGTTCTTTAACAACGATTCTGCTAGTACTTCCCATTTCTTCTCAAGTTTTATTTCCTCAAGTACAGAATGTTAATTTCATGATCAGATATGCATTCTATGTGAGAGAGATGAATACCACTTTCTTAGGATTCTTTTGCTCAACTGTTTTTGTACGTTAACATCAAAAAGCACAAATCAACTAATCTTATAATTTGATTGTAATTCAAATTTTAAGAAAACCCATGCAAAAGGGGTCGTCTTTTGAAGGTGACTAATCTTAATAAAATTGCACCATAGGCATTATAAAATAATTTAATAATTGGAGAAATTGTGACACTTTAAGAAATCTAGTGAAGCTTAGGCCTTATTAATGTGTAACTAGCAGTGGAGGATTTGAAACAAGGGTGAATGTGCTTTTTTGATACACATGAAGAGGCCTGCTGGTGAGAGGGTGGCTGATGTATCTTTACACAGGTATGAATGTTTTTTTCACAACACACTGAAGAGTTTCAGTAGAACATATGTCATGACATGTTAAACAGGTATTCTGTCAAATGCTTTAAAAAAAATAGTCCACTGAAGTCTGGAATTAGAAATATGCAGTTACAAGGATGGGTCTTTATATGTGTATATTAGTGCATGTGCCCACATGTACATGCAAAAGTAAATTCCATATGGAAATTGGAAAGGAAAAATTTATTTTGGCAGTTGAAAAATACTGTTCAGCTTTACTTTCAGTCAAGGAAAAACACAGGTTTACGTGTGGAGTGAAAAACCTATGCTGCTAAATGTGAACACTTCTTTGGTTTTATGTTTAGCCACCACCTTAAGCTTCCTTTGATGGTCCCATTTTCAACTTAAATGAATCAGTTATCCATGGTCTTTCCACAATGTTTTTTGTCTGCAGAGGTACGTAATCTATTAGGGAACAATTATGTTGCTTCAGAATTAAATAGTTACTTGTATAATATCCAAAATACTCCATTGGAATTATTACACTTAGACATTTTTGGTTATTATTCACTAAATAAACAGGCTTAGGAGAGAAACTTACCAATGTTCTTGTATTGAAAATTTCTTTATTAGCTAAAATACACAATTGGAAGAATTTACTAAATTTCATAATATTTTTTGCTTTTCATTCAATGAATTCTTAATTTCCTCTTCTTTTTCAAGGAACAACCAAGCATGGGACGGTTACAAAAGACTTTTCTTGAAAAGTGTTTCAGATTCCTAAATAATGGCTTAGATGGAGGTTGTTCAACTGTTCTCCTCAGAGGTTGCATGGTGCACTTGTCTGAACTGATTTTCAGGAAAGAGCTTAATTTTAATTTTTTGATCAGCCCAATTCCTTCCCTTTTCCACAAAAAACCTTAGGAAGGCTTAGAGCCATTCAGTACAAACCAGTACAAACCAAATGAGTCACTTTAGAACCAGGTTGTTTTCTTTGGATGTTTAGAATTTTTTATGTCTAAAATTAAACCTGAAACCTTTCAAAAAGGCATTTCCTTCCCTCTAATTATGTCTTAATGAGAATAGCTTGATACTTTTAAAGAAAGGACTCAGAATCCTAAATACCTATGAAGCATTGATTAGATTTATTTTAGCTGTGTGTTCAACCATGGTACATTATTTTTTCCCCCGCTGACTGAGACTTGCAGGAAGTGAAGTATAGTTCTTAGTTCGCAGTACCAGTTTGTTCACTTTTCATTGCATTTGCAAGATATTGTACATTAAATCATTTTTAAATATTGATTTGCTCAGAACTGATTGCAGGTTCTGCTGCTAATCACTACACTATTCTTTATTTTTTGTTCTGTTCAAGATTTAAGTATCCCATTATAAGGCAGCTTGCTTTACAAGAAGCAATGTTAGGCAATGATGAACTATTCAAAACTATTCCAGAATCAATTGAATTGGTCATAGGGTAACTCCACACATCTTTCCACCAGCAGGTGCTGGTCCTGAGACCAGTAGACTCAAGGAGGAGCAAGATGTAGATCCTGGAAAGCAGAGATGGTGAGGTTGTTTGGCCGTTTCATGTAAATACCATTATTAATGACAGAAGAACATTAACTTTACAGATGAAAGAAACTTTGGGGTGAGAACTATGAAGCTGCAACTTTGGAATTCTCACATATTCTAAATATATTCCAGTGGCTACATAGGAAAAGAATTAATTGGAATGGTCAGAGTGGGTCCAAATATTTGTAGATAGGCATTTACTAATTAGTTCCTAGGTGTGATCTTAACTGCAATATGTATTTGTGCATGTGCTGTTAGCACACAGCAAATGTGATATTAAATATATTCACCGAAGAGGTTTAAGTGAATGCTTCTTACCTCACATTGTATAATGCATGAGTACATACAAAGCTCGTTACTTGGGCTTAGCTTGTTAAGCTGCAGTAACGTGGCCATATTTCTAATCCTTAAGAGTGTCAATATCAAGATTTAATACTGTTTAATGAATGCAGTTTAAATTGATACCTCTTGTTAATTTGGATTAACTTTCAAGGTGTCCCTATGACAAATGTGGAGAATATGATAATATTTGTTTTACTGTCCTCTAAACTAGTAGGAGCCATTATGCCTTCACCTTACTGTTCACTAAAAGCATCGTTTGCAAGCATTATTTTCATGGCCACGCAGTCTCTCATGAATCATATAAAGCACTGTTAACTGCTGTATTTTATACAGGCAAGCATATTTTTGGGAGATCGATGAATATCATCTCTCCTGAGTACCCATCTACATTTTTGTACGGGTTTTATTTTCCATTCAGCACAGCATTTTTATAGGGTTAGTAATAGCTATATTTACAAAATCGTTAATGTTTTGTAAGACGTAAATGTGTAGGGCAAAGAGATTATGGCAAAATAATTAAATGCTTAAGTCAATTTTACCTTTTGTTCTGCAGTTTCTGTCTTAAATTTTTTCGAGGAGGCAATAGTTTGAAATCGCAGTAGTTGGTAGTAAAAGGTTTAAACTTTTTCTGCATTAATAGGTGTATGCAAGTGATAACAAAATCATCAATACATTTGAAAATGAGTGCTTCAAACCCTATGTAATATCTACGTTAGTGCAGAGATTTTGGGGTACATTTCCTCACACACTGATTTCACTTAAGAAGCTATGGGAATGCTCAGATGCTCATTTATTTATCTAATGCACAGAAGCTACTGAGGCTTTAATCTGCTCATTCTGAAACCTGGTACCAGAGGCACTAGTCCTCATTAATACTGCCAGTTTCTCCTAAAGAAAGATTTAAGAACAATTTCAGAAAAGTGTAGCAAAAATACTCCTCCTTCTCCCAATGTTTGCAGTTATTCGATTGCCATTAATGTGTTTCTCCACCTAGATCTGTCTCTCTGAAACTCCTCTTGAAAGACAAATGCTTTGAACATTCTAGGTAGTTTCTTGCTCTAAAGGATATGTTTACAATGGAGTGCAAACCTTTTTATTTTCCTTTTTCTTTCATTTTTTTTTAAAGATCCAGACTATTATGAGAAAAGTTTGTTGTTGGAGTTGATCAAAGGGACAAGACTTTTTCAACTTTTAAGCTGGCTGAAACTTGCCCATGTTGCAAGACAGTTGTTTTTTTATTTTTGGTGCTCTTAATGAACTCAGTGGGCTTGTTCAGAAAAGCAAATAAACACAGAAAATGTGTGCTGAGGTCCTGACACTTGGACTTCAGAGAATAATCCATAGTTAAACTTCTAAACTGTGTAGCTGGCCAAGGTACAGTTCAGCATGAAGTCAGTTTCTATGATTTAATGAGGGATGTACTGAAGGCAGGGATGAGCAGTGTAAGCACCAGGCCAGAACAGTGACTGTCTCAGAAAAAAAAACAAGGACGGGGGGGAAACTGAAGCAGGGGACCTGATTGCAAAATATAGCAATGATTTATAAATCTACTTTTGGCACACAAAGTATTGAAGCAAAGGAAAAGAAGAGATACGGTGATTATTTGACGTCTCTTTTCCAAAGTTCACAATTGCATTGTGTAGACAGTGGGGGTTTTTTAACAATAGCACTATCCCCAGCTACTTCTCTGACCATTTTTAAAAGGACAATGCCACAATTTAAAAAGTTTTCATAATTTTCTTATTACTCTCCTGCTAAGCAAAAGGAAATGCTGGTCACATTTAATTCACACAAATAGATGAACCAGTCCTAAATGAAGATGGAGGTGTGAAATTTCCAGCTATGCTGGAAAGAAAATTAAATCATCAATAAAATATTTCCTTACAGTCATGTTTCCCATAATGTCTGTGAAGCATTAGGTTTAAAATAGGTTTATTTTACATAATCGCAATAACATTCTTCTCTGCTAAGGAAGAAAAAAACTCCTAAGTGCCACTGTTCTTAGATTTTTATTTATTAATGGCCAGAACTTCAAGCCTCATGAATTTGTTGAGAAGACTAAAGAGAACCTCTAAAACTATAGCAGTGTTTTTATGCCACTGGGGAAAATCAGTATTTCTCTGATAAACCTGTCTTTCAGGTCAATGATCCATGAACGAGGAAGGATTTCCAAGTAAGCCAATGGATGCTTCAAAGGAGCTTTTTGTCTGTTGTGTCAACAGGCACATCTGAAATAATGTGGCAATTTTTAACATGACACATCATATTGAGCTGCATAAGTTCTGTGGCAAACCTGAAGTTAGTGTAATCTTTTACAAGGGTAGCTTAAGCAATATCTTATTTTATCCTCTGGCTGACCAGCAGCTTCAGCTGCCCAGATTAAATTGTAAAAGCAAAACTAAAAGTTAAATTAGAGAGACTTTTTGATTGATCTAAGATTTTAAAGAACGTGAGGACATTAAAATGCAAACCCAAACCTCTATACAAAATCACTTTGTAACTTTTATATTCAGTGTGAATAATTGTGCATCTCTAATTTTTATTTTTAAAAAAAGAAAAAAAAAGTGGTAAAGTCTGAATTAAAATGTGTGGCAGCTGTCCAATAGGCTGATGTGCTACAAAATACATCCTGTGAAAGGAACAACTCTGTAGGTTGCTTTATAACCTCATGTCTGTGAGATGACCATGGCTGTTCTTATTTACCATGTGACACCACAGCCTGACCTCACTGTGATTCTTTTGGCGAGGCACTGGACAATTTGGTGCTCCTAACAAACTTTTCTACCTATTGTAATAGTTTCAAAACTGTTGAAACAAAAGAATAAGTCACTTATCTTCCAGATCTGTGGGGTGAGATCGGTGTTTTGGTGGGTGCATTTACTGGCCTTGGGTATGATCTACCAAGGTACTAAAAAGAGAAAAACAAAAATATTAAGGAATTGCAACCAGCACCTCCACCCAGCTCTTTGAATGAAAGCTAAGAGCCAGCTATACTACTCCAATTCTCCGATTCTCCAATATGTTTTTCTTAGCAGCAGCAGCTCTTTTAGGAAATGTAACCATGGAAATTAGAAATTACTACCCTAACAGCAATTTGAGAGCCATTTATTTGAAAAGGGTGCTCTCTTTCAGGAAAAGATAGGAGGGGCAGAGGGAATAAGTTGTATGAATTCACATTAATGACCAGGGCTTGAAATAGTGAAGAGCTGAACTGCTATTTAATGACTGAAAATGGATGCAAATTGTGTCTGTGATAATGAACCAAAGAGAAAGTGAAATGTATTAGGGTAAAAATGGTGTGAATACCCCAGTTTTGAAAACCTTTACTGCCTGCACAATCCTTGCTATTCATAAAAGCACTTGATGATTCTAATTGTTTTTACATCCATCAAGGCTTCCTATATCAATGGGAATGTTCTCTCTTCCTAGATATGATTTAATGATTTAATCACTGTGGTTTCTTACTGTGAACCCTGCTAATAAGGATCCTACACAGATTACGTAAATTGTATTCACTCAAGGACTGTAAATAGTGAAGCACTTAATTCTATTACTTTTTTTTCCTCCTCAATTTAATTGAAATGGAACAATTTAAATAGAGCAATTAGAGAGCTCTCTGGCAGCCCAAGAATAGTTAAGATTATCTTATTTTATTATGATTGCTTTTAGGTCATTAATGTAGACAACTAGTTTGCAGCTATATCTTAGATTATGTTGATTATCAGTCCAAGTAAAATACATGTATACAGGCATGAAGTGCGTTTCTTACCAATTCCACCCTGTGCCTTGTCCTGTGGTTGATGTTTTCCATGAAATGGGTTACTTGAGGCAGGTTTTCTGTGTGGCCGCTTGGAATAAGCAGATTTTGCCCTACCACCTTGCTTGCCTTTTCTCCTGGAGCTGTTTATGATAATGCCAGCTGAGTATTCAGGACATGTGCCTGGTATTGTTGCCTGTCACACAGACAGTTTGGCATGAAGGCTTTCTCTGATCTTCTATTCCTGTTAATAGGCTATTTAAGATGCCATGGAGTCACATTTATTAAAGCCTTCGAGGCTAAGCTTACATGAAGAGAGCCTGCTGTATTTTCTCAGAATTTACTGTCAGGGAAGCACGTGAGCATTGTGACTGTGTTTGCACGGTCAGTTAATTTCTCTCAGGCTTGCAGGCAAGCTAGTTAATGCATGCGGCTTTCAGAGGTCTGATTACAAGCTATGGCTTATAAATACAGAAGGTTGTCCTCAGTAACCTGCCTGTTTAAGCATCTACCGTTGCAATAATATGTGTTGAGATACAGTTACAGTGCATTTTATTCAGGTTTCCATCAGCTGGCTCCTCCTCTTGACCCTCCCTTATAGCCATATGTTAGATTCTAAGGTCATGCATCCAGGATAGCTTGTTAAAGTAGTCCGGATTATGACTGTATTCTGAAGTTCACAAAGTTCGTTCAGCCTAATTTTCAAAATAAATTAAATTTTTTATCAGATATCTGTTTCTTCAAGGCAGTTTGATCCTGAGTTGTTGATTCTGCCATTGAGGCTGGCAGGAACTAATGTGGCCAACAGAGATTATCTTCCAATTTCAGTTCCATTAACATTTTAAACTAATTTTTGAGACATGTCTCCATAGTAAATCTCTACAAACAAAAGAAGAGATGGTGATAGCTTGTTCTAGGGAAAAGATTTCTAATGGCTCAGCTACTGCTTCCCTCACCCACACATGTCCCCCTGCCCCCTTGGACCAGAAGGGCAGCGCTGAAATGGACAGGACTTTTATCTTGCCAGCTGGGGCTTTTCCCTTACTGTTCCTGGTACTGTGGGTCACGGAGGAGCCTCAGAGCAGGATGTGACATGAGTCCCTTCAGAGAAACTGGGAGTTGTACCCTGCAAAACGCACAGTGTAGGCATGTCTTGCTTGCTAGGATGGGGTACAAGCTGTTTGGGACCTCACTGGTGTGACTAGGCTGGATAATTTGGGTATCTTGAGGCTGGACACCACCAGGTCATCACACCGTCTTTGGATCACTAAAAAAAATATAAAAGGCTGGAGGTATTCTGACTACGAAATACTTTCCTTACAGAATTTCTATAGAATAATTAGAATTGTCTAAATTCTCTATGCTTTCTTAACAGGTAGTTTTGTTTCTTAACAGGTAATCTTTTTGCAAATTATTCCCCATAAAAACCCTAGAGTACGAATAAAGCAGCTGAGGACTCAAATTTTAATTTCCCCAGGTTCCCCATTTTAGGTGTTTTTTGGTGGGGTGGGGAGGGGAAAAGAGAAACAACCTTCTACAAGTATCTATAGATACTTTGCAAAGAGCATTTCCTGTAAGCCTTAGTAAACAAACCTTTGTATTTAAACAGATCTGAAATTAATAATGTTGGTTTTATTTCTCGATTCAATACATCCATTAATATAACTCGCATTCACTTCTGAAAGTTACACCAACAACCAGTTTTCTGTACAAACTAATATCTGAGATTTAGAGTCAACACATCCATTCTCCTTGAAGGTTTATAAGCAGTTTGAGTCTTATAATGAAGATGATTGCTACGTTCCAGAACTGTGAGAGGTTTCAGTAACATCTAGGAAAGCCAGCGTATGCCAAGCAATGGTACTGTATTCTAACATCATGTATTGAGTCCATTTATTCTGATTTGTGCACTTAAATTTGCAATTTTACAAATGTATATTTCACAAGCATAATTGATATTTTCTGTTATTCCTACATAAAAGTATCCATCCTCTTTTGGCAATCTTAAAGTTATTAACTTCGATAAGGCCAATAAAGTCTAGATTTAACTTGTTGCTCAGTCATTGCAATCTAAAATTAGAAAAGCCAGGACAAAACCAAAATATACCTGTATTACACCAAACATTTGGTACCTCTGCCCATCACCTCAACAACTGTTCTCTTGGGCTAATACTAGAGAGCAGACCATTAAAATCAGGAACCCGACAGACACAAAGGACAGTTTGCACCTCGAAGTAAAACTAGCAAAAAAAAAAGAAGGACAAAGAACCTGTATTTATCAATGATTAAAGCTTTAGCATAGTTCACTTATTCATCTGAAAATAATGTTGTCATATAAACCCCATAACTAAAATGAGAGCCATAGAGGATGTCTGGAGTCATCAAGGGAAAAAGGATTTGAACTGTTCATCTAGTCTTACTTAACAAAGAGTTGTGTGGATTATCTAAGTATTTCTGAGCACCCAGACCCTCAGGGAGCGGTTGGCACAGACTCATTACTGACCTGACAATAACTTCTGTCCATATGATATAACAGGTTGTGTTTTCTGTCTTCTTCTTTTTGTTGCTGTTTCATTCATTCTGTCAGATTCCCTGACTGTGCCTTTTTCTCTCATGCCTAACATGCTGGATGGGGAAAGTTATTGTTTTAACTTTTGGTTCCTGGTGATGATCAGGTTCTCAGGCAGACTAAGTGAACTGTCGGATCATTAAGGGTTTTTTTGTTCCCATTTGTAACATCTGCCTTTACGTCTCTGCTCCTGGTTGGTTATATCAGTGCTAATATTTCTGAAAGGATTGCTGAATATTTTAAAATAGATATCTCTCCAATTCACAGTTCTTGCAATTTATCAGAAAGGTTTAAGACCATCTGGCTTAATAACTTCACCCTGTCCTGCACATGTGGTGTCCTTTGCTCTGGGCAGTTTGTTTGGGATGTGGGCATGCACTCTGCACTGCTAGGGGGAAATCAAAGATATACCAGGCCGTTCCCTTCCAGGCTTAAACACCTCATAACTGTTCCTTCACAACAAGGTCCCAATCCCCACAGTGTGTTCCCCAATTCCGCCTCCGGTCTTCTGAGCGCAGAAAATATGCAAACTCATCCCTAGCAGAATTCCTATATACAAACCATTCCCAGAAGAACGTATTTTTGCATTCTTTTTGCTGTAGTACATTCAGGCTATATCCATGCTGAAGTGCCTTATATAAGAATTTAAGAGGGTAACAGCAGGACAATCTATATTAGGTCCTTTCATGGCCATCACCATAGCAATAATGGTAGGTAACTACTGCTGATGACTGAAATATGACTAAAAGATGAGGGAATTTTCTTTTGAGTTGTTTTTCATTGTAAAACTGAAAGAAAGAAGGTTCTTTCCACATCAGAAAGTGAAAAATGTGATTTGGAAAGAGGTTAGGTTTAAAAATAGACACGAGACCTTAAGGAAAGGGGAGTGCTCCTTCTGTAACCTAGAAACTGAAATCCCTAAGGAAGTATCCAATACAGCAAGACCTGAAAAAAAAAAGAATTTTAAAAATCCAGTGAAAAAAGCAGAAAAAAAAAAATCCTAAACAGAAAGGAGAGAGAGAATGCAAATAAAGTGGTACACACAAGTGTATAGCCCTTACTCATGTGATCCTTTGTCCATCTTAACAACTGTCTCTCTGAAAAATGTGGGAAACAGGATTTACAAAAGCTTAACATACAACTAAATTGCTTGTGTACCTGGATTTTGTGGTAAGAATTGTGACTGAGTGGTTCTGGGGCTTTCTACACGTTAGAAAATAGGTCAACTTGCTACCGTTCTTTATTTAGAAATGTTGCAGAGGGCACACGATTTTACTGAACAACATAAAAATCAGTGCTGCCAGTAAAGCCAAAGGGAGCTTGGTATGTACAGTTTGTCAGTAGCATTTGGCTGGAGAATCTGGCACTTCCGAGGATGTACAGCAGTGTAACAAAGTGAAGAAACCCTCCCCTCCCTTGCACAGCACGTGTAGTGGCCAACTCAAACTTCCAATCTGTGCACTTGCTGCTGAGTGAATGAAGGCTGTTGACAGATGATGCTAAGAAAGTAAAAGTGTTTAGTGCACTGAACACTTTTTTTTTCTTTTTTTTTTGCATCAACCTTTACAAAAAAGTAAACTGAGCAGAGGAAAGTAGAGGAGGAGAAAACCAGCAAAAAACCAAAAAGCCTTTCAATCTTGATGAAGGAAAGAACAGAAAACAGAGTTCTTAACTGCTCTTAAATCTGGTGAGCCTGATGAATTTTGTCTGTGGATACTTCAGGTCTGCCGTTGTCATTTTTGAGGACATGTGGAGGATTGGCAAGGGATCAGGAAAATGAAAAATGCATCTGTGATGCCTGTCTCTGACTAGGAGAAAGAGGATGGAGTGGTTGTGTGCTGCTCAGTTTAATTTCAGACTGCGCACTTCAGGAGAAGGCTGGGTTCTTGGATTAAAAGCAAACCTGGAGGGAGAAACCTACCTTGTAAAGACACAAAGGACTTAGGAGAGATTTGTTTCAAACCTCTTCTTTCAAGTTTTCTCTGTCTCAAGGGTTACATTGTTCTAGGCAATAATAGTAACAACAAAACCTCCTTAGAGTAGAAATTGGAAATAATTTTCCAGATGACAGGCTCTCTTTAATGAAAAGCAATATAGCCTGACCTGAAGACTCTAATTTTGGCTTGGGGCCTCTTCACGTCAACAACTAAAGGTCTTTACAGGCAGGAAGAATAAGTGTCTTTCTGGAACAATATAAATACGTTTAATCCTGTGCTGAAATCAGGGAAAGAGCCAACAAGAATTCTTGATACTCTTTCAGTGACTCTCTTTCCAGTGGTGCTGTGCTAAAGTAGGCCTTGTGTTCCTTCAGAAGCATATGGATTTAGTATGAATTTCAGACACTGAACATGTACAGTAAGTTGAATAACAACTCACAGACAATGGATTAATTGTTCATATCTGCTAGCAAATAATGTTATGTTAAATAGACTTGAAATTATTGAGAAATGCACAGGTTGTCATTAGATCAGTGTCACAAAATGTGCATTCATGTGCTGAGTATGCAATTTAATGATGAATAAATGTTCTAACTCTTCTGTGTTGCTGAAACAAGAAGATATTACATATCTTTATTTACAGGTAAGCAGTATTCCAGCTGACTTGCATTCAGCAACCAAATTACAGGAAGGAAGCAACAGCTGAAACTGTGTGGACAGTCTTTAATAGGAAGTGAAGATATTACTTAGACCAAAAATTAATCTTGCAA
This sequence comes from Ifrita kowaldi, assembly GCA_013398055.1. Taxonomy (NCBI): domain Eukaryota; kingdom Metazoa; phylum Chordata; class Aves; order Passeriformes; family Cinclosomatidae; genus Ifrita; species Ifrita kowaldi. The sequence continues at coordinate 87,264 of VZRS01001273.1, forward strand.
TACCTGGCTTCATTGCTGCCAGCAAGTTTTTTGTTGAGCCTTGTAATGCGAGTTATTTTTTCTGTATTAGTCCAATACATGGAGTTACTTTGAAAGTAAAATGAAATACTGTCTTTCATTTTTACTTTATATTTCCTGTGAGTTTCTTTATAATTCCTATAAGTTTCTGGTAGTCATGTTGTCAATCTGTCAGCATTCAGCAAAATAGCTCCAGAGCCAGACAATAATTCGTAGAGTTCGTTCCATATCTAGGATGGTCTATAAATGCATAACTCTTTCTAAAAATTCTATCAAAGTTTTGATTTTTGTGTATTTGATGACCAAGACTTTCTTCATAACAGGTAGTATTTGATGTATGTTTTGTTTCCATTCGGAAAATATATCTCTATTTTTCTTACTGAAATTGGTGCTCTGATATTGAAGAATATTATTACATTGGCTTGGCTTTCACAACGAGAAATTTCTGAAGATTTAATTGTGACTAAAAGGCTTTTTTGTTTGTTCTTTTAAAAATATATTCCTATTTAGTAATATATTCCTTATATTCCTTTTTTCCATAATAAGTTATTGAAGTTCTGTAACGGTTAAAAGTTGGGAAACTACTTGGTCTTACAGCTTAATGCACTGAGCAAAGGAAGAATATGATGCAGTTGAGTTTTAGACATTCAGCTTTTATTCCCTTATATTTTCATTCCTCCTTCCATGACAATATGCTGCCTCAAAGTTTCTGCATTAAACCCATAACTATAATAAAAATAATGTTCTCCATTACTATAACTTTTCCTAAAAACCTCAATATATACTTCATGTTTTGCACAATTCTTAAATTGTTCCGCTTCCTTTTTCTATGTTTAGCTGCTTATTGACAGTTCAAACTTACAGAACCAGGTCATATAATTGTATAACTTTACCTGTCCTAGTAAGGTGGGCTCTAGGTATTTATTGTAGCAATCTATAAAAGGTTCTGTTCTCACTGATTTTTGCTGGACTTCTTTGTTTTGCTTTGTTTCCAGCAAGAAATGTTCAGTGAGATAAAAATTGTGAAACTAAAATTGTGCTGCTCACGTGAGACAACTGCACTACTCTGTGCCACGGTAATGCAGCAATTCCTCAGGTCCAAAGTTCTCTGGTACAGAATAACCAAAATTTTGGACTATGTCAAACCTCACAGTTTGAAATGTGCTTTTAAAAAAGCACATTAAATTAACTCAAAAAAACCCAACCTCTCCCTGGCCACCCTTGCCCCCCAAAACCCAACCAAAACCATTCTAGTTTTTTGTCAGAGTTGCAGTTGCTCGAACTTGCATGTTGGTTATCCTGCATTTCCACAAAACACAACTGCAGGGCACCAAAATAAATAACAATATTAAAAGGAGCACTGCTTGCCAGCAATTTTTCCAGCAGTTCAGCTCACTTTCATTTGCTTTCCTTGTGGGGTGAATGTAGAACCTTTGTCAAACGTACCCTACCTCCATAAGTCAATGGAAATATATAAATAAATGCAGGCAAATAGGAGATCCTGATTTTTGTGTCAAGGTAGCAGAAGTCTGGATTCAGGTTCTGTTTAAATGACGTTTATCCAATAATGAAGACCAGGCAGAATGATGAATGTGCTTCAGTGTGTCTGTACTGAAATAGGTTTATAAACAAGCACCTGCCATAAATCACAAAACCAGCTTTGTCAAAAGTAACTAGGGACCAGATGCATCTTTATAATTACCTGTGACACCCATTGTCCTGCTTTCTTATCCTCTGTTCCTCACTTAGATAATCTGTTTTATTTTGCTGCGGTTTCAATGATTTGCATTCTATTTTGAAATGTGGGCTTATGTCTGGGGAGCTTCTCATAGAAGTCTCTACCAATAGCATTAGAGGCAGTAAAATGTGTAATGTTCAGTGGCTAAATGCCACAAATCATTTCTTCAGGAGAGAAGACAAAATTACTCATTAATGCTTCCACAAGAAGTTTGACATATTTTCCCAGTTTAAGTATTTTTATTCGCTTGGTTTGTGGAGTTCGGTCTTCAGGTAGGGGAAACTTCATAATTGCTATCCTTGGCTACATCTCATGTTCAGGGTTATGCTGATGGTCTCAACTCATAAAGCTATTTTTCATCTGCAAAATTGTAGAACTCATGAAGATTTTTGGTCCTCATTTCATTTTGAGTTAATCTTGTAATTTGAGACTAGTTGGCTGTTTATGGTTCCAGATAAATGGTTATTTCTGGTTTAATTTAAAGGGGGCTACGATGAGAGTTCTGTCTCCCTCTTAGTCTTTGCTAATTTTTCTACCTTATTGTGTTATCAGGAATCTAGAAACAGCATTAATGCAAGCAAAGTTAGGCTTAAAGCAGGCATCATGCAGGAAAAGAGATTAAAAGAAGAGGGAATATAAAAGCTTGGAGGTAAAACCTGATTGAATTTGACTTTTAAAAATGTTTCTGTATTTCCTACTGTGGCTACCGTGCTTAGCTGATGCACAATCACAGTAATGTGTTCCTTCATACTGGTTTACAAAAGAGCTTTGCAGTAATCATGGAATAGAACATACAGAGCTAGACAATAAATGCCTCTGCTCTTAGGTCAGCCCATTTAATTTCCCTTTCAAATCCAATTGTTCACCTGCTGTGGTTATTAAATATAAGCATAGTGTCTGTGTTTGAATACCCTGTCTGTGCCACTTCAGCACTCTGTACCTGTTGCTTTGCCATTACTGATGCAATTTGCCTCTGAGGATGTTTGTAAGAATATGAATATATTATATTATGTCTTTTACTTACCCTACTGCCCAGAGTGACTTTTTCTTTCTCTTTTTATTTATGGCTTTTTTTTTTTACTGCCATTGTGTGCACCAGGCCATTTAATCTGTTTGGTTTACGTTTTAAATATAGGATCAACCTCACAGAACCTACCACCTGTCATATATTAAAACATATTTTTAATAAAAGCTGTAACTTCTGATCACTGTAAGAGTCTACCTCCACACAGAGGAATCCATTAACCTCTCTGACCCTTCTTGAATGATTGCATATTATATGGGATTATGGCTATTTGGTTCTTCATCTTTGGGAGTGAAGGGATCTTGAGTAGTGGCAAACGTGATCACAGGATCACTGCCAAGAAAGAGGCTGACCAAGTCCTGTGTCTCATATGTAAAGAAGCCCTCACAAGGAGAGACTCTTCACATAGCAGGACCCAAACAGGCACCGTTAGCAGCAAAGAGGCACAGCCTGACCAGGGAAGAACAGTTCCATCCTAGCTGTGAGTGTGAGACCAGGAATGGGAAAGAAACTGCTCAGTTCCCTTTGCTCAGTTGCCTTTTGTGCAAGTTCCTCTCAGATACTGCCCTGTCAATAGCAAAATAAAGCCCTTTTAATTTCCCTCTAAAGAAATCGTCTGTAAGTACAGAAGATAAGACAAGTTAGCAGTTAATCCTATCAACAACCAGTATTAATTCACTTTCAGGATGGCCCTCTTGCTGATGTAGTAAGCCCACACGGACTAGCAGCCCCTTGGTTTCCATCCTTCCTGAATTAATATTAATTTGGAATTGACCTCCACTGAGTGTCTATCAAAGAGACACATCCAAAGCTGAAAGTTACATCACATTACCTTCTCCTTCCTTCAAAATCTCAATGAGAAAATTCAGTACAGGACAAGATTAGTAAAATGAATACTGCCTCACCATTAGCTACAACTCATTCTTGAGTGATTCTGAGAAATACTATTAACATGTAATTTTAAAGGCTGAACACTGAGTAGTATTCCATTTTAATTTTGGCTGACGCAGATGCAGGTTTGGTTTAAAATTTGCATATGTGTCTATTTACAGTTCTAAATTCTGACTATTAACTATCCAATTTAACATGCGGCATGGATACCCTGAACTTTCCACCACAATGAAATAACATGATGATCTCAGCCTCAGCTGTTAACCATATCAAAAGATGAGCTGCTTGGTGAAAGATCCTCTGATGTCTCTCCCCAGGTTCCACAGTACTTTATTTAGTGTTGTTATGACCCGCCCCTGAAGGGTATAACAGGGGCAGGTCAGGGTAACTGAGGTTCTTGTTAATAGATCCTTTGTGGTGGATTAGAGTGAAACAACACTGAATGATCTGTGTTTATAAATATAAATATTTTTATATATGTAGGTTTATTTTAGAACAATTTGGTTGCTGTGGAAAGGAGGCCTGTAGCCATTTTGGTTATCTATAGAAATATAACAATATAAAAGCATAAAAATAACACTTAAGAGAATTTATAAGGGAAAGAAAGAAAAAGAAAGAATAAGGGTAGAAAGATATCACCATCCATGGATCCAACAACAAGGCTTGATTGTTGTAATTTAAATGTCTGTGGATCAGCGGTAGCAGTGTTGATCACATTGTCACGATAAAAAGTATTATCCCACCTTGCAGGATCTGCATGTTGGCCTCTTCCCTTACCTGGCTCAAAACCTGGCTTCTAGGCTCTGGTGGTAGGTACAAATTCTTCTTGAATTTTGCCTGAGCTGGCATTAGCTCATTCACCTGACACTAACTGAAGTCAGAACAAGAGTCACCATTGCACAAGAGATGTGCAGAAAGAAGGCTGGCATGTATTTTTGAAAATTGTTGGGCTGGGCTTTGTTCTTTGTAACATCATGTTCATGTGACAAGCTTAGCAAAGGTAAGATTTATACAAAAAGTATTTCAAATATTCAAGTTGGAAAATTTCAGTTCATATCTTTCGATATACATGCAGAACTCTGGACAATAATTTCTCCCACAGGAAAATTACCTGCACTACATAAGCTTTACTTTAGTAGATATTTTCTGTGCAGAGTGCTCTTGGACTCCAAGAAATTGTCTCTGGAGTTTAGTACAGGCCACTAATATTTTCTTCAACCCATTCATCTTTATTAAATATTACTCTATTATGAGCAGAAGGTTTGGCTATAGCCCCAGCTTTCCCTCCTCGGTCTTTCATATTTTAAACACACAGATTGGATTTTGTTGCCGTTTGCATCTTTTTGACTTCTATTTCACCTGTGTTTCAAAGCTTATTTTGAAGTGGGAAAGACTGCCAATTAAGAATTTTCTCATTGATCATAAAGGAAGTAAAGAGCATTTCTTTCCTAACTCAGTTGCAAGCATTCCATCGGAATTTTCAAGTAGCCTTTAAGCAACTGTCAACCATTCACCTGTGAAGAAACATTTCAAGTTTTGTCAAGCAATTAGTGAGTGTTTAAAAGGCCACAGCATTCACAGGCTGAGCTCTGGCATGGAAGTCTCTGCACACACAATTAATTTTTTTCTAAGCATATCTGCAAATAGTCTACCTAAGAGAGGAGGACTCAATTAAATTAGAGAGGAGACACAATAATAAAAATGCTACTTCAAGGGAAATAGTCAACGCTTTGAATTAGGAACTCACATAAACACCTAAAAAATGGACTTAGTTTTAAAATACAGCCTCACTTTTATGGGAATGTTCCTGAGCCATATATACAACGCGCAGGAGAACACAAACATTCATTTCGGTATGAAACTTTCATCCCTGTCTAAATATGCATCTGGTTCATCTCCTTAATGAAGAAAGGTGATCTTCCCTGAATGTAGATTGCTGTGTGAAGTTTTGGTTCTAGCCTTGTCTCATTGAAACTTCATTTTTCAATGGTTTGTGCAGCAGAACTCAATTCTGGTGGCACTCTGAGTGACTGTCATTTAGCAGGTACCTCGCAATGTGCCAGTCTAGCCCTTATGTGTTGCCTTTAAATCTTTCTTTAAAATTAAATATTTTTGTTTAGTAATGATCTGTGCATCAACATCTGCTATGTTACTTTTCCATGAAAAATAAATTCTGATATAAATGCAACAAAATTTGGAGAACATTTTGTTAAGTGGCTGTTAAATTCCTGAGTTTTGGTGTTCTGGTAAAATGCTGTCCCTAGTCATAAGCAAATACTGTCATAAGCTGCAGCAGAAGCATTCTAGGAATGCATAAAGGGAAGGCAAATTTATTGTTTACTCAGAGTATGAAAGTTTTCATGTGTTGAGACATGAAAGCAGTAGAAGGCTAAGGTTTCAAGCCTATGTTCTATATCATTATCATTTTAAAATACTCCAATTTTATTGGTTTTTTTCACATTTTAAGACTTTTTTCATAAATATATGTCTACCTAAAACTGGCTTATATATTTGGTACTGTATCATTTGGTTCACCTCATTATTTGGTATCATTTGGTTCAATTAAGGTCATCTGTCCTCCTTTTGTGGATCTTCAAATTAGTATATTACCTTTCTGATAGTTATCAGAACTCTGTGGTTTATAATAAATTGGTCTCCTTAAAGAATTTCCTAATTAAGCCATTAAATTATCTTACATAACAGAGACTGAGAATTTGGTACTGGTTTCCAGGCTGGTGTATCTTTCAAATATAGTCTAGATATAAATTCCCTATCCTCTGTGTTCTCTTTAAGAGCCAGGTACATTCATCCACACACAAACATGTCTCCACATCTCCATGGCATGATGCATAACTAACACTTTTCTCTGACTTTCTAGAAGTTTAAGGCATGTTATTTTCATAATCTGTAGATTTATAGAGTTGATTATAATAAGGAAAAAACAGCATAAGTAGACTTTGGGTTCTATTATGTCAAATAAATGAATGAGAGGATTTGTGTGATTAATTCTTGTTATCGCTAATGGCCATTTTAATTATTATATGCTTCAAAGAGATAAAATGCAAATTTGGAACTGAGGTATCTGTGATCTTCTAGTGAGTTACCTATGTGCAAATTGCTAAATGGTTTTTAATTAGTGCACCTCATCATTCAGTTTTTTTAACAAGTCTGGTAGCTAATTTTCCTAAAGTCCTGCTGCTGCTGTTTATCTCTCCGTTCAGAAAGGAGCAGTTCATTGACACCAGCATCCTGAATTCTATTTATCATAAATAGCTGCAAATCAAGATTAATTCCCCTGGTAACCTGCAATTTGATTTTACTGTTTGACTATGAATGCATTCGCTTTGCAGCTGTGAAGAACGTAATTCTGATTAGGAACTCTTCATTGCACTTCGTCTGTATCGTGCTCAGAACTGAGATCATTTAACTGTATGGTGGAGTCCATGTTATATTGAATAACAATAACAACAACAGATGCTATAAATTCACCACAATCTTTTTAAACTGTGCAAGATCATATTAAAAATCCTCAGATTGCAAGACAATTGCATATATTGTCAGCAAGCACTGTCTAGACAGATATTTACGTATTTTTCTACCATTAGCAGTAGAAATCCAAGAAGAAATCACAGTAGACATAAAAAAGAGAAGACACATTTTTCTTAATTTTAAGTTGCCACAAATTATTACAACTTCTGTCCCAGTCCTCTACTTCCAGGATAGAGAGCATGTTCTCTCTACAGAAAGTGCTTTGTGTAGTTTGATTGGCAAGGTCACGTGGGCTTGACCTATTTTGGCTGGATTTGGGTGATGAATCCATATCAGCATCCAGGGAGGTGCAAAGACAGCATTCCCAACCATCACAATTTACACTTGGGAATGGAGAGGTTCTGAATTTTCTCTTCAACTGCTCATCTCCTGTTAGGAAGATTTGCTAGATAACAAAGAGAAACACCTTCCATGTTTGAATTTGCAATGCACAGTGCACAGGGCTTTATGAAGGTTTGGATTTTTTTCTGCTGTTTTTGGTTCAGAAATGAGGCTTCAAGTCCTATAAAGACAGAGGGGCTTAGTTTTGTTCATCATTATCGAACAAAGCAGGATAGCAACTACTAATTATTAAGATTGATGGTAAAACATTTCCGAGCTGTAAACTTGTAAGTTCTTTGCCTTTACAACTTTTAATTCTTTTTGAAACCTGAAAGCATTTTACTTGCTTTTTTTATGTCTCAGCTTCTTCTTCTAAAGGCCTTGAAGACTCCACGGCCTAAAAGCCTAGGATCAGAATTTCAAGGCAATAATCAGCCATCACCTATGGTCAAGCTTGACCTAATTCAGCTATAAGCTCCCTTGAGCACCTCTGTTCATATTCAGAAATAACATGTAGTTCCTCTTTTTTAAAAGAGCCTTTTCTGAATAAATACAATATAGTATTTAAAGTAATAGAAAGTTGAGAAAATTATCTAGATAACAAAATTATTTTCCTTTTTTTCCCCTCTAAGTACTCAACCACGAAGGTTTGATGTTTCTAACATATTCATTCATTAACAGTTCTCAAACTAAAAAAAACAAACCACCTAACAAACAAACTCAAGCAACCAAAAAAAATCCCTACCTACCACTGAAATAAATAAGGTAGTCCATAACTCAGGCTTCTGTCTGCAAAGTACACAGATAGCATTACAAGATGTACATGCAGATCACCTGAGGACAAGGTATATAATTACGAAATATGTAAATTGAGAAAAATAAAACCTCAGTGAATTTTCATATTTTCATATTAATGGTTGCAGCGTTCAAAGTCTAAAACAACTATGTAGTATTTAGATTATATTGGTTCTGCCCTTTAAACCTTTCTTCACTCCTTCCAGATCATTGTTAAGCTATTGAAGTTTTTGTGTTCTGACCCAACTAGAAATTAAAATGATACCCTGGGCTCCAGGAGGCCCAACATTGCTGAAGTATGGTTATAGTTATTTAATCTTTCTTTCATTTCTTAAAGGTGTCATTATGACAGCAAAAATTACCTGTGTTCTGTCATTTCCTCAGAGATAAAAATGCAGACACCTTTATTAGTGTGCCTGCTCCCCAGGGAACTTGAGCATCCCAAGACAGGTTCACATAAGGTGCCAGCATTTTGTGTCTTGACTTTGTCAGACTGGTTTGGTGAGCTCAGAATCCAGCAGCTATGGATAAATGAACAGCACAGTTCCAGGCTGCAGAGCATGTCATGATGGAATTATAGGAAAAAGAGATACAACAGGTGCATCCTTTGGGCACCACTGGGCCACAGGAAAAGAGCAGAATTGTTTACTAAGAAACCATAATTAAATTCATTAGGGATGGCTCCCCTCTACTGAGTCAGAGTTTTTTTGCAAGGCTTCTGCCTTGGAGGTCATAAATCAAAAGGAGTACACCTAAAATTGAGACTAACTAGAGGAGATTGTGAAAGTGATGGATTACACGGCTCCTTAGCATCCTGCCTTTTGTTCAGGACTCTCACATCTTCCTCTGCCTGGTTTTTTTTTTTGACAGCAGCATGACAGGAAGTTTTAGAAGTAGAGTATTCTATGTTAAAACTGCTTTACATTAAATCAAAGCCCCTTGTTCCAAATTCATGCTCAGGATGAGTTAAGGAGCCACTCTGCCAAGTCAGTCACTGTCTATTTAGCTACATACAGACATGCAGTCATATATGCATCCATCCACGCAACTTGCAAGTTTGGTGTTCTGTGGCTGACAATGGTAATCTAGGGCTAGACTGCATAAGCAGATAGTCTAGAAATCACAACTGAATACAAATATAGGTGATGCTTATCTCTGTTCTATTGGTTCTGCTACACATTTTGCAGATTTTTTTTTTTCTTTTATCGTATTCACACATTTGTGAATGCATAAGGGGACAGGCAAAGGTGTATGAATTTGAGAAGCTCTAATCTTAAACATCATGTTTTTCTTATTGTTTCATCTTTAAAACCTTAGACATCTTATGCTGTTAAAGCCTTGTAGTAATATATTAACTTAACAAAGTAACACATTGCACTTTTCATTGTTATTATTATTGCTAGTATTTGTATGATGACAGTGGCAACCAGAGCATCATTCGGCTGGGCATACTACAAACTCAGAAGAGAAGACAGTCCAATTCAAATCTAGTATAAAGGAAAACATTTTCATTTCTGGAACATAATCACCAATTTTTCCTGTCATATAACCTATCATGTCTTAGACCTCTTCTGATCCTTGTTGAAACCTGAACTGTGTTTGGAAAACGTATTTCACAAGCTATCCCTGGAAGTGTTCAAGGCCAGCTTGGACAGGACTCTGAGCAACCTGGTCTAGTGGAAGAGGACCCTGCCCATGGCAGGGGGTTGGAACTGGGTGATCTTTAAGGTCCCTTCAAACCCTGTCTGAAATGGTCAGAAATTGTCTCACTTCATACCAGTACTGCTGAAACTGCTGTGGGAGTGCACAAAGACCTCAGGATCTCCACTCCAAATAATTATTGTGTATTGCCAACAAGGAACTAAAAATAACATAATTTTGTGGAGAAGTAACACAAAGGAGAGGCGAGCAAAAGTTTAAAAAAAATTTGAACTAAATACATACAAAAGATTTTTTGTGGTATTAACCCAGCACTGTGCTCAGAAGACTTAAGCCAAATTAAAGAATTGCCTTGAATTGGCTTAACCTAAGACTTAGATTAATATCAAACTGACACCTCAGCTGATCTAGGCAAAACACTCCTAGCGTAGATTATTTTAACAAAACTGTGCTTTATAGTGTATAATTAATTCCATCTGTTCCCTTCAGCCTTCCAAGAAGTAAAAGAAGCAAGAAGTGTAGCTACAGGGTTTTTCTTCCCACAGAATGATGTTGCTGAGAGCCCACCCTCTTGGAGCTGTGACTTGGAGATCTAGACTAACAGAAGATTTTACTGTAGATACCATGTAAGAAAGAGCTCCCCAGTAATTCTACGACCCAAATACTCAGGACTTTTTAATTATTTCTCAAGAAAATGTTGGCTTCTTTTTAAAGTAGCTTCAAAGGAATAGGTAATTTGTAGCATTCAAATGGAAAACACTTCCTTTCAAGAAAATACAAGAGCTTTCTACTAACTTTTCTTCCTTTTGATTCTGCAAAAAGGATGTCTTTTCTTCTTCTTTGTCTTTGTAAGAGACTGGCTGCAGGGGAAACATACTGCCCAAAATTTGCTCGATGGGATCACAACAAATAAGAAATTTTTTACACCAAGCCCATCTTAGCATTCTCATAACAAGCTTTTCCACAGTGTTAAAGCCTCTGGATACATTTTTTTCCCCTCAAAGCAGAACTTTAAAAAGCTACTCCTTGTTCTGTGCGCTAGGGGCTACATGCAGAGTACGAGAGAGAAAAATATTCCTGAGATGTTATGCTACAAAGGAGTGTAGGGAGCTCTCTGTTTTTTTGGTTTGCCTATTCCCCAATACACAGAAAATTAATATTCATAGATAATATTGGGGACGGAATTAGCAATGTCTTGAACTAGAAGAAACTCAATGCATGCCAGTGTATTTTGCTCTGCAGCAACGTCCAGGTTTTTGCATCTTCCCCAGAAACTATTTGGTGTGAGGGACCTACCTGATAGAAATGGCTATACAATCATACTCTTTCTCTCATTGTTCCTCCTTTTCTTGAGGTTTCTTTCATTCCAAGTTGCATAATTACTAAGGCCCAGCAATTGGAATGAAAAGTTTTTATATTTGTGTTTCACCACTTTAGCAGAGTTTAGCACTGTAGAAAACTTCAGTGTATACTTCTCTGTACTTGGAACACATGCATGGATTTAGTTCTTCCAAGGTACAGTAATTAAAGCAGTATGTTCTCCTCAGCATGATATCTAAGCTACTCTACACAAAGCATGGAAAAATGCATATATTTTTGTGCTTTTGAGTAAGCATTTACGTGTGATAAAATGAACAGTAGCATACTTCTAACCGTAACAGGTACAGATTACAATACATGTGCTTATTTTTTAATTGTCTATTGTAATTTCTTGAAGCCATACAGAAAACAGTTTCAATTACTAAAGCCACCCCTCATTCTTTTTTCTGTTAATGAGTTATTAATAGAAAGGAGTGAACAATAAAAAACTTTATTTTTTAATTGCCTGACTAGTCCTGTTTACCAGGTAACTAAACACAAACTCGTACAGGAAAACCACTTTAAGTAATGCATTTCGGAAATGTCTACAAGTGACCTAAAATGAGTTACCAAACCCAAAATTATTTAGCTTCAACCTGTCTATAAAAGACTAGGAACAAGTGCCTGCCTTTAAAGGTTTTCTAATGACATATTTTTCCTTTTCCAGTAAAGTGAGATTAAATTAATACTTAGAATCTCAAGACTGTTAGTAATATGCTTTTAAGTAGAATGAGGGAACAGTTATTTGGCTTTTTTAAGCTAGAAAATGGTGGATACTTAAAGGTTTGTAGAACTGAGATGTTGGACTGGTGACTAGAATTTACTTGGTGTATAATAAATGCTCATCACTTTTCAAGGTGAATGACGTCTTCCACATTGATCTATCTTACAAGATCATTGGTACAAATGTATTCCATGGAAGAAATTATGCTGGTGCCCTGCTACACTTGGTTTGCACCAGAGAAATTGCTCTAAATGCTTAAAACCAAACTATAGCCAGAATAAAGTCTTCATTCCTTTAAACCTCTTGTTAAGGAATAAATACACTACTGTGAAGAAAAGGCATGAAACACCTTCTCCCTTAGCCCTTCTGTTTTAAATTGCTTTTGATGCTGTAGCTTCTACTTGTTATCTTGGTAGTCCAAATAACCACTCAGATGAAAAAGATAATGATAGCAGTGGTACCTAATCCATAACAGGTAACATACATAATGGAATAATTAGGGATTAGCACACAATTCCTTAATATTTGCAGTCTAATCCTCTAAGAGCATGCCAAACTCACACTTCATCTCCATTTTCTTGATATCACTCAATTTTTACCCTTAGGCCTCCACCTTCATTCATTTCCTACAGTTCTACTCCATTAAGTAGATCACTCAGAAATAGCCAGTTCCATTTGTCAGGCTTCTGTTCTGGTCCCAGGCTAATGTTTCTCATGCCCTTCTTCCCTCTGTTTCTCCAGTGAAGTTTATCATTCTGTATTTTACACTGGTCCAGAATGAGATGTGTGAGTAAAGAGTAAAATGTAACTTAGTTCTGAGCGCTGAATTAGACTACTTGTTTCATTGTCCTTTCTGGACCAGGTTGGGAGGTTCACTCATCCCAGCCAGAATTTTGCTTACAGAAGATTCTCATTTGTTTTTTGTAGCATATTATGTGATGTTTTTATTTTTAGCTGATATGTGAAGGATTAGACCTGAGGGACCCAAGCACTGCATTGTTTCATATAAAACTATGAGGCTCCCAAATAAAATTTAATCCAGGAATCTTAGGACTCTGGGAACATTGGGATTACATTTTATTTTGAGAACAAAGCTGGGAAGAACACTGGAGAAGTGGGAAGTTGCTGCTTTTTCCCTTCTGAAATGCATCCAGAGGAAGCACTGCTGCTGCTGTGTTTTTGCACAATAACTCATTGGCTGAGCATTTCCCCAGGATGTGGAATTTAATTACCACTTGTCTTCGAGAAGAATCACAGTCAATTCTTCACCTGTAGCAGGACTTTTTAAGCTGCAGCTAATTCCAGGCTCTGGGGACAAGAGCTGTGCTCTCTGGGAGTTCTGGAGTCTCAGGGAAAGTTCTCAGGCAGCTACAATTTATTGCTTAGTCATCTGTGAGCAAGAGAGTCCCAGGTTCTGCTCCCTCCTCGCTGGACAGTTTCACATGTTGGGGACACACACAGTCACTAGATAAAACATATAAGTAACATCTCAGGCAATAGGTACCCATGGAGAGAGTTTCCAAATCTCTAATCTTCAGCTACCCTTTGGTACGATGCCTGGTTTTATTTAGGGTATAGATTACTGGTCCTTCAGAAGAAAAATAAGTTTTGACTTTTTTGTTGCCATTTAATTCGTCCTTTAGCCAGCATGCTGAGGAAGTATGTGCAGCTAATGAAACACTTATGTGGAACTATCACTTCAAAACCAGCTCCCTGGGCACCTTTGAGCTGGTAGACTGAGGAGCAGTCTGGTATGACAGCAATGAATTTGCACTATGCTGCTTCACTGATCTACCCTTTGTAGAACACTTCTCTAGGGCTCTCTTAAAAGCCATCACACATGTTTCTGCATCTCCATTACACCCTGAATGATATGCTGCAAATCGGCCGTGCTGCTGCACACCCGATTAAAGAAGTAATTCTTTAAAATGTGGAGGCTTAAATGTGAATTCATTGTCTGAGTTTCTGGAAAGACTCTGACACACCTGAAATGTGTCATTCAATTATAGTTACTTTATTAGCCACATTAGCTTTCATTTGAATTAGTTCTGGAAAAGGAAAGGGAGAATAATTATTTGTTAAAATTGTCCTTTTTCTTTTCCTGGAGAATGAAGGGAGAGATTTACATGGGTAGATTTTTTTTTTTCCTAAATTTGATTTTTCATACACCTATAGTGACACTATGGGAGTTATTCAATGCAATTATTTAGGGATAGTAAAAATATACTTTCTCCAACTGTGCCTGTATTAGCAATAACAACTCCCAGGAATGTAAACATAATGTTAACTACTGTGAAATCATAGATAATTTGTTATAAATCAGAACTAATTGCACGTTCCTGGCGTGCCGGTGGCCTTGTGAGTTTTTCAAAATCCTGCTAGCTGCTGAGAGTTCAACTCACAAGGAAACCAGTCAGAGCCAGCATTATTCTGAAAGCAGATTTCTTTACACAGTTTGCCTTCAAAGGGGTGTGAGTGCAGAAGCTGCCGGGGAATGAGGTGCTGAGTGTGTGTGTGTCCCCAGTTAAAGAGGGAATGCTGTCCTACAGCACACGGTCCCTCAGCACCCGTGTGAAACACGTTATTTGATCTCAAAGTAAGTTAAGGATCACGGGCATTTTCTGAATTGAAATTGGTGACACAAACGGTGTGCCTTCAGATATTTATCAGATCGTTTTAAACCCTTCCTTGAGGCCAGGATACAGATGCGCAATTAATGTATCACCGGGGCAGAACACAAAGCAGAGAGCAGCCCCGCAGATGGCCGTGTGCTTTAATACAGGTCTCGCTCTCCTAAGCTCCTCAGCTTCAGTTGTGTTTGCTGGGGCTGCCTTAGATGAGCAAGCTGTTGCTTCTTTTACCCCAGCTGCTGGTGCTGTTGTTTTGTAACCAGATTTTGACAGTGTCAGTGTAGAATATCCTGGGAAAACAGCATGTTAAAGTATGACTGGTGTATTGATTAAGCACTATTGTATAGAATACATAATTTACACTAGCTGTGCTCTCTCTTTTCTATTCTATTATGCTAAAGTATAAAACGCTAAAGGACTAATGTCTTTGCTTTGGTTTTACAACAGTGAAAGACATTAATCCTGCAGCAATGACAAATGGTGCAGTCAATTCAGTTCATTCTAATTTACACCAGTTTAACAAGGATGAGAATTTGGAATATATTTTATAGTTGTTGGTACACTATTTGCAAGAAACAAATGGTTTACAGGTGTATTTATTCAGATGATCATGGCTTACTAATGGCTGTAGTATAGATCACAGTCTAATTCTGGCCAAGATAATATTCTAGTCTCAGATTAAAATATGAAAAAATATTGATGAGGTTTATTGTTTCAAAAGGAAAAAATGGCATCTTATAGCAACCCTTTGGTAAGAGAAGATCTTAAAAATTGTGAAGAGCTAGAAAAAGAATAGCACTGTGCATGCATAAGGAAGAAGCATTATCCATTTTATAAGGAATGAGATCTCTCTTATTCATTTACCAAAACAATCTGAAGTAATTAAAATGCAGATCAAAAATGGAAGCCAGGTGCTAATAGACAGATACATGTCATGTGTGTACTATATGTGCACTTAAGTCTGTCAGCTTTGGAATCACAAGGGCACATTTAGAAATATTTCAAAACTACTAAAAGTTTAAAGAAATATATTTAAAAATATCCATTCCCTACCAAAATACTGGCAGCAAAGCACAAAATAATAACTAAACCAGTAACTTCACAGAAAACATGATAATATTGCTGCAGCAAAAGCATTTTATCTAGGAGGTTACTGACTTTTGTGTCAGCTGAGGCAGAGAGGTTAAATGTGTCAAAATGTTTTCAAATGTGAGTTGGTGGTGGTGTTGTTTGTTTTGTTGGGTTTTTCTAATTTGTTTGTTTGTTTGTTGGAAAGTTTTGTTCTCTTCAGCGTATTGGTAGGTATGTCTACATTGAAACTTCTTGAACTCAGAGTTAAGAAAACCCAGAGGCTGGGCTAGTTTTAGATTTAGTGAGCTATGTGTTAGAAGGGAAGCTATTTCTGGCATGATGTCTTAGACTTGTAAATACGTCCTTGTAAAAAATAGGGCTGCTGTTCATGTTATCATTTTTCTTTGTGCAATCTGGCCACGTAAATCTCCTCTAATAGAATGCTTTTCTGGATTGGATCCCAGAGCATAAAAGACACTAAGGGAACAGCAACAATCACAGTGACGCCTCACAGCAGTAACAGAAACACTTCTATCAGCAGCAACAGGATAAGTTGGGAAAAAATGAGATGTTATTAGTGCAATTGAGAGTATATATCATCAGAGCCATCTTTTATTCCTCTCACCCACATCACTGCAAGAAGAGGACATATTTTTCATGCTCTAATAAAACTGGATTCACATCCTGGAGAGGGGATAAGGGGAGGATACTCTTATAATGGAAAACCCAAATGCATCAGTAAAACATTGCTGAAGTATTAAAAATAGTTAATGGTCCAGATTACAGTTCTTCTGAATTTCTGCATCCAGCTAAGCTAGCTGCTTTCTCGTGCCCTTGAGAAACCTTGCAGTTTCCCAGAGTACAGCACTCCTTTTAAGAGGAAAAGATCACCGCTGAAATAGGTGGGCAAAGCTCTGGTTACACGAAGCAGCAACACACTACTGCAGCTTTTCTAAATTCTCAGCCTCAGCTTTTCTGGCTGTGAGTGCCCTTAGCAGCCCCTCCTTGGGCCTCCCCCGCCGTGTCCATGGGCCCAGCAGACCCATTCCAGCTCAGCACCACTGTGGCGCTGCCAGGGCAGAAACTCCTCAGCCTCTCTCCTGCTGTATCTGCTGCTGCCCCTGACCAGGCTGGGGGGACCCAGGGCCTGTGCCATGGCTCGCTGGGCCTGTGGCCATTTCCTGAACTCTCTCTGTTCTTTGTTCAGACCGTTCAGACCCTGCAGGACTCTGCTCATGGTGCTCAGAGCGTGCAGGACTGTACCCAGACAGAGAGAGCAGAGCCAGCACTGGTGGCAGCCTTGGCTCCTGGCTGGGCCCCTGCTCAGGCAGCAGCCTCACTCTTGCTGTTCCCTGATAATGCAGAACCTCAAAGAGCAACAAAACTAGGTTGCTTTTCAAGTATTATCAGAGGAACTTTACCTTCTCCCTTTTTTCTCCTTCTGTGGTGGCTTCAGTCAGTGGAAAATAAAGGATTCTAAATGTTCTTGAAAATCCCATGTTAAATAACTGACTGCTTCTGGAGGAGGGCAGCTAATAGGCTCCGGCTACTACAGGATGATAATAATTAGAGTTATCTATTGTCAATGGTTTGCCTTTTTTTGCCTTTCAGCAGGACATCTTGTAGTCTTTGAGGTTTTTATTGTGGCATTCCATAAAGCATCCATACAAAGTAGAAACTGATACAGACATAGGGAAAGTAATTTAATAAAGTCATTGAAAAGAGCAGATTCAAAACTGGGAAGAGAGATGCCCTAGTTCTGTCTTCTGAAAAGAAAATTTCATTAAATTGCATTAGTTCTTGAAAATTTCTTTTAAAATTTCATGAAAAAAATCCTTCCTTGCAGGAAATGAACTGCTAAAGCTTCCAGTAGGTTATAGAAACCAACAAGACCTAAGCAAAATGTTAGGTAATTCCCTTATTAATTCTATGTTTCTGTCTCTCTCTTTGGTTCAGCTCTTGTTTTCACTCTGCTTTTCCACTGAGTGACAAGAACATAAGGACAAAGAAGCAACATGTCATGCAGATCTATATCTTTATTATTCAGTGCAGTGCAAGAGTACTCTGTTGCTTTGCTAAAGAATTGCAAATTTCTGTATTCTCCATCTTCTCCGTCTTGTTCTCAAAATAAGAAATAGGGGCATCTTCTTCCTTGAAGTCATTAATCCAAGTTGGAACGATTAGCAGTACCATACTGCTAATATTATCGAAAATAAGGTTGAGAGTTTCAGGAAACCAGTGACTCAATCCTCCCCAGATTAATTTAGGCAATGAGAATACTGGCACATTTAACTTGTAATTTTAAATTTCCTCTGATTAAGGTTTCTATCTCTTTCCTTCTGCTGTTGAGATAGGAGAAAGCAGTTTTCTAAAGTGCTGTCTATACTTTTATTTTTTGCCTGATGCGTTTTTCCACTTTTTCTTATCAGCAGTTTATATATATTCTTTTATACATACACACACACACACACATATATGTATATATATCAGTCCCATGGCTTTTAATCTGCATAAGTACAAATTTCTAGGCTGCTGATCACTTCTCGTGACTCTCTTCTGAATTTGCCATTTGATCCATGTCTCCAAATTACAATGTTCCACATCAACCACAGTATTCCAGCTGGGGTCCTTTTGGTGCTATCTGACGAACTCAGACACTTTTCATGGGATCCTCCTCTCCACAGCACTACTGAAATCAGGTTGAGATGTTCTTTTTGGATAAGATGAAGATGGTGACAGCTCATCAAACAGAATAGCTGAATGTATCGCCAAACATTACACCAAAATGTTGAGAGAATCAGTTCCCTGCTTCAGGCATGCTGCTCAAAGAAGCAATCCCACCCCTGTAAGAGTTACTGTGGTACCAGCAATAAAATAAAAGTCTCTGTAATTTTCCTACAGTACTAATCTCATCCTTCCCAAACCTCTGCAGTCAGGCCCATTCAAATCCAATTCTATTACATCAAATGGGGCCTAAGTGGTTATGACTGTGTCCCTTTTCATGGAGTTTTTAAGTGCTCAATGGCTTTGTGCATTTTTGCTCCAAAGATCTACTAAACACTTCTATGTTTCCGGTAAAAAACTCTTAGGTTTATAAACATAAAACCCCCCAGTGCTCAAAGAGCATGAGAACAAATGCCACACAGCTGCTTGGTAAGCTTCTGCTATGATAAAATAAAGGAGTTGATCTTATTTCAGTTTTAATAAAAACTTGTCTTCTAATGTGACAGCACAAATAGCAAGTAGTGAATGGTCAAAGAGAACAGCTCCCAGATGGCTCGGAGTGTTTAGGCAGTTTGGCTGGTTCTATGTGTAAAAAGGAAAACCAGACTTAAGTCACAGTTTTGTAGACAAATGTCTAGCAGAATTTAAAAGGAGTCGGAACTGATTGTTCGACCTTTTCTACTCAGTGGGATCCAATGTATCAAAGAAAGGGATGGCTGCCTTCATCTCTTCTGAAATCCGACAGTGGATGTCACAAAAAAGAAATGTCTTCAAAAAGGGTTCAAATAGAGGGCTTACCACATAAATTAGGAGAACTTTGGAGCTTGAGACAATATCAAGACCTATATGATACTCTCAACCCTACTGCAAAGCATACACAGCCTGCTGGATTTAGAGTTTCCCTGAACAGTGAATAGGAACGGAAAGGAACCTGGTAAACTGAGGAACAAACTCTTTCCAGATGAGAAGCAGAGGTCTTTTCTGATTTACCCTAACCGGAGCAAGGATTTGTCATGGGAAGTTCACAAGTTGTTCTGGTGGAAAAAGTCTGATAGTTTTTTATTCCCATGTATCTCAAGAGATAAAAATTAGGCTGAATTAATTGATGTAATGAAAATTACTACAGAGATGTTAATTTAATAATTTAGTTTTACTTTTTGCCTTAAGATTAATCTGTCTCACAGCACTTTTCTATGTAAAACTCCACCCATTCCCATGAAAGTCCTTTCTGCACTTTATCAGCTTGCGTGTCCAGCTGATAAAGTTGCTCTCATCTCAAGGAAGTAAAAAGTTCAGATTATAAAAAAGGTTAAATCCCAACTTTAATATTGCTTTTGATGGAAATTGCCAGCTAATACTTAAGTACCTTCTCCATCTCTCTCTCTCTCTCAGTATCTTTAACCTCACCTGTATCAGCAAAATGATGTGCAGGCATTTTGAACTATTAAGTTATTATGTGACTGTCTTGCATGGGTGGTTTCTTCAGCATCAGCTGGAAGGCTGGATCCAATCTTTCCCACCCCTCCTGCAGTCCTTGGGACTGTGTTAGGTTTGATATGTAAAGAAGTTAAGCTGTGAAGGAATGTGTAGATCAGGTAAATCCATCAAGCATTATGCCTGTTCTTAGATGCTCTGTCTCTTTTTGAAGAATTGTACAGATAATTGAGATTCAAATAAATAAATGCAAGAACTGTCCAGAGTTTACCCAGTAGTTTGACTGTTGAACTGACATGTGAGTTCCACATCTACTTTTCTTTCTCACATGCACAAAAAGCTGAAGCACTTAAAGAGTCTTGGTGGGTTTAAATCAATATATTCTGCAGTTTTTAGTGAATTTATGCTAATTCAGACTAGCAGAGAATGTTCTAAATCTCTCAAGAGCAAATGTTCCCTTTGATTGCGTTTTGCTGTTAGGTGTAAGCATTGTTCCATCCTGACATGATCACTGCCTATTGTTCTTTCTAGATGCATATTTTCCCTTTAAGGTAAGCAATCATTTCATGGTATTAAATGCTCCTTGCCCGGGGAAGTCCTTATAAAGCCACTTCTGAAATACTTATGTTCAATAGGGCATGAGAACATACAAAGGACATAAAGAAATTGCAAGGTTGCCTTAAATTATTTCGGATCTTAAAAATCTCAGAGCCGGGCTATGTTTCTATGAGTACATTTTAAGCTTGGTGAGGCCATGAAAACATCCTCCAGTCACACTGAGAGCAAGAGCTGGAGCTGAGTGTTGAACATCAGAGGACAGTTACTCCTTTACCGTGTTGGTTGAAAATATCTCAGCGAATAACAATGACAAAAATAAAGCAACAGAAAATTCCTCGGCAGAACTACAAGTTCCTAGAAACCCACATTTCTGTACATTAGATGTGTTTCATCAATCAGGGCAGCAAAACCATTTAGTTGCGTGGTATGAAGTGAAGTGAACTGCTTCCACCAGCTCATAAACAGGGAAAAGGTGAGGCAGGAGGGTGGTATGCTGAAAGTGGTACAGGGCATCTGTGGGAGAAAGAGAAAACTAAACCAAATTTTAGTGCCAGACCCGCTGCAGAAAGCTGTACCTTGCTTGCTGATATAATACTCAAGTCAGCCTCTGTTGTCCTTGAGGGAAACCTGAACTAATCTTTATTCTTCATTGATCCTAAAGCATCTGAACCCTGGCCATTGATATAATTTGCAGTAGCCTCAGGTTTGTGTCTCGCTACACCCTAGCTGACAAGAAATCATTGACTGAGAGCAATATCTGGGGCATGCCCCTTTCCCCTATTTTTTGCCCTTGGTATGCTCTCTAAAAATGGGTTTAAATGCTAGTTGTTAAAAGGAGAATTCTGTGTCCTTACTTTAAATTCTTTATGCAAGGAAAGTTCCATCACGTCTGCCTATTTTCTCGGAGATGTAGAAGAAAAGGAAAGACTATTCAACATAATTCGACAAAAGGTTTCAAAATCATGTTCAAAAATGTCTGCAAGAAAGGAAAGGACAAAAGAGAACAAAAAGCTGGAGTAAAGCTCTTGAGTGGTATATATATGTGGCATGTGTTTTTAGAGGATGAAGGAATAAGAACTTGAAAAGCAGAACAGACATTTTCCTGAAATATGAGAACATGTAATCCTAACATTTTCCAACTCAATAACTGGATGTAGAAGCTTATTTAGAATTGTTATCCTTCTCCCAGAGTTAATACTGCAGACCCAGTTTGCTTCAGCAGCTTTTCAGAGAAAAAAAAAACCCTCACAAGAAATTAAGATGAAAACGTAATAATACACTCAGTAAATAAATAACATAACCTAATAACCTCACTTTCACAGATATCTTTAACCTCTGTATGCAGGGTTTTCACCCACCACTGGAAAGGACTGACAGGGAGTGAAACCATAGCAAATTGGAATCCCAAGGATTTTTACACAATGGAAAGGTAATCATCTTCACTGGAATTTGGCCAGAACACAGAGGCTATTAGACCGTCATTTCACAACTGCTATGGGATTGTCCGTGGCAAAAAAAACCTCTTTTTCTGCATCATCCAAAGGATGACACTGTTTAGCAGAGCAGTGACTCAAACCTGTCATGTTCTCTCATTGAAGCAGAGACCTGGCTTGACCTCTCTCAGCGCAGGAGAATCTGACAGGCTCGCAGCCTCAGGTGATCTACCATGGCTGTAGGCTTGCTGCCAGACAAGAGACACTGAGCCTTGTAATGAAATCTATCTGAGATAATTGGAAGTCAAACTTTTCATGGAGAATTATTGCAGCGTATTTTGGCCTGCTTGTAAGTAGTTTGGTCAGATCAGCATTCCTGAAAGAGGAAGAGATAAAGAAATACAGTTATATACACAACAGGCCTATTGTGGAGTTCTCTAGGTGACTGGTGGAATATTTTAATACATGTAGAACCCTGTAAAATCTGTGCTTAAGAGTCCTAACTTCCCATGGTATCTCTCCCTGTGTTTCAGAGTGTTTGAGTGCATGAGAAAATGCAAAGCAGCTCATTCTGAATCACAGAAACTGAAGGATATTGATCTTGCTGGCTCTCCTTCTGCCAGCACGCCGCTGCATCTTACATTAGGATCCAAATCCTTTTTTCTGTTCCTCCTTTTCATAGCTGAAAAAGGTTCCTGTAACAACACATTTTTCAAAACAATGGATTGAGCTGTCAGTGAACTTTCCTAATAGCCCTCTTTAATTTTCCTCTTCCTTTCAAGCCTGTGTTCCCTAGTCACAACCCTTCAGCCAGTCCTAAGTAACGCTGATCTTTTCTTTATTTGCCATTTCTTTTCCTAGAACATTTGTAAATGATAATCAAATTTCCTTATTCAGTTTCCTGTGCTGTAGATGGTAAAATCAGTTTTGAAACTCAGCCTATTAATGGATTTTGTTGGTCTTAGGATATTTGTGAACTTATTATCACTTCCTGAAATTGCAAAGCTCGGATGGAATTCTACCACATGGATTCATCAGATGGCCATGCAATAGGGGCAGCTTTTCCCTGTTAGCAGCGGTAATTGGGGAAGAGCCTTTAAGATAATAATAATAATAATATGAGGTTAAAGAAGATAAATGAGAAAAACATGATAAAGCTTCTTCTTCAAAATAATTTCCAATCATTCACCGTCTTTTACTTTAATTGATTGATTTCCCTCATAAAATAAAATTGTCCAATTTTGAATATATTGACCATTTTAACACTGCAGTGTGCATTGTAGTAAGCACATCATCCAGTTAGTTCTGTGGCAGTTGACTTCCAAACAGATAAAGATTTAACTATGTGCCTAATTCTCATCATGTTAGAAATCCTACTGAAGCTGAGAGGGGTAATTCACGTACTTAAATTTTGTTTATGTGTTTTGCTGAATCAGAGCCAACAAGATACTAAATTCATTGTGAAACAGTCCGAAGTACTTTCAGGAAACATAAAGTGTATGTATTCAACCAACGTAGCAGAGGAGAACTTGTGGAATGCAGCAGGCCATTGCTGTATTGCTAATCTTAGCTAACATGACTGATGGATTTATAATTTTATTGTGTGACCTAGAGCAGTCCAAATAAGAATTTTTTTACTAGCAAATTTAAACCAGGCTTTAGCTGAACCACGTATTACTACATTCAATAAATTTAAGTATTTATTTAACAATCTTTGAAACAAGGACTCTTTTTATTACTTGTATGTCCATATAGTGACTAACACTAAGAAACTTTATTTTTGGTAATGGTTCCAGCTTCTATTAATATTGTTAATGAAAGACAAATTATTGACATGCAATTGTAATTGGTACGAGCAATTAAATAGCAGCACTGTCAGGTTTACAGCTGTCACTAGTAAAACATTAGGAATTTTGCTCAGCTTCAGCTCTGTAGAGAACTGTTCTTTATTAAATACATTCTTCCATAATTTTGTGTTATCTTCTAATCCATGTTGGCCATGGCTTGGACTGCCAGGCTTAAACCCAGTGGGCTGCAAATGATTTGGTGCCAGTAGGTCTGTACAGTGAAAATGGAGCAATAGTGGCCATTTAACTGTGCACTACAGCATGGCCAGCTAAAATGTCTTTCAAAGACAAAAATGTACAGTAACATAAAAGAAATATCATATTCAATCATTTATGAGGAATAAACAGGGCAACATTTCCTCTTTGCTCTCCAGTGTGTACTCAGCACGCTCTCCTGAGTTGTAGCACAGCATTTTATTTACAAAGAATGAAGTGAAATATCAATAATTGTTTATCTTCTCTGGATGGCCTCAAAGTACGCTGGCTGTGTTTTGAAAACCCTGTACTTCCCAGGAGAAGGGAGCAATTGAGTAAGAGATTTCAAAAGGATGTAAAGTAGAAAAATGATTTGTCTATGTGCAATGTGATCCCTCACTGCACTGCATGTAATGGTAATGCATCAGTGTGTGCTGGCAGCCATCCCCTGCATTTATCGTGGCTCCATGGGTTGGGTGCTTGATGGAGTCAAGAGTCTGGTCTGATTCTGCTGAACTCATGTGGCTGTGAGGTTCAGTGTGCTTGGGTAGTTCTCTTGTGTGAAAAATCGGGTAAATAAAATGAAGGCAGGTTCACAGCTTTACAATAAATAAAATAAGGATCCTAGCTTGTCCTCACAATGAATCTCAACTAGCATTTGCCAAGGCCTGAGGCAATAAGATAAAATTCATTCTCCTTTCTATTCCTTTCTCACTCAAAACTCACTTAATTCTTCAAAGTCCCTGCTCCAAGCTTAATAAGGGTAGTGATGAGAAGCAGTTCTTATGATTTCCCAACTTCAACAGAAAGAGTAGATATGGGATATCCGCCTCTCCTTCAAGAAAATGCAATGCTGTCTGTATTGAAGTGTAATGTGCTAAAAGTTAAATCATGGAAATGTTTCCTTAATAACAAGAAATTATGTTAATTGTATGAATTATACACATCAAATGATTACTGCACAACCTGATAACATTGATCCACAGATTTTTAAACCTGCTTTGGGGTAACCAAACTACAGAAAGTGTTGCACTGAGATTTAGGAAGTATCACTTTTTGCAGGCTCACAGTCATTAGCCTGGTAGATTTCTAGATCTCAGTCATCACTATATGTTTTAATCCTGACTAAAGCAGAGTGTATTTTCCAGACACTTCATGTGTGGAGAGGTTGTGACTCAGTTAACCCATCAAGTTGGCTTGGGAAGAGAGGAGGAGTGTGAATCCTTAACTTTTCATAAGCCTTCACTGGACAGGGTGTACATCACTTGACAAGACTACTAGGTCTGAGGTTTGAAGGGGTACAGTGCCTGTTGCCAGACACCTTGAAGCAATTTTTCCTACAGGTTTTTTTTTGTATATTGACCAGCAGGTCTGGCAAGGTCAGTGCAGACGTGAGTTTGTGGAGCTGTGTTTATGACTTACCAACACATCTCTAGTAGGAATGTTGTCTATGTAAAATAGCCAACCAGGTTTTCAAAAATTCAGCTAACCCTTAACTCTGAGTACTTCTATAAGAACAGAAATGTATGAATACTTCAGGTGAAAGTTAGTACTCAATAATAATGAGATCATATTTTATTATTTAATTTTCCTTCAGTCAACAAATAGTATTACAACTAAGCTCTCAATTTTTCCATAACCAAAGAGTTTTCATGTGCGAGAGCGTCAACTTCAATTTCTATTAATGTTAATGTTACATTAGGGTAACCCTTTCTTTTTTAAATACTTCCATGTTGCTATCAAAATTTCTAAGCTATTACATGAAAGCTGTAATGTAGTTAATGGTTATTATCATGCAGATAAGTGTTTGTTAGACAACTGAGTCTTCCAGTCTAAGGAAGGCTTAGATACTTAACTTCTGGAAGGATTGTAACATATACCAACTAAAGTAATAACAGCGAACTTCCAGTGACTTTCAGACTAATCTGTGATGCAATAATTTCATCTTTTTTCCCTCTGCTGTTAGGATAAGAAGAGGTTTTGTTCTTGACTGAAACAGCTATGACAGCAGAAAGCTACATTAATGCCTCTCACACTACGACTTCAGCAGTTCAGTTTCTTTGTTCCTGAAAAGGGATTATATGATATTCACTGTTTGTATGGCTACTTCCAAACAATTATCATTCTTACCATGGAGAAAAAAAGGGATAGGGAAAAATGGAAGAACCAAAAGGAAAACCAGAGCTGCAACAATGAAAATACTTTATGTTACCATACCACATTTTAATTACATTATTATTTCAACTGGCACCAGAAATGGATATAGTGTATGAAAATGGTTCTGTTTCAATTGAAGAAAAATAACAGTTTAAATTCTTTTTTCTTTAAATTAATGTTGAACTCAATTCCTTTATAGAAAAAAAAATATACATTTTGAGGGACTTAAACTGATTTTGAAATATGGATTTTCCTTCATTTTTATTGTAATTTTAACATCAAATTCTTCTGTTAAATTGAAGCAAACCTAAGGGCTTATATTTAGACCATGGGGTCCCAGTCTAAAGAATCACACAAACCTTAGAAAATTTTAGATTTGTTCTGTAAACTTCAGAGTTTTGTGCAAGCCTACAGACAAGAAAGGAAATTCTGGGCATGTGATTCGTTCTGTTTCCATACGTACTGATTTTGCATGAAAGAAGTTTTGCTGGTGCCATAAATTAAAAGGGAAAAAATGTGTTTGTTTTTGCAGTGAAAAATGGTCTATCTACAGTAACATAGCAAGTCAGTACTTGCAACTTGCAACACTGGTATTAGGTGAAAGACTTTTGGGCTTTTTTACGCAGGAAAACTAAATCTCAAATGAAATTGTATCTTTTGATTTCAAATAGACCATTAACTTGTATTTCAGTGAACTCAGACTTAATTTAAAGCTCCTGAGGCAGTATCTGCTCATTTCAGTACTGTGGTTTGCTCGGCTGTTGCACCACTAGCCTGTGGATTGGATCTCCAGCTATGGAATATGGTCTCAGCAGTTTTAAGCACCCAAAGAGGCAATTAGTGTTGATGAAGTAAGAGCCCCATTCTGGAGATTAATAGCCACTATTTATCTCTAGTAAAGGAACCTTCAGGACAACCCCAGTTTAAATTTCCTTGAGCCTTGAGTACTAACCTTCCTAAGTTACTGTTCCCTTGTGTTAGAGGGATGGAAGTAGTCCCATTGCTGTGCCTTTGGTCTGAGGTAACCTTGAAAGATCTGTCCATAAAGAGGGTCACTAATATGAGCTGGTATTTGGCTTGTTAGTGTTTGGTGTGAGGTATCCCACAGCTACTGGCCCCAGCATAGGCACTTGTTTTAGGAACTCCTTTAAAATGAGGATTTACAGGTAATGAACTAAGATGGATTTCAATCTGTATGAAAGGTTAACAGCCTATCACAAAGTCTGATCAGGACCAAAGGTGGCTCTTACATTTGTGAAATTAAACCACACTGAGATTTCAGTGACTAATAGTTGTGAACATCTATGGCCAGTAAACAGAACCTCTGAAAAAACCCTGGAGCTGAGCATCAGGCAGCTTCAGCTGCTACAAACACAAATTTATATTGCTCGTTCTGAAACAGTAGGTTTCTGTTTCCTCTTCTCATCAGACTTGCATGAAGCAGTTGACTCTTTATGGAACATAAATTGAGATGGATCTGCAAGGGATTCCAGTTTAGTAATGCCAAGGTTCAGCACTTAAAAGAGAGGGTAAATCTGATGAAAATTAATGCAGGAGAGACTGTAGTCTGCACCCATTGTAAAACTCTATCTGATGTAGGTCAGATTGTTGCTGAGTCTCTTCTTCTTTAGTAAACTGGGCATGGTGGGGTGTCTTTTCAGGGCCTTTGAGCCCTCTGTGAAAAAGCTATTTTCAGCTGTCTTTCATATTTAAAAAGTATCACTTACCAAATTGATCATGGATTATTTAATAATCCTTCTTGGTCAGGGCTTTGGTTGTATAACTTATTCAAAAGTTGGATTATTATAAGAGTGCTTTAGTTTTGTCTTTGATATTTTATGAATTAGGCCTCCTGGAGTTATATTCACCAGTGATTCTTAGAGAGGATAACTCCTGAAAAGGGACAGTCTCACTTGCTTTCTCCCCAGTATTTTATTTATTCCTTATTTGTACATAGAATTCAAACTGTTACTTCATTACTATACTTCTGACTTTTCCAGACTAGCTCATGCATGGAGATACACACGCTGGAATGAAAGCATTTTATCACGTTTTTTAACAGGAAATTACCTCCCAGTTATACAAATTATCCAAATCAAGTAGATAAATGCAAATGTGAGCAACAAGGAAGAATTACTTGGAACTCATTTGTATTCAGGTTATCACATTCATCATCCTCAGTCTTACTCTGTGGTCCATTGGAGCTCCTAATAGTGTTTGTACTATTTCCTTCATTTTCTGTTTCCTGTTGTTTATCTTTTCTTTGTTGTTTTATCTTTGTTACTGTCACTCAGCCTGACAATAATGTATATAAAATCATTAAACAAACAGATAGTTGTAAGGCCATCTCTTGGCTGGTAACTAGCAAAAAGAGGTATCTTTCTACAAAAATTTATGGTTTCACTGACACTGTAATTCACTGTAACTTCACAGTTCCTAGCTAGGAGAAAAATTGAGAAAGAGACCAAATTATGTAGGAAAAATCAGAAAAGGTATAAGAAATGTAAATTTCACAAGGTTGCACATGGTGTGAGCTAGATCATCAGTATATACATTACGAGTCTCCTGATTGATATTAGGAAAGGAGGTGTCCCAGCAAACGCAGCACCAATTACAATAAATTGAGTGAGCCCATGACAACCCCTAAGTGACACAAACACTTTTATTCATAGTTTGCCTCACATTTCAGGAGTTGTAGTTAGCTTATTCAACTCCCTTGTAAGGTCTAATACTTAGATTGTGAGCTCTTGCAACAACAGCTGCATCTCTCCATTTCATGGGTGTCCAGAACCTGTCACACCTCTGTCTTGTTTGGTTTTTTTTCATTATGCTTCTTAGCCAGGACCAAGATAAGACAAAAGTTATCCACATGTCAGCTTTTCTCAAGTTCTTTAGGCAGGACACAGATTTTCTTTCCTATGTCATAAGTTTTCCACATTTAAAGCCATATATCCAGAGATACATGCTAGCTTGCATTCACTTGTAAAAGTTCTGTGCACAATTAAAAGCCCCATAATTTTGTGGATTTAATTTCCCTTCCTGTTCAATGTTGACAGTTGTTGCTCAGGCGAGTTTATTGCTAGAATTTTCCTGTAAGTCAGCGTTCTAGCCATCCTCTTGAGTCTCTCTCTTACTGGAGGGAGGTCCCTGAGGGACAGAGGGCATGGCTGAGCCAGGAGTGGAGTTTGTTTATGTCAGACTGGTGGAAGTGTTTTCTGACACATATCAGGGCCACGGTATGCCAGCTTCTCCCAGGAATCTGGTATTCCTAGCAGAGCTGTGGTACTGTGGTGTTGTGTGCTTACTCCAGTAGGGGCCTGGGGTACCACAATTCTTCCTTCTGAAAATTAAAAATAAGCCTAGAAATATCGTAACAGAAGTTGAAATTAGCTCATCATGATGAGCTTCTGTTTGTGTACTCATGTTTTTCAGCAACTGAGAACAAAATCTATTGGATAATCTTATAGCTGCCACAGTGAAGATGCACATTCCCATTCAGACATATGCAGCCACTCCGAGGCCCATATGTCCTTAAAACTGACAGGATTCTTTGGAAAAAGCTGCATTGGCACTGTCACCTTTTTAACAATGTGCAGTGACTCCATAAGCTGAGACATGTTAGCAAACAGAGAGTTCATGGAATGCTTGTAGAAATTACTGCTTTGGATCATTACATTTGTCAAAGATTTTAAGAAACCCCAAAATGCTTTTAAAACAAACAAAAAAAAAAGCTAACAAGCTTGCCCAAGGTAACCTCTTAGTGCATGATCATTTACAGAGCTGCAGGGGCCAGGTTTGAAAAACAGCAAATGATTGAAGTATGTGCAATTTGTTTGAACAGACAGAGAAAGAAGCTGAATAGTCACAACCAGAGTGGCCCTCAGACTCTGAAACCTAATGCGCTGTGGCTTCCTGTGCCCACACTTCAAGCCATGCGTGTGTGGGGCTTGAAGGATATGCATGCATTCACCTGCTGCTGTTCAATTTGCCACTGAATTTCATGGAATTATCAGAAAAATTTACACTAAAAAAAAAATCTTTTCCAGCAGCAGAAGTCACCCAGATATACCCAGGAGAGAAGGCTTTAAGAGAAAGTACGTCCAAGTTTTAGCTCACAAAGTTCTCTTTTAGCAGCATCAAAGCCACCTCACATTCAGGGAGGAAATCCCAATTTATTGGTATTTCCTGCAATTGTCAGGTACCACGTCCCCAGCCCATGGGTTTGAGACCGTTCAGTGTGGAAATCAGGGCACAGGGGAAGGGAGCTGATACACAAAACAATGTGGGGAGAAATGAGCCTGAGTTTGAGAGTGTAGGAGTCACCTCGGGTCACTTGAGCCCTCTTGTAACTGGAGATCCTCTGGGTAAAAACTGGACAAGAGTGTCAGTTGAGTTACTGAACCTTTGTGGAAACCAGCCTCTTCATTTAAAATACCCATCTTCTCCCTTTAGAAAGTATAAATGAAAGAGGGCAAATTTAGTCTCCTATTTTAGCAATTCTGCAAGACTTAAGACTTGAATAGACACCAATGCCTATGAATATGCCATAAACATTCTTCTTAGCTCTCAAAAATGTCTTTTTAGAGGCCAGAATTGAAAAAAGGGGTTAAAACTGTTGTGTCTCCAGCTGCCTCCAGATCAGATCCATGACATCTGAGTTTTCTCTGCTTACAGAGGCAGGAAAGAAAACTTACATTTGGTTTTAGCAAATTAATTGTTCCGTGTTTTTTTAAAGGCTGAATTAAAGAAATGAATAATTTATCAGGTGCAGAGGGGACATGATTTTTATAGGGAATTGAGGAACACAGCTGCAGAGCAGTGAGACAGGGATGTTTGTTGCTGCTGTTTTCACACAAAACAACTCCTTTCAGCATGTAAGGGCGAGTGCCTTAGCAGACACTGACTGTGACGGACTGTAGTTACCGGGGGATAAACCTTGTGGGCTTGGTTACCATAGAGACCACTTTGCTCTAGTAAACTAACATTCCCTAAGACAAGAGTGTGTGATGGATTGTTTTAAGACCAGTCCTGGTATGCTTCCTAACCTGGGTTATAATTTCTTAGAGTGATGAATCAGTAGACAGCCAAAGTCCAAGGCTCACAGGAGAGCTGAGCAGTTGTATCAAGTTACCACATTAATTACCAGTCTTCTGTTCAGCAATGCTCTCCCACAAGCACTGTGTACTTTAGCCTTTCATAATGCTTTAGTTGGTACCTCAGGTGATGTTGGTGCTGGGGTTTTTTTACTGTGGGGTAAGTAGGCAACACAATAAAAACCTGCTAAAAGAAACCAGTAAACTGAATTTATGAAATAACGATACAGGCTGCTTCCATGGAATCAGTAAATTGATCTGAAAGAAATCACTATGAGCAATGCACTCAGAACTAGGGACACGTTCCCACAAAAATATTTGAGTCAGATTCATTATATTGGCCTTATGAAGTATGGCTTTGGTCTTTAAATTCACCCTATTTGTGCTTAATGCTGTACATGGAGTGAAAAACCCAGGTGGAGATTTTAGGAACGCACAACTGAGCTACTGCATGAAAGGAATATGATAAAAGCCCACATGCTCTTATGATGATAAATTTTACAAAAAGGAGAAATTAATTTACAATTGAGATTGTCAGAAGATCCTCCCCACCTGAAAAGAGAAATACCAAAACTGAAAAAAACACACAAAAAACAAACCCAGAAGAAAGCTATACTCTTTCTTGGGGGACACAGGTGAGAGCAACTGGTGCAGTTTTTATGTCAGGCCACATACAAAAAATATTTCAGAGAGTGTAAACATAAGTGCAGATATGCTACAACTACGGGTACGTTTCTGCGTTTTGTGACATTAGAAGGTGAAACACACCACTCAGGAGACAAAGGTGATAAGTGTTACAGTTTTCCCAGCGTGCAGAGCTGAGAAAATATGTCAAGTTTGCTAAATTCTGCACATTCTGCCTGGCTTCAGTTTTACAACACCACCTTAGGCTGGCTGGGAATCTGGGCTTGGATGATGAATGCAGTATATTCAGACAGCTTTAAAAAGTTTGGTTTAGGTTTTTTCTATTCAGTTTCTTGCATGGGTGCAAGGATATGTATGATCCTCTTAAGCTGTGAATGCACAATGAACCCCCTGGGAACAGCCACTAAGCTGACACTGGTTGTACAAAGTCACCTCCTTCACCAAGAGATATTTACCTCCAGCATTGTTTGCCACATACCTCACACAGGTGTAAATAGCTGTAAAGTGCACTGGAACAATACAGAGCAACAGAAATGAAAGGGAGGAATAAGTCTGGGGAGGAAAATACTAGGGAGAAAAAAGGAGATGTAGGCTAACCATGTATTGAGAGGTGGTGAGGAGATTTCCTTTCTGAGGATTAAGAGCATTTTGTTTGAGCCAAGCTTGTTTCCTAAGCTGTGGTGACACACTGTCAGTTGGTTACTCTGCTGTGCTTTCCTTCCAGGAGATACTGGATGTGCATAGCTGCCAGGATTAGGTAGCAGTAGTGGTTTGTAACCAAAAATACGATGAAGACTTAGAAATTTTGAAATAAGAAGCCACTCTGAAAAGCCTGCCCAGGATCTGTGCCAGTCCACTTGTTCCCCAGGCAAGCAGGGAGGCTGGGTGGGCAATGGGACCCTCATGAGTAGGTGCAAGTACAGCCAAAGTTTTATAATATGTTTGCTTTGAAACTGGGTGCCTTGAAGCAGTGCCTGTGCTGCTGTTTTCTTTTTCCGCCACGTACTAAAATTTATTGACTTCTACATTGTTTAATAAAAAAGTATAATATAAAAATTAATATCAATAATATTAATATAAAAATTTTGAATGTTGCACTGTAGGTCAGACAAACAAATTGATTCCAGTTCAGAAATAATCTACTTTCCTTCACTCTTTTCAAAAAGAGAGAAATATTTGGTTTTACGCTGAATTTATTCAGGAAACAGTTTTATATGATAACCGTGTAAAGCCATTGTGTACATAAAGAAGGGGGGAATTAATTATTTTATATGTTGCTTTTGCAACCAGAAGCAGCATTTTTCTGAAATTTCTGCCTAAGACAGCAATGAATTTGAGTCTGAGTTAAGACACAGGTATGTGCTGAAAAAGTTATGGTGGTCTTCAAAGTGTTTGTCTAACAATAACAGAAAGTTAAATAATTACAATTCTTTTGCTTTCTGAACAAATTCCATGCCATTGGACTACTGCAAATTTTGTATTGGCTCCAGAGCTTTTGGTTACAATTTCCTGCTGACAATCTCTCTCTGATTTTACCCTAAGAGCAGCTATTAGTGATGCACACCTGGTCAGTTGCTCTCTCTGTATTTGTATAATGCTATGGTTTGGAAATTCAGGTTCAGCAGCAGGTGTTGCCTTTAGAAACAGAGCTCTTTCAGCATCTGCTGCTCAGTGACTCACAAAGAGCACTGACAACAGCTGGGCTTGGCGTTTTTGCCTTTTTGCTTCAAAGAAAGCTGCTGCAACACAAGGAGAAGGAAGACTTCAGTCCCTGAGCTTTGCTGGTTTATTTAATGAGGGTGTGCCATGTTCTTCAGTTTCTTCCGATTGAGAGAGTTTGGTGGGAAGGGGAGACACAGACAGATTAACATGGATGTTTATTTTAATGCCAATTTACTTGTAGAGGGTAGGGGCAGTAGCCTACAGCAGACTCTGATCTCGGGAAACAGACATTATTCTACCTCAGCAGCAGGGGGGGCAAATTTCATATATCAGTAGCAAGGGATTTTTGTTTCAGTTTGTCAGGGAGAATGGGAAATTAAAAAGTCTTTTTCTTCCTTAGATAATAGTTACCTTTTGCTGATTTTTGTAGGCTGTAGGAGAATAGGTGCAGAGCTGTGTTCTTTTAGGGAGCCTTATCTCCCCGTAACCTATGAGCAATATTAGTTAAATGCAAGGTGATGTTTGGCTTCTCCTGCTTAAACTTTTTGGCTGAATACTTCCTAAACCTCCAGTGGCTGTCTCAGGACCACACTGCCTGTGTAGCTATAAAAGCAGCTCATGAAGATGAGGAGCATCCCAAAAGAGTTTGTTTGGCTCACTTTGGTTAATTTGTATTTAGAATGCAGTAAGCTCAGCTGTGTAATTCACAGCAATTCCAAAATGAATGAGGGAAATATCATTTGCACTTTCCCCATGTGCAAGTCCAGTAGAAAGCAACCTCTGTACAAAACACAGTACTGCTTTTATTCATCTGCAGTATATCAAAACAAAATTGGTTAAAATGGGAGATGTGAAAAATTAAACGTGGACAAAATGTTATTGGTACCTAGCTCGGTTTTTACTTTTTGGTAGTCTAGAACCCGATCCTTTCCCAGCTCCTACTGGAGTCCATCGAGTTCTGGGCATGGACTAACTGCTTCTGAGAACCAAAATTTTGATGAAATGTTCACAGCCAGTGAATTGGCTTTTGTAATCGTATTTTCAAAACACGAATATAGAAATAAGCCTGCAAACAGCGGCAAAATTAAAAATTACTTGGCTCTGCCAACAGAGCACAAACAACAAAATGCATTGAAACTTGTAGAGAACTGATTTTTTGTTTTCATTTTCACAAGTTTCACTTGTTTTCATGTAGGATCAAGATGAGCTAACAAATTGCGACTGCTTCCACATGAAACAGGAACAAAAGAGGAACAAATCCTTCCTCAACATAAAACACAGCTTCCCCTGCTTGTCTATTGACTCAGGCACACCTCAATATTCTGTTTCAACCAGTAAATAAAGTGCTTTTTGAGTACTTTTATTGTACCTGTATAGAGTGTCTGCATGTACAATTGTATTTATACAAACACATATGATTAGATGTACAGGTAGGCACAAGCGTGTAGATAAATATAATATTTTAGCATTACAAACAACCTAACTGGGTGTTAGTTTCAGTAGTAGGCAGCTTAATAGCTGAGAGTTTTGAAAGGTAACGTTTGTCATCTTTTTTTTTTTTAATTATTATTATTTTGCCTTGATTTACCAGGTAAGTTGCAAGAGTGGTGAAGTGAGTCATGGGGATTTATTGTTTGAAAATAGAAATTCCGTGGGTCTGAGATTGGATTCGGGCATGGATTGAAACCAAAACATCCTGAAGGGTGATGATTCAAAATTCTGTCCTGGTCTTGATTCCTACTACCTGAAGCTCAGGGGACAGGTCTGCCTGACCTCTAGCAGCTTCAGCCACAGGAGCTCACACATATTTCTCATAACTGTGTTTGTAATAGACCCAAAAATCCTTTGTGGCAAGGGAAAGCTTCCTAAATCCCAGAATAGATAAAACTGTTATTGCAGCGTATCCCATAGGATTTTCCACACAGTCTTCCTGTGAATAAGCAACCATCTGATGATGTTTTGGGAAAAAACAGACTTGAAAGTTTCCTCAGTGAAGAGAGGAAGGTGTAAATATCACCAGGGGAAGAGGGTGGGAGGAGACTGGAACAGCTGCACTGGACTTTCCTTTTTCTCTCTTCCCACTGTCAGCACTTGCTGGAGGAATCACAGAACGTGGCTGAGAAATTTAGATAATAATGAGGGCACTATGGAAAAGCATCCAGACTTGTAAAAGCTGAGAGCAAAAACACGCAGAAGGTTGAGAAGCAGGTGGACAGCAGCTTTGGAGAATAGCTGTGTGACAGTGGAAACTAAATGCAGTTTTAAGAAATAGTATCTGGCACTGTTTGGGCCTTGGAAATTGGGAGAAAATTTGAGATTTTCATATAAAAATTGGTTGGTTTTTTTTTAGATAAGGAAGCTTAAAAAGGAAAAATAAAAATATCATACAGAAAAGTTTCCAGGGCCCATCTGGGGCATAAGTGGGAGAAGGAGCAGTGAGGTAGGTAAGATGGAGATTAGTGTGGTGAGCTTGGCATTTTTCTGAAGCAAAACAGATTCTTAAATGTCAAGAGTCAAGATTATTAAGTGTTCAGGAAGCTGTTGAAGAAGAGAGCAGTGAGAGCAATATGAAGAGAGTGCGGTGAATTGCATGAAAAAATGAGTTTTAAAGAGCAAATCTTTTGGGAGGCTGTTACAATTAATATGGAGGACAAAGTGTTGGCTGAAATATGTACTTTTCCTTTTTTCCTTGTGTAACACGTTACTGCTGATTCCTGTGGAACGTTGCAAGCTGTGAGAAAACCATCCTTATTCTTTCAATCCATACATGGCCACAATCCCAAGACCTAAGGGACATTTTTGTGGTGTGATGCACTTTAGCATCTTACACTGTAGAAGGGCCAGGTAGAATTCAGGCTTATACTGGGTTCACACCACCTTGTTTGAGTGAGGATGTAGATTTAAAATGTTGTCCCTCCCTTGACGTCTCCAGTCACATTGGTGGCTTCTTGCTAAGTTCTGCATCACTCTTTTCTAAACTTCAGTGCCATACAACATTGGAACTACTTTTCTGTCTTACTCCATCTGTCTTTTCGCTCCATCTGAGATATTTCACTTCAGTGCAAAGAGGATTCGGCTTCTCACCACCTGCCAGGTTTTCCCCAGGAACCATAGGTGCTTTGCTCTCCCCTACTGCTTTCCATGCTCCACAGAAAAGCACTATTTTTGAGCCAGCCTTTGGGTTAATGGCCATGTTAAAAACGTCCCTCTGTGAAGCATGAAAGACAACAGAGAGCACCCCTAGAGACAGATGAAAAAGAAGCTGACTTTGTGAAAATCAGGAACCTGATTAGCAGCCAGGCTGTGAGTTGGCCCACCTTACAGGAATAAACTCCACCTGGCCACATATAACAGCTCAGAACAGCTCTCAAGCTTGAAATCCTGGTGCTCAGCTTGGAGGGAGGAGCAGCTGCAGCTCACTGTGAAGCCAAGCCAGAGCCTGTGTGACCACAGTTCTGCTCCCACCTGTGCCTCACAAGGAGCTTCACAGGTGGGGCTGATTCATGCCCATTGTCTGTGGATGTGCCGGTCTTCTTCACACCAAATTGCCTGACTCAGATGAGAAAAACCTAGTGGAGTGGCAAAATCTCTCATGTCTTTACTATTCTTAGTACCAGAGAGTAGTTACAAGATTTTCCAACAGTCTGTGTGGACAATATAACTAGACTTAATGGATTTGGGCCTTTTTGTGATCATGTGTCAATTGGATAAGCTAAAAAACCCACAAAAGAACAAAACAAAAGGAGGCCATCTTACTAATATTGAAATAGCTTGTTCTGTTTGCTTTGGTTAGCAGTCAGAGTGGCACTTTGCCTAATGGAATGGCCATTTTGAAGCAGAAATCTCTATTAAAATCAATAAATTATAGCAGGAGTACTTCTCATATTCAAGTATTTTTTACAACTCTGAAATTAAATGAGTTGCCAGTGTCCACAGTAATGTGTTTTTATTGCTCATGCAATTTAAAGTGTGTGTCACCTTTGTCCAGAAAATGCTATGGACTCCTCACTAAAAAAAATGAATTAGTAAAAAGCAGAAGTTTCTGCTTCTTTCTTCTTTCTTCTTTCTTCTTTCTTCTTTCTTCTTTCTTCTTTCTTCTTCTTCTTTTCTTTGTTTCTATCCTGAGCAAACTGAAAGCACCAGCCAGAGGAAAACAAATTTTAAAAAAGGAATAGCAACAGGAATGGTTGATGTAGAAGGTCTTTATTTCCTTTTCACTGGTGAAAAGTGTGATAAATACCACTAGCAAAACTTTTTGTACCACACTCATTTGTGTTCTTCATGGACTCTCATTCTGTTCCTTTGGTTTGTATCTCTCAGAACACCTTCAGACTAATTATTATAAGAAAATAATTACAATAAGTGAATTTATTCTGTAATAGAGGATTTCTTCGTACACCAGATGCAGCACAATAAATGCATTTTAAAAATGCTATGGAGAAATGAGGTCAGCTGTCAATATCTTATGAAAATAGTGAATTATGTGCACAGGTCTTACTGCATTAATTAAGATAACACAGGGATGTGATTGTAAACTCTTTAGATACATGCTGCCTTCTATCAGCTTGTCATCTGAAAAATGGATTGGTAGATTATTCCAAACTCAATGTCAAAGTTTTTAATCAGAATATTTTCCCTATTCATAAGAAAATCATATAATGGCATTAGCAAAAGTAGTTCCATTGCTATCTGTAGATAGAAGAATATCTTCCGTGCTGTAGAAAAGGGTTGGGGAAAAGGTAATAACAGGCCTAGCAAGTGGAGGTACAGAACTGGCAAGGAACAATGGATTAAATTATAGCATAGAAGGAAAGCTATTCTCTTTAATCAGTAGTGGCTGACCTTCTGTAAAACCTACTGTATTTAGCACAGTTCCAAACTTGGAAGTCAGCTCGTGTCTCTGAGACTTTCCCCGTGGAGAGAAAAAACATATTGTGGGCTACAACAGCAACAGAGTTGTTTTAACAGACTCAGCAGGCTGGGGAGTGTGGCTCTGCAGAATGCCAGGGAGTCAGGTGGTGCTTTGTCCATGAAAGCTGGAGGGAGAGACCAGGGAAGCAGGGGGCAGAGTACTGAATGGATATGTCAAAGCCAGGCTTATATAAAGGTATGGACATTTATGAGTTTTTATGCAAAATACAAGGGATTACTGGAATTGCATACATGCCAGAAGCACTGTAGGTTAACTCCTGGCTGGCTCAGAGTGCTGGTTCCTGAAGAGTGATGGAAAGGACTCCAGACTTTGACACCTTTGATCTGTCTCAGTCTAAGGTGACTGACTCGAACCAGCTCCCTACAGAGAGCAAAAGGCTGAAAGCCTGGGTTATGTGTTCACCAGCAGATGGAGGTTATAAGTGGCTTCTCTATCACTGGGAAGGAGTGTTCCTCTGCTTTGTCCAAATGCAACTGATATAAGAGTCCCACATGATCTCTGTCACTGGAAAGAACTGCAAACTTTCATTTCAGCATGTGCTTGCAGCCTGACTTCTTTTTTAGTTTTGTCAGTAGCAGCATTCAGGACTGGCTTTATGATTTCTGACTTAGGATCCTACCTAAGCTTCCAAATTTGGAAGTGGTCAGATTTCATCTCCTCTAGCCCACACACAGAGGGAAAGGAATCTAGTATGTCCTGCCCACAGTACAATTTTAAATAGAAATCCTCATCTCCATGGGTAGTGTGTAGTTCCAGAGTAGGTACTGAAAGCTCATGCTTGCTGGGGCTAACCTGAATATTTGCAAAGGAAAGAATAAAGCTATTGCCAAGTGGTTTGTGGAAAGTCCTCCAGAACATGGTGAGATTGTACTGCTGTCCTTGTGTTAAGACATTTGCGTTCCAGGCATAGGAATTGTAATTTCAATTAGCTAGGAATACAAGTCTGCTCCTCATGGAATATAAGTGGCTGTTTAGCAATGCAGCCTGCTGTAATCACTTCAGGTCTGTCTTCCAGTCTCTACGCTCTCTTGTAGTATCCAATCCTGCCCAAGGAAAGCACACCAACACTCAAACTGTAGTTTGGGATTGTCTGTTGCTGCCTGTGCCCCAGCCTTTGTGTTGTGGTCACAGTTCTTGATAGGAGACAGAAACCCTGGGGGCTCAAAGAGACGCTCAGCTTGTCCCCAGGGTGACTGTGGAACAGAACATTTCTAGAGAAAAAGGTCACATTGGAGAGGAAACATTTCTGTCAGCTCTTTCCATGCCCCAAGGAAGCCACATTTCCTCATTCTTCCACGCTGCAAGCAAGGAGAAAAGAGGCAAAAGCAAATAAGACAATCAAACTGGTTTAGCTGCAGGATGAGAAGGAAATAGATAAGACACATTATCATTTCTATTTTAAAAAGTTTTAAAAAGTTTCTCAGCATTTGCTAGCTGAGGGTATGGGGTCACACCTGGAAAAAGAAATCATGATCCCATCTGTTTTTCCCATACCGCTTAGGTGACTGGAAGTGGTCAGAACCACTAAGGATGCCATATTCTGTATAGCAATAATTGAAAATTCTGTTTAAATCTCAAGCTGGCTCAGAAATTTTAATATGAGAAAGTATGTTTTGTTGTCAGTTATAGTATTCTAGTGCTTTTTACATTAGCAACTTTCTTAGTTTTAAAATAAACTTGCACAGATACCAAAAATGTTGTTGTCTTCTCTTGTGATATCTGAGGGTTCAGTTCCTGTTCTAAACTTCAGTCCCTGGCAGCGATGCTGTTACAGCAATCTGACATGGCACACATCTGCCCTTCTATAACATTTATCATAGAAAAGCCTCCAAGAATGCTCTGGACAGATTTATTTCTGAATAATAAGGGTTTCTTAAGAGAGGGAGTGGAGGCATAATCAGAAGTGGAAACACCTGAACCAAGAGCCCTAGAACATACTGTGTCCCACTGTAATCTTATCTAAAGTGTGTTGCTTGAATCTTAGTAACTACAAAAGCAATAAATGTATTTTCTAAGAAAGAAGGATTGGCTCATGTGCTTAAAGTGTGGCTTATGGTTAATATTTTGAAGAATCATGGTCTATGTTAGATCAGTGGTAGAAATGATGATAATAATGGGCACTGACAACTCTGTTTTACAGATTCTTTCCCTGTCAGTCTATGACTTCCACTTTACTGTCTTTTTGTGTTTCACCTGTTTCTTCAAATTGCATGGATTACCCCTAGGTCATAGGAGAATCTTATCGGGCAAGTTGAAAAGCCTTGTCACAAAGAAAATTGTGCTGCTCTTTTAAAACATTAGTCTGGAAAAAGATTATATAGACCAGTGGAATTATTTTCTTAGTTCTCCATTGTCTTATGTATGCATCTTTTATATATATGTATTATTTGTTGGCTCCTTAAGTTACAGTAATTGCTTTGAGACATTCCTTAAGATTGATGTAGTAAGAAAGGTATACTACAAAATTTTTCCCAAATGAATAGCAAATTGTCCAAAGAGTCTTTTCAAATAAGTAGTAAAATATCTAGAGCTGCACCATAAATTGTGTATTATAAGTGAGCTTTCTTCAAAACTTTTGGCATGACACCATCACAACATCCTGCCAGAAACAAATGGAATAATTGGTCCTGATTTGAAGCATCATAGGACACAGACCTGGGAATTGGGTAGAAGTTCTGTGTCCAACCGATTGTGTGTAATTCCACAATCCCAGTATGTGTGACAAAAAGGACTATTCCCTGGACAAGGTGTATTTGGTAGCGTATGGTGAGGTCTGAAGGCTACTGCCATAAAACTACTACTTCTGGCCAGTTTCTGTTATATTAAATATTCCCAAACCTGGAATATCTAGAAGACTGAAGGTGCCTTCCAATTTCCCCAATGACTCATGGTGTTGTCTAGCACACTAGCACCGCCAAAAGATGTTTGCTTAGTTTTAATGAAGAAATTCTCCAGGAACTTTGCTGTAAAAGCTACTGGTTATTTTCTTTTCTTCTGGTTTGCTCTTTCTCCTGTAGATAAGAAACAAACAGTATTTCTGTGTGTCTTAGAGCAAGTTAATGGGGCAGAGTGGGCATTTTAGAGCCATAGAACCATCCTAGAGTTTTTGTAAACAAGAACATATGTGACACTCGTGTTGTACCGTGACATCTTTATTTTCACACGGTCGGCTTTCCCTTCCCGTGTGAGCTGCAAGCTTCACTGTATTTGCTTTGTTCTGAATGTCACCATGTACCACAAACACTCCTTGGGCGTCGCTCTACAGGGGTCATGCAATCAGACTGTAATTGAGCAGCTGCAAATCCATGGGAGGCTGCAGGGATGCTATCTGCAAATGGATCAGAACAAACCAATGGACAGTTGTCTCCCTTGATTGGAAATCGCTTTGTATTGATTTGAGCAATAATCCATGCCATGACACATATCAAGGACGTTGGAGCTGATGCCAGTCATTATCAAGCTCCAGATTCCTGGTAAGATGATTTTGTGTATCATGTGATACTAGAGAAAAGTAATATTAGATCACTTTTTGCTAAAATTTCCTGTGAAAATCGGAGCATTGTTCTTTTCTTTCTCTGGCTGGGTTTTTTTTAAGAAGGAGGACTAGTTTAATAAAACAATTATTATTTTCCCTGCATAGAAAACCAGTTTCAGTGGCAAGTTTTCAATTATCCATACACTTTAGTGGTCTTACACTGGATTTGCATGGATTTAAATGAAATCAGAGACCTTCCAAAACAGCAGCTCATAGACTTTGTTTTCAGAGCTTGCTTTAAAAGTGTTGACAGTGGCCTGTAGGAAGGTAAAGAATGATGATTAAATTAGTGATGGCATGATAAATTTTCATTTTACCTATTATTTTTAATAATCTGAAAACACCTTATGGGTATTTTGTGAACTATCAGTTACTGATGTGAAATAAAATATCCCGATCCCAATTTATAGAAATAAGCACGGTTATTTCAACAAATAAACAGTAAAAAGTTTGTACTGTTAGCAGCAAATCCAGCCTTGTGAAGTGAAATGTTGCTCCAGGACAATTCCAGGTGACCATAATCAGTGGCAAACTTGCTCTGGTGTTTGAGAAACCAACATTTGAATCATTCAAGTATTTGTCAAGTAGGGCTCTATACAGAAACTCAACACAGAGATAAAAAGTATAGTCCTTGCATTAAAGTTTTACGTCTGAGAATAGTTTACTCATCACTAAATGTGTTTTCATTTCTAAATTTAGCAAGTTAGCTAAAAAAACCAAACAATAATAAGACAGTACAAATGGAGATTTTTTTATTCAGGGAAAATTGCATCTGCATGTAATGAAAAACAACACCTCACCAAAAATTCTGGATGGTTTAGGATGAATTGGGTAAAATCAACTAGCAATGGAAATATTTTGTGAATTTCCTGGGGAAAAAAAAAGTAGTTTTGCTTTGATAAAATGAAGGCAATCTGAATTTCAGGCTTCACTTCTTCCAGCTGCCCCAGGCTTTCATCACAGGGCCTATCAGTGGAAGGGAATGGTATTTTTCTAGGACCAGAATATTTTCTCTGCGAGTGCGTCCACAGAGATGCAGAAGCAATCTGAGGCTCTACTTTCATGGCTGTGTCAATTAACTATGAGAACAAACTATTACCAGGAAGAATTGCTAAGGCTTGCTATTTCATTACTGCAGGCACCTACGGTAATAGTGATGCAGGACAGGACACCTGGAATACACTGATCACTGCAATACAGAGCCACTCTCACAAGAAAACAGCTCGAGTGAACAGGGACAAGTGAAAGAAAGGGCTTGATAATCCTGGCCTACCAACCTCAGAAATAATAAAGCTGATTTTGCACTGTTTCTGTTTGACTCCAGAGTGCAAAATTGGCACAAATATCAGCTCACGTCTTTGAGAAGTCTTCACAACGTGCAAGTCCTCATAATCCCCACTGAGGAAAAGGCAAAGCTAAAATATATTTTCCAACATTTTTTATTATTGTTATTTCATTTACAGACCTTGTGCTGACCAGGATGTATTTCCTGTGAAGTGTACTGATTGTCTACGTGCACGTACTGAGAGAGGATTTTACCCAAGGAATTATCCAAAGTCCTATTGTCCAAAACCACATGTAGTTATTTCATACACTATTGAGTAGTTTCAAATGAGCAAGCAACACAAATTAGGTGACATTGTAGCCTCTTAGCACGGTCATAGGAAAATGGTACAAATCTCTGGATTTGTGGATGGATCATACCAGGGCATAATTTCACTTGCGTAAAAACCTGAAGCCAAGATCAAGGTAAACCAGTGTTATTCAAACCTTACCAACAACAATGTTGACAACAGTCTGCCAAGACTCTGCTTCAAAACAAACCTTTCCAGCATATTTCTGCCTAGAACAGCTTCCTCTGTCCCATTTATCTGTTAAATGTATTCTGCTCATTTCTTTCCCATCAGATCCTGAGAAGCCTTTACCATTCCTGCGATATCAGGATCTGGACACCAGCTTCCACGCAACATAAAGATTTTAATAATGATAGTATGTCTTTTTCTGC
The DNA here is from genome assembly GCA_013398055.1 of Ifrita kowaldi. Taxonomy (NCBI): domain Eukaryota; kingdom Metazoa; phylum Chordata; class Aves; order Passeriformes; family Cinclosomatidae; genus Ifrita; species Ifrita kowaldi. The sequence continues at coordinate 131,264 of VZRS01001273.1, forward strand.
AGGCCTGCTCCTACCTTTGGTGCCTAGTTAGCAACACATTATCTGTTATCAGACCAACTTCTTGTTTTAATTAAGCTTGCAGGGAGGTTTTATTCCTCTGCCTGTGATGATCTTTGGTATCTTAAATTTAATTTCTTTTTATAATCCCTACAGTAGCAAGTAGCAAAGAGGAGTTTTAACTAATAAAAAAGTGTTGGAATCTTGGAAGCAATAAGAACTTGGCAGAAATGCACACAGAATAAGATAAATTAGTGTATTTAAAAACAAACAAACAGGCACTATAAACCTTAGCAAGGCTGTGAGCAGTGCTGGCTTTCAAACGCAGAATCCTGCTGGCTTTTAGGAGAGGGATGAGGGGTGGAAGGCAGAAGTAAAAGCAGTGTGGTTGCTTCTGTCTGTTCTCTTTCTTGCTTCTCAACAGTCCTAGCCATCAGATGTTACAGAGACCCCACTGCAGTCAGCTGTATGTGCAGGGACAGGTGTAGGCAAGCAGAACACTTATTTTTCTTTTATTTGGGCTCAAAATTCTGAGTGTTGGAGCCCTGCACTAGCCCATAGAACCAAGTGGTTATGGAAGAGACAACAAAAATTCATCCCAGTTTCTGACTTCAAGCTTGATTCTTTCATCTGCAGACCAGGATGGAATATCATTTCAAAATATGCAAAGCTGTTGCTTTGGAACAATGTCTTTACAATTGCACTTGGATGGGAAACTGAGTAAATAAATCTGAAGACAGAACCGAAAAATGGGAGTCCCTAATTCAACCATTCTTAGCTTTGCTGCTGTACTTCAACAATGCAAAACACTTAGAAAATATGGCTGCTTATACAGCATGAAATTTGTCCTGGTGTTCAGGGTCACAACACTGAATTTTACTTAAATATTTCAGTTACTGTTGCATCCCTCTTCTTTTACCCAAAGGCATTCATTGAACTAAGGAGGTGTCACATTTTTAGCATTGCCCTTTAGAAGCTGAATGTACTTTGAAACCAGCTTTTTATTTTCTCACAGAAAATAAATAGGCTACATCCTAAAATTTTAGACCACTTTAAATTGTTTCATAAATAAACCTTCGATTCATTATTTATGTATCAGTTATTTATATTGTACAGTACAACTGGGTGAGCATGAATCTAGGAAAAAATTGCATTCCTATCATAAAAGTATTTCTCAAGCTCAGGAAAAGATTCACAGCAGAAGAAAGCTTTTGTGTTTATCAGGTAACATGTCCAAATTTAAAACAAAACATCACTTTTTCTAGCAGTGAGGTGCACGACTGCCTTTGAGAGAAAGATCCTCCTACACTCAGAGCGAGATGTTCTTTTTTTGGTAATTCACAGTAAAAACAAATGCTGGAGTACCTGGTGGCATGAAATAAGGGGGCTGACATTGGAAGGAGGGAATAGTGGTTGTTTACTCGGGCTAGAAATGCTTGTCTGAGGTGCAAACCTCATCTAACAGTAGGAATACTTGTTACATTAACAAGATTTACTGACAGACTCCATCTGTGCCTTCCCACCAAACAAGGTCACTCAGTTAGATCCTAAGAAGCCTAATGAGCAAAGTGCCAACTCTCTGGAGTGATAATGGAGGTTTGCTCTGACTTACGCCTCAGGCACTTGCAATATTTTTAGTACTGGAAAATAAAATAGGGTAGAGGGAAAAAGGTCATAATTTTTATCAAACCAGTCCACCTTGAGGAATATCAGTGTGTGTGCCCGGGCACGAACATACCTGGGTATTTTTTCTTTCTTTTCCTGGTGGTTTGCAGTTTACTCTTGAGGCACTCCAGGGCCTTCATCTTGGCCATTCATCTCACATCTGCACCTCAGTTATGGAAACTTCACTGTGGTGGCAACATGCCCATTCCTTATAAAAGGCTGTAACGCCGACAGCATGTGTGGTGGTTCCAGAGTTGAGGGAGAAGCCTTAGGGCTTTTGCTGTTCATCCATTTTCTGCCTGGAATTTCTGTGATACAGTCTGGTCAGTTTATAGCAAATATTATGGTAAGTGCAAAGGAGAGAGGGACAAACATAAATTTAGAGCATTGCAGGAGCCCAGAAAAACACTGTTAAGGACTTTCAGTATTTACAGTGATCTGTTCCTGTAGACAAGCTGATAGTCAAAAACAAGCTGAAACCCAGGTACCCTAAACTCCTTGTTTGATCTAGGATCTATTCATATTTATCTGCTATTGCTATGAATATCTGGCCCAGTGTATGTTTCTAGTGTGTGTTTATCATTCACCCTTTGCACTGCCTGAAAAAATCTACCCCCTGTTTGACTTCTCAGTGAATAAAAGAATACTTGTCTAAATCTGTGAGATGGGATTAAGGAGGCCAAAACCAACGTGGTAAAATAACAGAATAAAAAGATAAATTTAGAAGGATTGTCAATGAAGTTTCTCAGTGCCATCCTTTAGTGTGGGATGGAATGTTTCTGGAATGAAATAGTGCTTCTTGTGGTGAGTGATTTATTGCAGTGTATGGCTACCGGCGTCATAGTGTGGAAAAGATGTGGAGCAGGTCTGGTGGAAATGGCTCCACTCGGCAGAATCTATTCTGCATCACCTTCTGACAGGTTTCTGTTCTGCCCTGGTGTAAACTAACTCAGGTCCTAATATCTCACACACAGAACTTCTCTTCACAGGATGGGGAATCACATTTTCCCTCGTGTGCCTTCACACTCAGTGTATACAACAGGGCTTTACCAAATTGTACAGCTGGTGATCAGAATACAGCATTAATTTAATAGTTCTAGGGGATAAGCTTCCAGGAAAATGCACGTGTACGAGTGAATATTTCAATATTCTGGAGGAAAATGTCTCTACAATTGTCAAGGGGCTCTGCACAGTGGCTCTGGCACTCAGTTGCCTTGTAAAATACAATTGTAAAAGATGTCTTTCTATAGTGATATAACATCACTGACTGTGGTAGAAATAGAATCTGTAGAATACAAGTGGAAAAGACATGACAATTTTAATTCTGAGTTGAAGAAACCACAAAGATTATTAATTACATTTTTATTTATTGCTTAACTTATACAGATGCTGTTGTTCAGGCTCTGCAAATATCCATCCACCAGCAGTGAGTGTACACTGGAAATCCAGAACTTGGTGTTAAGCCCAGGGTTCTTTGGGATCTCTGTCCAGCCTTCCAGTGAGGATGTCCTGGATTGCCCACAGCTTTCAAATGGCAGCTGAAGGTTGCTCTAAACAGTGCCAAGGCTTTTTTAGCTATACTCAGGCTTCTAAATTCCCCAGTTACAAGTGGTGGGTAATTAGCTCAGCAACATGAGCAATACAGAGGCAGGAACTGGTGTTTTTCTCCTTTTTCTCGGTTGTTTCCTGCCATCTGACAAACAAACAAAATGACAGCTCTGCTCATATACTCAAAAACATATCTAATAATATAATGACATATCTAATAATCCTAAGAAGTCCTTTCTATTGACTGAGAGACATAATTAAATGTTCTGAAAGGTAGGGGTGGAACATTGTGAAACCTCCAAACTGACAGCAAGGATGTTATTAATTCCCATGCTGTGCACAGAACAGCACATCACGCTGCACACACACACATAAGGAGAAATGAAGGTTTAAGTTGCAGTCTCTCAACTCTTCCCCATAAGGAGCAGGTTCTTGCTCTGTGAAATCCCTATCCCTCCGTTTCCCAGTGAACTCTGGCACACCACACGGTATTTCACAGCTGATACTCAAAGCAGAGTGTGTCCTGGCTGCACCTGAGGTACCCTGAGAGCTTCACCCTTAGGTCACTGCAGCCAGAATTTCCGAGAACCTGGAGCAGTTTGTTCTCTCTCCCATCACATTACATTTCTGTTAGTAATTATTTTTATTTTTTATTCCCTTCTAAGCTTCCCCACAGTCATGCTTACCTCAACATTGTACATATCAGTGCTCTTTCCCGGTCAGCCCACCTCTCACCTCCCCCTGCCCTCATGCCTGACCTAGGTCAGCCCTAAGCACTGGCTTACCTCTTGCTCCACTGCAGAAACAAGACAAGAATTGCACCTTGAGTGTGGGATTCCAGGCACTTCTCATAGCTGTCTTGCCAAAACTGGCTGTCTGGGCTTTAAAAACACCAGTTTCTTGGTTCTTAATTAAAGATGGGTGATATTTTGAAAAACTATTAGTTTAAGTTTGCTCTAAACCATAATTTGTGTTGGATTCTCCTTTATTTTGCAATTTTCTTTAGCTTTTATAGTTCTGCATGGCAAAAAAAAAAAAAAAGGAATGACCTCAGATGGTTGCTCTGACCCTGGATGGAGAGCAAAACATTTTTCTGTAATATGTATTTCAGCTCCTCTCCTGACCCATATCGCTAATTATTCATTAAAGCTAAAGGATTGTGTTTTTCTGTGTTGTTGTTTGGGTTTTTTTTTAAGAAACAAACCAAATAGTTGATATATTATAATTTAAAAACCATGTCTTAAACTGAAAGGAAAATTAGTGCCTGAAAAATGAGTTCAAAATATGTTTTGCTATAGAACCTCTTTACAACAGAAGTGTTGATTTAAAGAAATTATGTGTGTAATCAACAACAAACCTTTTGTGTACATCTTACAATGCAAAAAACTACTTCCAAAGATCCACAGATGCAGCTGTTAGGAAGCATGTATGCAGATGATGTATTGAATAGTCTTGCATAAATAAAAGAAAGTAAGGGTTACAAGAAGCTTTAAGTACTCACTGTGAATAAATTGTATCTAGAAAGTCTTGCAACTGGGTAACACAAACTCATATTGACATAGCTACAAAGAGAGATAAACCATTGCTTGGTTTCTGTGTCTCTCATTTAACCTTTCAATAAAAGATGTTGTAAGCTTGAGCAGCTTTAAGTGCAACATTAATATGCGAAAGAAACTAGAATGAAACCTTTCAAACTTCTTGCAGAGGCAGTAATTTGTTGGCTGTTTCCTCTCAGGCTTTCATGGTCCGGCACCCAGGTGTCCTGCCCTGAGAGCTCTCTGCCATGCTCACTGAGGGGTGCATTTCCACTAAGTGTTATCACAGCCTGAATCACTTGCAATTCTTGATGAGTTTCAGGCAGACATGGCCAAGGAACTGTAGAAAAGGATGTGGAAGAGGGGCCAGGGAAAGGCAAAGAGAGGGAACACTTTTGTGCAGTAACATTGGTCATGGGACGAGTACTGCATTTCAACGGAGCCATTCTGATTCAGCCCTACCAACACCTGAACAGAGGGTGCTTAATATTTAATTAATTACAATGGACCCTTTCTAGCAATTAGCGTACACCTCACCCAGTGATTGAGACCATCACAGGGTCTGAAATTGTATTTCCATGAATGATACTGCAGTATTCACCACCACCGCCATCACCTATTTGCGTGTTGCATCTTGGTTTGAAAAATCAGCTTCATGAAGAAATGCTCTTCTATTTGCCAGCTGGGCTCCAGAGGGTTTAACCAACCAGTATGAGGATCCCCCATCTGCTGATTTTTTATTTGTTTATGCTCCTGCCTCCCACCACAAACAAAGCACATACAGAAACCTCTACTGAGATTACTCTGCTTGTGTCACTCAAAAAGGCACTGACATTTCTAATGCCTCAAAAAGTGTTCCATGCCACGTTTCCATGTGGAGAAAAGCTAATAATTATAGCAGTGACTCTTTCTGGGACTGGGTAATATGTTCAATGTTTATGATCCATTTCTCTTACCAAAAAAAAAAAAAAAAAGGCACTTTTATATGGCAGCATCTGCAGTGAAACTGATTTTTAACAGGTTCTTTAGGGATTCCAGATGTCACTTGACAACTTGAACAAAAGTGCTACCTTTTCCATGAGTCTCTGTACCAAGTAATCATCTAACAGCTGCAAGATTACTCAAACGGCTTTAAGATTATTTTTGCAGCCAATTTCTGTCCAAGGAATTGTGGAAATAGTCCTCCAGGTATGTGAAAGCTCTTGTGGTTGTTATCTATCTGGAGCAATATATAAAGAAATTACAGTCCTTCTATAAGTAGTATTGATTAGAAATATAGCTGTGGGGAAAAAAAACCTCAAAAAACGCAAATGAAAAACCCCAAACCAAAGTTACTGCACCTAAAAACCTATCTGGTTTTGATTTGGTTTAGTTTTTGGCTTTTTTCCCAACTGTAGTTATTTAAATTATGTCAGCTTTACTTAGAAGTAAACCTTTGCTCTGTGCAGCCTGCCTTAACACAGTATCAGGCCCTGCCTTCTCATGAATAGATGATAAATCAAAGAAATTGGTGGGAAAGTGTCTAAAAGAACTGAAAATATTTCTCACCTACTCCATTTCACTTAGGGGCATAAACTCTTTGGGACAGGTTTCTGTGCTCTTCTGCTTCTCTTTTATATTTCTGAACTCGGAGATTTCAAAATGATTTTTTTTCTCAGAGGAAAAGACTACTAAAATGCTAAGCTGTGTGACCTAAGTGACAGCTTAAACTATGTGCCATAAAGTCTGAAAATGGTGCCTCCTCTGGTGTTCTGAGGATGTCAAACGAATTCCCAGAGCTTCTCTTTTCACACAAAAACAGTGTGGAAAAGACAAAAAATAAAACCTGTTTTTGTCTTCTGATGGTGACAACTAATAGAGCTACAAAGCCTCCTGCTACCTGAGGAGCAAGCCCTCTGTGGGCAGGGCGAGAGCAGGAGCTAAGAACAAATATTTCCAGGCAGGAAAAGTCTCCAAGGCCTTGAGAGCGGATGTCTTTTGTTTTGAATTGTGGGTTTTTAAGCTGTCAAAAAGTGACAGCAATACACATTCATTCAGGGTGTAAGAATCTGAACCAAGGTGACACAAGCGCCCTTACAGGGCTGCAGCTGGCTGATGGGTTTGGAGGCACCTGGGTGTAAATCAGGCGCTCACTCAGCGGGGCAGGGCTGTGTCAGAGCGCCTGGGCAGGACAGGGAAGGGCCAGCAAAGGGCTGCTGCCTTCTGTGTGCAAATGCTGGCCCTGCCCAGCTCTGACATGCTCGTGCTCTAGCCAGAAACACACACACCTGAGACATCTCTTGAATTATGGGCCGTGAGAGCAGGACTTTGCTCCTGGAAAACACAGGAAAGTGGCCCACAATTCTGGCTATCTGGCAAAGCTTCAATATGCCCCAGTCTGCAATAAATATAAAGTTTATCTAAAAATCCCACCATTCAACAATGATTGCTTGCAACCTGAAGCCCAAAGACTCCTTCCTGGGTTTTTTTCTGACAATTTAAACCATCTTGGAGGAGTGGAAGGAGGAATGTCAGCCATTAAAATTATTTTCATTTTAGTGTGACTGTCAAATGAATATAGGTCCACTCTGGAGAGAAACTGTTTAAGGGTAGACAAACGAGAATGAAAAGATTGCATGGTTGCTGAACAAGATCCTTGGCATTTACTTTGTACAACAGAAACCCTAAAAGTGCTTGAAAACCAAATCTTTGCAAAGTTAGAAGTGTTCACATATGTAAGAATTGTTTTTCATTATCGGATGGGTCCTTTTAGAAAAAGTTATTGTAGTTTTGAAAGGACAGCCCTCAGAGTTCAAAATTTTGTTAGGTGTCTGAAATCTTATTGCAGTTCTAGAACAGACTTAAGTTTGAAAATCAAGTTTCTCCTGTAATTTAGTTCTCTGTCTTTCCACAGCAATTAAAATAATTACACTCTGTCAAGTTACATCTTTTTACCCTGATTAAAGCCGTAGCTGTATTGAGCAAACACATCAGCTAGTCTGTTGACAGGTGAAAGAAGAATGCAGAGCATGTCTGAAATCACACTGATAACTTTGCATTAAGTGGTACACAGGCAAAAAATTCATCCCATATGCTTCTTATAGAAAATAAATACTCTATTAAAAAAAATTATTTATTCTGTATATCCTTAAACCCAGATAGTTTTACAGATAAATCAAAGCTAATGATTTGGATCCTGTCTCAAAATTAATTATTGGTGCATTCTCTTAAACCTAGTTGTATTTGAAAGTAAGTATCTAAAATCACAGGGAATTAAATTAGATGAAAAAAAATCTTTGATCATTAAAAGTACATACATTTATGTTTAAGTTATTAGTGCAGATGATTTGGTTGTTTACAAAGTAATTACTGATCTGACTGTGGGAAAAAAAAAGAATTGCAAATTGTTTCACGTCAATTAAAAGTACATAAATAATTCCAGCATGCATAAATTTTTTACTGTTGAAAACTGTAGCACATAACTTTTTATGGTGCTCTTAAAACAGGTCTAATGCAAAGCTAATAACACACAAAAAAAAATCCCTGTCCATGGGGAAAAAGGCATCTGTCCCAAAGAGGACAAGAAAAGGAGTTGCACCAGAACCTGCTAAGAAACTGACAACTACAAATAATATGAGTAGTGAAACACTGCAAAACTGCACAGCATTGCAACACAGCAACAGAGATAAAACAGCATGAGGATTATTATACAGTGAAAAAAAAACCCAGAAAATTGTGACATTGCTAATTTTTTATTAAGATCAAAACCAAAAAAGTCAGAGTAATAATCAAGGGACACTCAGTAGTAATAATTAAGTTTGATTATTAAAATATAAGAAATATTATTTTAGAAAGATCAGGGAACATTTCACTCAAGTGTGAAATCACTGCCCTCCAAACAACTCGGTTGAGTTTGACCAAGAACTACCTTTGATTTGCAGACAATTGGAAAATGAATGGTTTTATTTCTCAATCTCTCTTCAAAGACAAGCTGAGACTCACAAGCTGCCATCCCAAACAAGCAACTACCTCTGAAAGAATAAGTAAAAACATTGTTCTTTGTTTGCTACATTGACCTTGGAACAGAAAGATCAATACACTTCCTTAACCTTTTTTAAAAAACAATTTTTGCGTACCTGTCATAAATTCACACCTGGAATTTCAAAATTCAAACCAGCTACTTAGAAAAAAAAGAAAGAAAAAAATAACAAAGCAACATCCTGACTATTGCTGTGAGTTTCTTAGTCAGTGTAAGGGAAGACAAAAATGTTAGGATATAGCAAGAAAGGAACCACCTTTATATATAATGCCAGTGATGAAAATGGCTGAAATAAAGAACTTTTCTTGGGATGACACACTGATTTCTAAGCTACCTGTTTCAAAGACAGGACAGAGGCAGTGAGATTAAGAAACTGATGTTAAAAAATACTCAATTTGTGGTGAGTTTGGGGCTATTTCAAGCATAGCAGAACGGAAATGCTGAGATAAATGTAAGAATTGCACATTGTAGAGCATCTATACTTCTATATAAATTTTCCTACAACAGAAGAAGAAAAGGGTATTCAAAAGTATTTAAAAACAACAGATTTAAAATGTATGAAGACATTCTTACAAAACTTATAGTTAACCTTTGGAACTTGTGGCCATATGGTATCACTGAGGTCAAGAACGCAGCGGGATTTAGAAAGAGTGGACATTTTTATGTACAATCAGAAGTTACCTCGCTACATTAGAGAGCATAAAGTGCTTTTATAGAGGACATAAAGTCCAATACTTCAGGCCATAAGGCAACCACTAACTCGTGGGGGTTAGGAGGGAATGTTTTCAGCTGGCAGGTTTTTCCGTCATGGCCCCTCCAGGGCTCCTTGGAGCTGCTGCCTTGCTTTGGCTGCAGTCAAAGGAAGATGAGGCTGGCTGCCAGTCCATCATGGCATCACAGCTCTGCCTGTTTCATCTGTGCTCCTACTATTGCTCTTATTTTTATTAATTCATTTCTTTGCAGCAGTGTTTTGCTAGCACAGGTGTTATTTGCTATTACAGGTAAAGCCTGTCTGGCAATCTTGTGTATGCTTCTGCTCCGTAAAGAGAAATAGCTGTGATTTCCTGTGTAACACATCTGCTGCATGTTCCTCTTTTTGCAGCAAACAAGCCACTGATCCAAGGCAGATGTTCCAGTATTTGTTTCACTCTTCGCCATAGGAGCCAGCAGATTTCCTTTCAGGGAAATGCTTTCAACTCTACTCATTCTTCTGTTAATTCTTGGTAACTGATTGTAAGAACTATGTTAGTAAAATTAATATTTCAGAGCCGCCCTGCGAGGGATATTTTTAACATACAGCACCACAGCCCCTGTCTCTTGTCACTTGTGTCATCCTGTCACCGTGCACGCCTTCAGACACAGGCAGGCTGATACTAATGAGCTCACCACTCCATGTTCCTCTAACATGAAGTTCACTACTAATGAGAAAAATTCCCAGACTGTACTCACACTCTAAATCAACTTGGCAAGATTGATCAAAATATTCATTAAAACAGTTTGTTCTTCAGCTCAGCCTGAACCCTGCAGGCATAACTCTCTTGCTTCTGTGAGGGTTTGTGTGTGTGTCTGTGAGCACATATGTGTGTGTGTGAAATTAAAACAAGGCGCTTGCTTTTCCTCCTCATGGCATTCAAGCAGCACTTCCAGAAGAAAAAAAATAAAATAAAAAAACAAGGCCGAAAAAAAATAAAATAAAAAGACAAGGCCGAATTCTCATTACTCTTTTCTCCTTGGGAAGTGCCCAGGAGTCCAGAAAGGCTAAGAAAAATATTCTGCACTCCTCTTCTCATGTGCCTGTCATCACAAGGCCTGAGAATGACCAACGAGAGGAAGCAAATTACCGTCAAAAGGGCAACAAGCAAAGTAACAAATGGGAATCTGCCAGAGAAAGAGAGACATCACTGGCCACCCAACCCTGGGAATCTAATATCTCTTCTGTCTGTCATCTGCATGCTAAATTTCCATGTCTTCCTTCAACAGAATTTCCTCTTGCTTTGTCAGCCTTGATAAGTATAGGTTAGCTCACACTGTCCACTTTTTCACATGCATTTCAAGATAAAACACAGTCCAGAGAGCCAGGGATGACATTAACTGACTAATGCTCAGTGAGCTGGACTCTGCTCAGAAGGGTCTAGACAGAAAACCAGAGCAGCACAAATTGCAGTGAGAGATGAGTGGGGGATAGATTTAAAAATCTCAGCTGCGATGTTATCTATCCCTCCAAAGAGACAAGAATGATTCTTGTTGGTACCAGTTTAAAAGCCAGACACCCTGACTAGTCATCTATTATAGACTTCTGGTTCATTTCAGCAACAGAGAAGATTGCTGTTGGTCATCTGACTTCACTGTTCATTGCCTAGGCACTAGGAGCTTTTCCCAAACGACTAAGAGGAAAACTCAGGCAAACTTAAGCCTGACATGGTTTTAAAACACATCATGTGGTACTGCTCACAACATTGCAAACCTCTTTAGTTTACAATGTTAATGAATTCCCAACAGCCCATTTCTTAGATATATTGTGTGCTATAAAACGAGATCTTGTTTTCCAAGAAGATTTCAGTGGGGTTATGAATGCCATCACTCAGAAACTCCGGAATGAACTCCACAGACAGTGTCCTGCTGAGCTGAAGCAGCAGGCTGTTGGTGGGGATCCCACAGTGGGGGATCAGGAGGCGTTCTGCCTTGGCTCAGAGTGCAGAGCCTCAGCAGTTCAAACTACCACAGGCAGCAAGGATTCCTCTAAAAATTGGCAGCGGCACACAAAGGCAGCGGTCCACGTTTCTTTGGATATGTCATTTCCACAGCTTTGTATTCAAAAGGTGCCAATTTAAAAATGGCTGCATAACTGACCAGGACATAGGTAGGTCTTTGACCACATGCAGAGTCACATGAGATTTTCTTCCCATTTAAACACTGCTGGCTGTTCGGAAATCATGGCTGTGGTCTGCCTCCACACTGAGGGGAGTGATGCTGAGCATCCCTGAACTCCCAGAGCAGTGTACCAGCAGCCAGCAAGGCTTCAGGCAGCAGGTACCCATCCAGGTTGGTTCAGTTTGCCTGGAGGAGCAATAACCCCTGCATATGCAAGCCCTTACCCATGAAACCCCTGTTTAAATGCAACAATGCCAACCTTCTTCATAAAAGTAGTCCAAGCTCTGCCAATGCAGAAAACTGGGTTTTTTTTTTTCTTTAAAACAGAAAATAACACTGCTACAAAGCAAAGAAACCCTTCAATCATATTGTCCAGACAGGTTCTCTGCAGATGAGATAAGGTGCTATTAACCAAATGCTCATTTACAGGCATATCATCTGCCATAGAAAGCAAGGATCAGCTCTTATCACTTTCCTTTCACAGTGCAAGATGCTGCTTTTAATGTGCTTCCTGCTTGTCCACTTTTATCTGGCTGGCAAGGTTTATTTCTTCTGACAGAAGCTGTCCCCAGGCATCTATTTCCACAAATGGAGGGAAAAGCAGATACTGGAACTGTTTGACTCTGTTCTGTGGATAGGCTCTACTTAGGGCCATTGAAATTTTCATTAAGAGAGAAGTTTTAGGGAACCCAAATGCTAACATCCTTTTAAAATATTTTCTCTATCTATGCAAGAGAATAGCTTTTAGGAATGCGTTAAAATTTCATTTCTTCAGTTACTCAAAAACATTTCTGGTAAAAATTTTAAAACAAAAAATTAAACAAAATTAAAAAATCAAAACATAGTGTTGTCTAATAATAGAATGTTGTCTAATAATTCAAAACATGGTGCTGTCTAATGGTGTATGGCTCAGGTTATGTGAAGATTTTACTTTCTGCACTGGATTAATAACTGCACAGATAGGAGAGAAAGTTAAACACACAGTACCTCCTTTTCCTTGTTTGATCTTAATAGGCTGACTCATTCATTTTAAAAGCATGCAGGAAAAAATTAATGAAAATCATCTATTCAGAAGAGTGAGACCTTTGATTTACAAGAGACTTCTGAATCACTCCATACTCCTTGTATAGCTTGTTTTAAATTACCATGTTTCTTTTTCTGTAGCTTTGCAGCATCTCAGACATTTTCAGCATCAGTTGGAGATTACTTTGCTTAGCACAGGTTTTTATTTATAAACTTTTCCCTCAGAATCTTAGGCAGCACATACAGAAGGAGGCAGAGAAGTTTGGTTCAGTGACTGAAAATGCCCTGGCTTTCTCTGTTTTGCAATGTTCTCTCTCATTTTCCCCCTCTCACTTCCCACCAGTGCCAGACTATTCTAGGAGAGCTGGTGCAGCCCATGGCTGAAAGAAAATGTCTCCTCCCCTCCCCAAAGAAAGAAAGAAAGAAAGGCAGGCATTGTAGCATGTGGTGTATTTTCAGCTGCTTTCATCTCAAGTCATATGTATAAACTGAAATAAGGCAGTTACTCTTTTTGGAGCTCCAACAGATGCTTCCAATGCACAAAATGCCACAACCAGAAAATTGTGTTCATATATAACAGAGAAGGTGGATCAGGTTTAAATTTTGGTGATCATGTTAGTTTGGAAAAGCCTAAAAATCCGTTAAATCAAGACCAGTAAATGATATCCTGGTTACTTCTTACATTTCGTTCTTTCGTCTCGTCAACAATGTGTGCTGCTCTGTCCTGATGTTAGGGAACGCTTATGGCACTGGGAACTGCTTGGGAATGCTTTGTCTTTCCTCTGCATGGGAGAGAGAAATCCAAGGAAGTCAATACATGTACAGACATTATTGTGTTGGTCAAAAAATTATAGTGGCACAGCTCAAAAATTCCTCCTAGAAGCTTAAATCATCTGCGGGCCCTGAGGCACACATCCAGTTGGCCGTTTCAGGATTAACTCTGCACCTCTTGGCTAGGCAGAGGTTCCCGTCTCTAAACACTCCTTTCAGGCAAGCTAACAAGGGGACACATTCTTTTCCAAGAGTCTGTTCTGCAGTCTGCTCCATCCATTGCATATTTGGAATCTTTCAAGAAAAAGTTCCCCCAACAGCCTGAGATGTTGCTGCTCCTCACGGCTGTCATGGCATTATGACTGTGCTTATAACTCTGTGATGTACTGAGGTACACTCATAAAAATAATTATTAACAGCAACTGTAGCCCATCACACATCTTTGTTCTTGGTCTTATTTCAAGCAGCCTCTTCCTTTCCAGCAACTTTTCAATATAGTAGGTTTGATAAATCCTCCTCTCAATATTTAGCTTGAACTACCACAGGCAAACTTGTTTGTTAGTTAAATATAACACTTTCAATTGGATGCTTTTTTGATATGAACACCAACAGAGGTAGGAAAGAATATTAGGTTTGAATGACAGTGATGAATAATATTAATATTTACCTACTATTGGAACCTGGAGCTGCTCCAATTAGCTACAGAGTCTTAAAATCTTAATTAAAGGTTAATGAAAGAAAATATTGAAAAATCTACTCAAGGAACAAGAAGTGAGGAAACAGGGTATTGTCTCTCATCTACAATATTCTCCACTGCCATTCTCAAGCACATAAAATAAGGCTTCCATAAGACACTGTGTGTAGCTTTGATTTCACCTTTTGGCTTTCAGACCTTCTAGGCTGCAGGTACAGTCCCACATTCAATTTTCTTTTTTTTCAAAAACATCCTTCTGTTGAAGGCAAAGATGGGCTTGCAGTATATTCATGTATCTCTCTCTGAGTTCAGTTAGAAAATACTACTGAGACTCACAGGAAAGACTGGTAACATTTTGATCAGATCTACAAAACAAAATATTCAAGAAGTATTGATTCTATTCCTTTTGAACTCTAGAAAATCTGGGCAAATTTCGCAACATAAAATACTGAAATGATATAATTGGTTTAAAGTCAGAGACTGCATCTTCATTACATTCCTTATGTATGATACTTATTATGTATTAATAACACCTTATTATCGCTTGTCATGTATAATAAATATAGCATCTGAATAATAATTTAGTGTTTTATGCTAGCTCCTAGGGTTTGAAAACAGAAGTTCTTTTTTCTTGCACAGCTCAGATGTTCTTACAGGGTGAGACACTGGTCTTAGGGAATGGCAAATTTATAGACTTTAGTGTACGTGAGCTTGGATACACACAGAAATACGAGTTGGTTATTGAATAGTTTATAATTAAAACTGACTTTAGGGTGAAGCTCATGGGTTTATGTTTATGTAAATATTAGAGGAATGTACGTTTACTCCTTTGGTTTGTGTTGGACCCTCAGCTCTAATGCAGTTCATGCATTTGCCGTAACTCAAGAATAATCCCTTCTGAACCTGCAGAAATACCACTAATGCTGCAAAACTAAAACACTTGGGAACTTCATCCTTATGGCTACACGTTTTTCCCTCTGGCTTTTGTATCATGGCTAATCAGATGCAAAGAGCGTGTCATTATCTATTCAGTATTGTGCGTGAACACGTACACAGCAAAACTGCCCGGTAAAATTAAGCGTCACTGCTTCTCACCTTGTGGACTTCTCAAGAGGAACTTCACATTCATAGCACATTGTCAGCTGTGACATCTACCCTGCAGTCACATGGGGGTCAAGATTTTTCTAAAAAGGAGTAATACTCATGAATACTACTTTGGATGCCTAATTTAGTAATCTTTATACAGCCAGAGTTAAACATTTACCATCTGAGGGACAGAGCTCCCTAAATCTTTTTGAAATCACAAAATATACTTTACCAATCACTTTGGAAGACCTTGGTTTATCCCTTGATTGCAGAAGCAGTGATGCCATCAATATTAATATTAGTAAACATTAAATTATTAACTTAGGTATATGTGAGAGACAAAGGTCAGGGGAAACTGATGTTGACAAAACATAAATATATGTGTTTAAAAATTATTCTATATGGGGTAGTGCTTCAACATACCTTCACCATCTTGTTCTTAATGTCTAGTGTAATTCCCAACATTCCCTGGTCTATCAGGAATGTATCTGTGAGTCAAATCTTCAAATTTCTTCTAGGCAAGCAATAGATTTTTTTTTCAGCATCCCAGAAACACATGCTTTATAATGTCACTCACGAAAAAAAATTAAGCATGTGACATGCTATGGTATCCAGCACTAATACTCAGGCAAAGTTGACCTCATGGACATAACTACTGGCAAACAAAAAAATAACTCAACCACCATTAGTTCCTTCTCTTAAAAGAAAATCACTGGAATTCATAAAAGATGTGTGTTCCAATTTTATTCTGAAAACTGTTCTTATCTGAAGAACAGCCCAATGGAAAGTCAATTAGTTCAGGACAGAATTACCTAATTACTTGGGAACTTGAATATAAGAGCATGGGTATAATTAGCCAAATGATTCAATACTATACATCTCACAGGCAAAGAGCTCGACCTGAGGCAGTCCTTGTCAAATATGGCACAGCTGGTTGTCATCAAGTGTTACTGCCCTTTAAAACCTGTGGTTGTGTTGTAGAGTTATTTACTGATGTGTCTTGGATATTGCACCAGAGGCTGTTTTGACCATGATAAACAATTTATTGTAAGACTCTTGCTGGGTCTACTTATTTTAAAATGTGATATTAGGTGAGAAGCAAGGTATGAACTGCTGCCAAAGGCAAAGAGTATCTTCAGATGATCTCAGCAATGTTCACTACTTGGCCATAACACCCAGCAAATGCTTCTACCCCTGTAATAATTCTTCAGTGGAGACAAACCTCACAGATCCTGTCTGATGGCTTTTAAATCCCTGACTCACCTGAGACAAAAAACTATTCCAACACAAGTGGCCTGAAAATAGCATGTCATATACTTTTGGGAATTACCTCTGTTTCTAATAAGTTCTGGATGTCCCTGAGCCTTGCTGGTCAGACGCAAGTCAGGAATACGATGGGATAAACAGCCTGTCAAGTGGCTCACTTTAGTTGGATGACCTGACTGGACTGTGGAGATTCTGATTTCTTCTGCTGAATTTGGTAGAATTTTTAAATTGTTGTGTATGTTTCTATTTAAAGGGTTGTCTGGATCATGGAGATGATCTTGAATTTCTTTAACTTATTTATTAGAAATGAAACTGAATTTCAGCCTCATGGTAAAAAGCCGTGTGATCTTTAATCTTAACAAATTCAGTCAAAAAGTGCAAAACATTTATTTCCTTCATTAGAGTCAATAAAAATACATGAATAGCATGAGATCAGACCTTGACATGCACAAAAAAACCAGAAATCAGCACTATGGATATTATTAAGTACCATTCAACTTTTCAACTTAGAAATCCCTAAAATGGAGTGAAGCTGCAAATTGGACAGGATCCATTATACGACTGTCAGGACAGTGACAGCTTTACATTTGAGGTACATAAATAACAAAGCCATCCTCACCACGTGAGCAGCATACACTGATGGCATATAACAAACTCGACCTCTAACACTAAACATCTAATTTTAGCTGCCCAGTTTCTGTTCTTTAACAATTTTCTTCCCAGTTAGAAGGGAACAGAAAAGATCAGCTAGAATTCAGAGAAGGTAGTAGTAATACAGTAATGGCAAACCCACGTTTTAAAGTTAGCAACACATTTCTCTGTTGACTGTTTCTGTTAGTTGTTAGCAATGCATTTTTATTTGTGAAATCCTATCCTGATTTTGAAATAGGAAATAGGAATGTAACAGAAAACTCAGAACCCTTCAAAAGCTGTCAAAAGCAGACACAGAATATTTCAGAATTTTTTTGGTAGTAGTAAAAATAACAACAGTGCATTTTGTAACGTGTCTGTGAGCCTCCAGCTATGGTATAGGTAAATCACTGTGATTAGCTTGTAATTAATATGTTAAACCTGTGCAACTTAATTATACTCTCCTGTTATCCTGGAGCATCCTTTTCTGCTTGTTTCAGAACTAATCTAATCACAGTAGCATTGGAATATTCTTGCTGTGGGAGATTTATGTTTACCAAGATTTTACAGTAGAGTCATACTTCATGCAAAGTTCTGGTTTAGCCCCATCCTATTAGAGGAGCAAGCTAATGAAACAAAAGTTGACTCTTGGCTGTTGCTATGTGTCTTCTTGGTTTTATTCATACTATTAAACACCTAAGATATTTGCACTACATATCTTTCACAAACTAAGAAATAATCTCCCAAATCAATCTTTTGGTGACTTTTTTTGGTAAAAAATGCTCAACAGTCCAACAAAATGAAGTAGTCAGGGCCCTAGTAAAGCATTTCTACGCCCTCCTAGGGTAATTCTACATCTTTGTATATCTGTTTTCATTAACTCTTTTTTTTTTTTTTTTTGTTATGTGCCTAAGTAGTGTGGAAATTAAAACCTACTTACCAATACAATTACATTTCCCTGAAAAATAATCTAAGGAGATTTTAATTGTGATTTTATCATTGACTTAGTTTCCATCAGTAAGTGCATAGCACTATATATAATTTCTCACAAGTTGGTTACCACCACATATCTTTACAGATAGAAGAGACCTTTTTGTTTGTCCAATTCCCTCATATATCCCATCAGATAAATATATTTCTGCATACATTTAGCAGACTTAAAAAAACCTCCATCTTATGCAAATTCATTTTTCATTTTCTTAGCATTATCAGACATTTATTTAAAAGGAACTTGCTATGAAAATAAGATCTGTGTAGGCTGCTGTATCCTAAATTAGTTTTTGAGAGCTCCATTATAATATAACCATTCATTGAAAAGGACTCTGATAAATGTCCACTTTGATCTGCAAGGCTGGTGTGATACTCTAAATGGAAATGTGAATCTATTGGAAGGAGCCTGATTGAACCAGATACACCAAAAGGAAATTAAGATGCAAGAGATGTGGTTTAATCAGGCTGCGATTGTACTAATTTAACTCATCTGGGAAGTGAAGGGCCATAACTTGGACAGTGCAGATCATGATTATTTCTTTAATCATTTCCACGTGGTAGGAGGTAACGACTCCCTGCCTTCTGTGGCTGGTCCTGTGCCTGTTTGCACAAGAGAAATTTAGGCTGTAGCAGAAGTAGATGCTCCTCTCAAAGGGCACGACCTCCCCTGGACAAGGCCCATGTCATATCAGTGCCAGAGAGCATCCCAGGGACAGCAAAAGGTGGAGGGCTACAGGAGTACAAAATAGGAACTTTCTAAGCCACCATGGTAAATCCACAACATGGAAAAGGGATTATCAGCTTGCTCGTGCAGCTTAGCTATCGATCCTCTTGAAGGTGTGCCTCCCACCAGGGCTAATTTCAAGCATGATTTATCAGGGGCCCAAAACCCAATGAGTGAAGAACTCCACTAGGTACCTGACATCTGCCAACTGCAGCAGCATGAGCCCAGCTCTGTTCCAGTAACTCTCTAAAATGTCATGGGAAAAAACAGACAAACAAACAAACAGACACTTTGCCCACATCAGTGTTACTTTAAAAGATTTCTGATATTTTATAAAACAGCTCTTGCATAAAAACTGATGCCACATTAATTCTAGGGCTGGAACGATAAGAGTTGTTATTCTGAGTGTGAGGGGACTCGCACTTCAGGATTCGTGATTCATTATACTTAATTCAACTTATATATGCAAACTATATGAGTCAATGATTTACACATAAATGATTCTTCTCTCTGTACTTTAAAGTACATCTCCATGAATAAATCTGCTTTAAATATTCTCTGTCTCCTCCAGTATGTCAGAAGTTCTGTTTGTTCCTGCTTCTGAGTGACTGCGCTGTAACAACACCACAAAAAAGCATACCCACAAAACTGAGGGAAAAATGAATGGTGACATGGGCCAAAATGGGGTTAGGAGTTGGGTACCATCTTTGTTGTGGGAAAAATACGTGTCTTTGCAACCCCAGACTCAAATTTTTCCATGCTTAGGATACCAATTAATGTATTTTCCACACCAGTCCCATTGAACAGCCCCCCACCAGTTTTGTGCTGATGGGAAGTGCACTGTATGCGTCAGTCCTGCATCTTTTCCTTTCTCATTTCTGACATGGAATAATTAATTGTCCCACTGATGGAGGACAATTCCTTATCCACATCCCAGCAGGGCCATTGTTTATAGACTTTTTCCTCTCTGCAAAAGGAAATAAGTGCATACAGAAAGCAAGATGTTATAAATACAATATTGTTGTTCTATGAAATAAGGGGAGAGGGAACAACATACTGAAATCTACTTTCCATAAATCTGTCAGTTTTCTGGAATTAGTTCAGGGACGTGCTGAAGCCAGTAGCAAAGGTCCCATGATACTTTGGAATGCATAGTAATAGAAAATGAACATGCCTCTGTGAAATTGTTTCATTTCATTTGACACAGATCTCATTTCAAATGGCAAGCCTGTGCATTGTGAAAGTACATGTCTGTAAGGGGTTTGTGTGGCAAAGTTTTGGTAGAGGGGGCACCACAGGGCTGGCTCCTGTGAGAAGCTGCCAGAAGCTTCCCCCGTGTCTGATGGAGCCCGTGCCAGGTGGCTCCAGGATGGATCCACCTCCGGCCCAGGCTGAGCCCATCAGTGAGGTCGAGAGCTCCTCTGGGATAACATGGGGAAAACCCCGACCAGCTGCAGCCAGGGGAGAGAGGAGGGAGAATGTGGGGGGGAAACAACTGTCCTGATGTTGAGTCTGTGTTGCCCATGGCAGGAGTTGCAGAGTGATCTCTCCCTGCCCTTATCTCAGCCCACCAGTCCTTGGTTGTATTTTCTCTCCCCTGTCCAGATCAGGAGGGGAAGGATAGAGTGGCTTTGGTGGGCACCTGGCATCCAGCCAGGGTCAACCCACCACAGCATCTTTTCCAAAATACCTGAAATTGAAGCCTATGTAGCAAGAGGTAAGGCATCTTTGACTCCCAGTGTCCCCCCACAATTACTCCTCATCTTTCAGCAGGGTCCAGGTATTAGCAATTTATTTGATATGAATACAAGAAAAACTTCTTCTTTAGAGCTTTATCCTCTGCTATTGGAAGTCAATGGGATTTTTGTCATTCACTTTAAAGGAAGTGGGGTCAAAATACTAATTAATAGTGTCAGCTCTCTCTATCAATCAAAGGTGTACTATTCATAATGAAACATAATTCCCAGAACAGGTTAAAATGCCAGTGTTAAATATATATGCAAAACCTAAGTATTAAAAGAGAGTAAGTGCAGATGAAGTGTAAGACCTACACCTCTGAGGGGCTGGATACCTTCTGATGCTCCATGTCTTTTGGTTATTTAGCTATTTTTTGTCCTGGCGAGGTTTCCTAGGCTTCTGTACAGAAGGTGTTTGTAAATTCACAGCCCTGGGTAGCCCTGAAATCAGCTCCTGGGCACCCAGGCACTGCCCACAACTCCCTCGGGGCTCTGTTCTATTCTGGCCTTGTGATAATGCCTTTATAGGGGTTCTTTTTGGGTTCTCTGTGTGACTCTGTACTGAAAGTTCTCAGTGAACAAGTAAAACAGACTTCTCCCTCCCAGCTCATTCAGCCCTGCATGCTTGGGGAGGCTGTGCAGATTCCCTCTTGTAGCTTTGACAAATTTTCTGTATTAAAAAGGGTGAATAAAAAATGAGCAAACACGGTGGAAAGAATTTGCAGTAGGATAGTGCATGCTGTGTGAGAAGGTATTTAGGTGAAAGCACAAGAAAGTTAGACTGGAAATAGCCTCTTTTGCATTGCATTCTGGTTGTCTCCCTAGAGTTAGAGTGCATGCATACCCACTGCCTAAGTGCAATAACATTAGTTCATCTATCTCATGCAGCCAAATTTTCTTTTATTTTACATATGATCACTATTTAAATTGGTTTGATTCATAGTATCTTAACTTATCCTGGAAACATTCAGGATCTGAAAAAGAGAAATAAAATGCAGGGTATACAATGATCTCCCTATAAAAATCTAAGCTTAGTTTCTCAAAACTTTATGTACGACTAAAAAAGCAAAGGAATCCCAACGTGGCTTTTAGGATTATTTAGGAACACAAAACTGGTAAGAGCATTAAACAAAAGCCATAGTAGATAATCCTAACAAGTGTAAAAAAACCTCTTTGGACCTTGCAGTACGAAATCTTTCACAGGAATTTGCTTGAGGCATTATCAGCTCTGAATGGATGAGGTGTACTACAGCAGATCAGTGTATGCAGGAGGTCTGCAGAACATTTCTTCTGAATAGGTGTTTCCAGCATACATATTCTCAAGCAATTAAGTGAAAACCTGATATTTAAGACTGAAAATAGGCAAACCTGTGGGAATAATATTTTAGTTAACAAGAAGGGTCTGGCCTTACATTTCATTTAAAAGAGATTAACCTCCATAGACCAGTAGCTGTCAGCATCATTTGCTTTCCTTGTCTCTACATATGGTGAAGGGAATCTTTAAAATTCACAGGAAAAAAAAATGAAAAAAATATTTTGTGTAAACAATTATGCTTCTGAATAGCAGCCAAGAGAAAATGGGTGTCTGGTTCAGTATAAATCACTCTCTATTACCAAAAATCTCTGGCAAACAAACTACATCAGTAGGGTGTTTGAAATAGCCTAACTGAATTAGGATTCTGTGTCTCACTGAAAACCAAGCAAAGAAAACAACACCCTGGGGCCAAANTGTAAGGGGTTTGTGTGGCAAAGTTTTGGTAGAGGGGGCACCACAGGGCTGGCTCCTGTGAGAAGCTGCCAGAAGCTTCCCCCGTGTCTGATGGAGCCCGTGCCAGGTGGCTCCAGGATGGATCCACCTCCGGCCCAGGCTGAGCCCATCAGTGAGGTCGAGAGCTCCTCTGGGATAACATGGGGAAAACCCCGACCAGCTGCAGCCAGGGGAGAGAGGAGGGAGAATGTGGGGGGGAAACAACTGTCCTGATGTCGAGTCTGTGTTGCCCATGGCAGGAGTTGCAGAGTGATCTCTCCCTGCCCTTATCTCAGCCCACCAGTCCTTGGTTGTATTTTCTCTCCCCTGTCCAGATCAGGAGGGGAAGGATAGAGTGGCTTTGGTGGGCACCTGGCATCCAGCCAGGGTCAACCCACCACAGCATCTTTTCCAAAATACCTGAAATTGAAGCCTATGTAGCAAGAGGTAAGGCATCTTTGACTCCCAGTGTCTCCCCACAATTACTCCTCATCTTTCAGCAGTGTCCAGGTATTAGCAATTTATTTGATATGAATACAAGAAAAACTTCTTCTTTAGAGCTTTATCCTCTGCTATTGGAAGTCAATGGGATTTTTGTCATTCACTTTAAAGGAAGTGGGGTCAAAATACTAATTAATAGTGTCAGCTCTCTCTATCAATCAAAGGTGTACTATTCATAACGAAACATAATTACCAGAACAGGTTAAAATGCCAGTGTTAAATATATATGCAAAACCTAAGTATTAAAAGAGAGTAAGTGCAGATGAAGTGTAAGACCTACACCTCTGAGGGGCTGGATACCTTCTGATGCTCCATGTCTTTTGGTTATTTAGCTATTTTTTGTCCTGGCGAGGTTTCCTAGGCTTCTGTACAGAAGGTGTTTGTAAATTCACAGCCCTGGGTAGCCCTGAAATCAGCTCCTGGGCACCCAGGCACTGCCCACAACTCCCTCGGGGCTCTGTTCTATTCTGGCCTTGTGATAATGCCTTTATAGGGGTTCTTTTTGGGTTCTCTGTGTGACTCTGTACTGAAAGTTCTCAGTGAACAAGTAAAACAGACTTCTCCCTCCCAGCTCATTCAGCCCTGCATGCTTGGGGAGGCTGTGCAGATTCCCTCTTGTAGCTTTGACAAATTTTCTGTATTAAAAAGGGTGAATAAAAAATGAGCAAACACGGTGGAAAGAATTTGCAGTAGGATAGTGCATGCTGTGTGAGAAGGTATTTAGGTGAAAGCACAAGAAAGTTAGACTGGAAATAGCCTCTTTTGCATTGCATTCTGGTTGTCTCCCTAGAGTTAGAGTGCATGCATACCCACTGCCTAAGTGCAATAACATTAGTTCATCTATCTCATGCAGCCAAATTTTCTTTTATTTTACATATGATCACTATTTAAATTGGTTTGATTCATAGTATCTTAACTTATCCTGGAAACATTCAGGATCTGAAAAAGAGAAATAAAATGCAGGGTATACAATGATCTCCCTATAAAAATCTAAGCTTAGTTTCTCAAAACTTTATGTACGACTAAAAAAGCAAAGGAATCCCAACGTGGCTTTTAGGATTATTTAGGAACACAAAACTGGTAAGAGCATTAAACAAAAGCCATAGTAGATAATCCTAACAAGTGTAAAAAAACCTCTTTGGACCTTGCAGTACGAAATCTTTCACAGGAATTTGCTTGAGGCATTATCAGCTCTGAATGGATGAGGTGTACTACAGCAGATCAGTGTATGCAGGAGGTCTGCAGAACATTTCTTCTGAATAGGTGTTTCCAGCATACATATTCTCAAGCAATTAAGTGAAAACCTGATATTTAAGACTGAAAATAGGCAAACCTGTGG
This sequence comes from Ifrita kowaldi, assembly GCA_013398055.1. Classification (NCBI taxonomy): domain Eukaryota; kingdom Metazoa; phylum Chordata; class Aves; order Passeriformes; family Cinclosomatidae; genus Ifrita; species Ifrita kowaldi. The sequence goes on from VZRS01001273.1 coordinate 155,405, forward strand.
GAATAATATTTTAGTTAACAAGAAGGGTCTGGCCTTACATTTCATTTAAAAGAGATTAACCTCCATAGACCAGTAGCTGTCAGCATCATTTGCTTTCCTTGTCTCTACATATGGTGAAGGGAATCTTTAAAATTCACAGGAAAAAAAAATGAAAAAAATATTTTGTGTAAACAATTATGCTTCTGAATAGCAGCCAAGAGAAAATGGGTGTCTGGTTCAGTATAAATCACTCTCTATTACCAAAAATCTCTGGCAAACAAACTACATCAGTAGGGTGTTTGAAATAGCCTAACTGAATTAGGATTCTGTGTCTCACTGAAAACCAAGCAAAGAAAACAACACCCTAGGGCCAAACAGGTTTCTTTGGAAGTGCCACATGTCTGCAGCCTTCTTGTCTTCGGGAAATGAAGAGAGGAAATGGTGCAGCCAGGCTCCCAGAGTAGACGCAGTCCCCAGCTGGCCATCCCCCCGCAGAGGTGCGGGTACTCCCTTGTGGTGCCCACAGAGCTTTCCAGGGCTTTTGTCAACGGGACAGGCTGAGCTGCAGGAAGAGAACATTTACACTGCTTTTTGCTGCCAGGGAAGGGACTCTGACTGAACTGTAGTGTCTGCCTGTGGGCCTTGTATTCATCACTGGGAAGTTGCTCTTCCTAGAAAACGCCTCCTCCTGACACAAAGTTTTGTAACTTTTTACCCTAGTCCGCTGTAAATCCTGATAATACAACACCCAGCTTCCAAAACCTTTATTTAGATACACATAAAAACGCTAACATTTCCTGGTAATTTTGGATTTCCTTTGTCTTCTTCGAGAATATGTTTTCTGAAAATTCAATTAATTGGTGATTAATTTTTACAAAAATTAGTGTGGTTCAACTGAAGCTTCAGATGTCTTTTCGGAAGGGAAAAAGGCTTTGGTTTCACAGAACCAGAAGCTTAAAATTACTTAGGAAATGTAGAAGAAAAATAAATTTTAAATTCCTAACTGGTTTATGAGGAGCCCATTAAATTGAGATAGTGCCCATTGAAGACCTAAGACAGCAGCAATGGCATTTGCCAGAACAGTTAAGCAGCACTGCTTTAATAATATATTAGACTAAAATTCTAATTATGATTTATTATATCTCATAATAATGTACTTGGGAAAGCAGATCCAGCCTCCTGAGTATTTAGCATTTGAATGCTAAACAGATGCTGAACATTTATAAGGTAATTTTAAAAAATAACATTTCTGATGCACAAAACTGAAATGCATTCAAAATCTCTTAATAATGTTAATGCATCAACAAGGAAAAACAAACACAACACTTTATAAAAGTGAATCAGATATAGTAAAAATCTATGCAAACAACTAGTTAAAGGAATATTTACTGTCCAATGCTAATTTATGAAAACTAGTAGTTATGTTACTAGAGGGTAAAAAAATACTTGGTAAGGTAACCAAATTCCAAATTATAGCTAGTTGTATCCTGATCTGATAGTTTTTAAAACACTCCTAGGGCTCCAGGTGGAAGTCCTTCAAAAAGCATGTTGGTTTCTAGGGCTTACTTCTGTGTATTCATCACTTGATACAAGCTCTAGAGATGGGCACCTGAAAGCAGCCTTTACCCAATACTTCTGCTGAGACAACGACATGAAGGTCCTCCAGAGAACAAGCCAAGGTTTTGAGGATTGCCCTTCTGGATTTCAACACCTAAATCCTACCCATGCAACACTTTGAGTGCCAACCCTTTTTGAAGATAATTGTATAAGTAAAGAAGAAGTCATCAAACTAACCCTAGATCTCTTAAAGCCTTGCATTTGTACAGCCATCATGGGCCCACTCTTCCCCTTTGTAAATGTGATAAATACATATTTAAACATAGACCACTCTAAAAATTATTCTCTATACATGGAAGTGTTGCAGGTAAAATAAAATATGCCAGTTTCTTGGATTACAAAATAGAGCCTTTTTTAACAGTGGAGGCAGAGCCAGCGTTGCCTAGGGCAATGGCAAAATGAGCTAACACTCCTAGCAAGAAACTGTCTTCATTAAGGTGTATTATTTAATATAAGGCTTGTGCAAATTAAGACAGACCGTATATAGAAAAAGAAAGATGGCTAATTTCTACTTTTAAAGGAAAAAAATTGACATTTTAATTCATAGCCCTTGTATTTCTGAAAGTCCTTGACTTCTAATGATAGGTTGCATTTTGAATAAATCAATTGCTGTGTTCTCCACTTGGAATATATAATCTATTTCAAATTTCAGAATTCATTGCATACCACTATCATATTCATTCTTGTCTACAACTGCAATTATTTAAAGAAAGTGGAAGAATTAAAAATAATTCCATTTTCAGGATCATGTTTGAAGGTGGAAAATAACTATTCAAAGCAGTCTATCTACTTCATTTCACAGAGTTGAGGACCATGGACAATATTCATGAGCAAATATCTTGGAATTTTTCTTAGTATTTTGTCTACCCAAGGTTCATCCTAGCTCTATTTCATAGCTATCCTGTGTGCATTCAGCCTAAAATTTTACTCCTTGTATGGGCAAGGCAAATAAACTTCTCCCAATCTACTTGACATGATGAGCTGAGACCAACCTGAGGATTAAGAGAAGAGGAATGACTAAAATGCCAGGATTTAGCTTTTGCTGGGTCACAGCTTTGAAATATTTGAAATAAGAAAATTTTTGATCCCCTTTTTTTCTCAGTAAATTCCTCACTGCCTCCCAGGAGCCAGATTCAAAGTGTTAGAGTAGAGCACTGGCTTTAGAGCAGAATATGTTTGTTTGTAAGTCATCTTCCTTTTGGCATCGTATGCCTCACAGCAGGAAAAAAACCCCACCAAAATGGAAGAAGCACTTATCTGACTCTCCCCAGTGAAAGCCTGGTATCTGCTCTTCTCACTGATAAGTTGGGGGTTTGTGAGGGGAGGTTTGAAGTCAGTTTAACACGTTACTGTTTTGTTGGGGTTTTAGGCTAGTTTTTGAGATCTATTTTATTCAGATGACTTTTGATTTTCTGCTAGCTGATCTCACATAAAAAGTCTGCTTATGCTATATTTTATCTAACTGTTCCCCCCTTCCCACCTTGAAAAGTAGATTTACATCAACTGAAAAGAAGAAAATATAATTGAATTATTATTTTTCAGTGTTTTTCTCATGATCTGTATTTCTCATACCTCTTGTTTTTATGTTCAGTCCCTCATTGTTTCTTACTTTCTCTCACTTTGTTCCTAGTGATTTGTATTCCACAGAAGCAATAGAAGAGGAGTAAATGTAAGATCTTTATGCAGGCTTTACTGTGGCAGCTGAACTTCTGGAGTGATCTCTGCCCAGCACTACCTCTGTGTCAGTCAGACCCACTATCACTCACCATCAGGTATTTTGTCTACCCAAGGTTCATCCTAGCTCTATTTCATAGCTATCCTGTGTGCATTCAGCCTAAAATTTTACTCCTTATAGGGGTACTTTACTCCTTATATCCCCTTGATAGGGGATATACATGATGGAGTCACCCCAAGACAAAACTGCATCTTATTTACTAAATCACACAGATGAAACGAAACCTTTTCACCTGTTTTGGGCACGCTTTCAACATGCACGTAGTGCGAAATTTTACCAACAGTAAGCTTTTTGATTAATGTTCTGTTTCTCTCTTGTGCTTTCCGTGTTAGGTTCTCAAAATACCTTGCAAAAAGCAAGGACTGGATTTTGACACACTTCTATGTTGAAGCCCAGAAGGAATGCAGGAAGGCCGGGAGAATAACTTGAGCATAGCCCCATGAAGGCTGGCCGTGGCACACAGACACGGAGCTGATGGTGGGGAAGAGTTTCTCCCTCCCACAAGTCAAACAGAAGCCCAGCCAGGTCCAGCAGGTCCCCCTGCTCACAGGAGCCCTCCTGGCAGGCCCCTTCCCTCCTGCAGCCTCATGTCAGGGTGAAAAAAAGGCACTGGCTGGCACCCCTGGCTAACGTTACATTCAGAATGGGATAAAGTGCAAAGCAGAGTGAAACACAAGAATTAATTTTAGCATTGCCAAGACATGAATGTTGACTCCATTAGTTAGTTGTTAGTAAAAGCGTTTGAAAACATTTCAAAAATACCCACACAGACCTCTTTAAATTGTGCTCAAAGGTGATAATGATCTGCAGACGTCCTTCCTGTCATTCATTTTCTCTTATGACACAAGAAAATGGTAGCAATCTTCCCACAGAGGAAAATTTGCTTTGTCTGACCAAGTACTGCATCTGAATGCTTATGTTGGAGAGTTATCCAAATTTCATCCAAAGTGTCCTGATACCTAGGAGTCTAACGGAGCTCTACAAACCCATGTTAATCACTCTGTAGCCTTCAGGTGTAAAAAGAGCCCAGGACCACAAACTGCATCATGGACACTGTTTTGGAAGAGAGGTTTCCTAGAAGGGTCTCTGACTCCCTCCCCTGCTGCCTTGACGAGCAGTGTAGGGCAGGAGGAATAACTGTCTTATTGTTAAGATCAGGTCCAGCTCCTCTTCCAGTTCCTTCAATTGTAATATTTAATATTCAAATCAAAGAGCAGTATCTTACTTTTAAAGGGGGAATTGGATATATGGAACCAGTGCTCTAAAGTCATGTCAATAGATGAGTTTTGTTCTCTCCTCAGCTACACCAAACAAATCTGCTCGAACACAGCTCCCTGTTTGTGAATTCCCATCAGCTCTGGAACATGGCAAGGCATGTCTTGTCTGGCTTTGGATGTAAACTGCACTAATTGCTTTCACCTCCTCCCAATCAGACACAGATAGAGCACTGTGTTCACGGAAAAATGTCACTTCCAGCATGTGGTTGGCATAATGTTTCATAAAATTTACTTTAAAAATGTATTTCTCACCAGAAACAGAACACCAAAATA
>VZRS01001274.1:251-33699 GCA_013398055.1 Ifrita kowaldi
CTTAAAAGGCCAGCGTTCCCTAAAAGTGGGTCTTAAAGTGCCCCCTCCCCCCATATCCCCCCATACCTCTCTGGGGCCGCATGCCGCGGGGTCCAGGGGCAAATGGGGCCGGGGCGGGCGCGGGGACCGTTTTGGGGGGACTTGGGGGAGGAAGCCCCGCCCCGCAGGGAAACGCCACTAAAACGCCAGCGGTGTCACTGTTGCGACGGGTGACATGGGGAGGGGAGGAGGAGCTTCGGAGGGGCCCATGGGACCCAATGGATGGGTGAAGGTGGCGGGTTCACCCAGGGGTCGGGGTCCTCTGGGGGAGTGTCGGGAGGGGTCACAGGTCCTGGGTTGTTCCCTTATGGCGTCATCAGCACCGATTTGGGGCGACAATCCAGGGTCCCTCCAATCCCCCGTCATTTTGTGTGGCCCATTTTTTGGCTCTTTGCCCCATTTGGGGGGCTCTCTTCCCCATTCTAAGTGGGGGCTCTGTCTCCCTAGCTCCAGAAGATCATGAGACCCACAAAGACCATGAAGACTCTGGAGACCCCAAGGCTGGTGCCTTTGTTGGGGAAGGGATGATAACACTGGGCTGTCCCCCTACCCACAATTTGCAGGGTGTCAGTACTCCCCTCCATACTCCCACGTGGTGGTGTGGGGGGGTCTTATCCATTTGTGGGGATCTCTGCCCCATTTGAGGGAGGTTTCTGACCCACTTGGGGGTGGGGCCCATTTAGGATGGGGGGGCTCTGCCCAATTTTGGTGGGAGTCTCTGACACATGGGATCCCCAACTCCAGGAAACCATGAGACCCACTGAGACCATGAAGACCCCTGGCACCACCAAGGCTGGTGGTTTTATTTTGGGGGATGACACACACCAGGGGTGTTTCCCTCCAGGATCCTGACTGGGGGTTGGAGGGAGTGTCACAAGTGTACTTTCTACTGCATAGACTGCTGGATCTCAACCGGTTCTGAAGCCTTACTCAGATAGGCAGCTCCACTTCTCTAAATGCCAGAACATACTTGCCCAAAGAGCTGAAACATCTTAGGAGCTGCCAGCAACTGAAGGAACAGCAAAGCATCCTGAAGTGAGGCTGTGGTTTATATAGCCCGGGCCCTTTGCCTTAGCAGCTGCACCTTTTGCTGCCTCAGCAGCTGCACCTTTTGCTGCCCCAGCCCATCCGCTCCTGCAGCCTATTTTAATCCTTGGCTCACCCACTTCCACACCTCATGAGTACCACCTAGGTGCTGCAGCTCACAGGTGAAGCCCATCTCCCTTCCCCTGGCCCTAGCCACAGACACTGGCTCTGAGCCCAGCAGATAGCTACAGAACAGGCAGGAAAGAAGAAAAAAAAATAGAGAAGGAGCCTAATGAAGTAGACAGGGAAACAAACTTGAAAATGGAAAGAGGAGCAAAGTCAGGAGAGAACTAAAAACAGGCACAAAAAGCAGGCACAGTACCAGTGTATATATATATAAATAAAATTTTAAAGCCAAGGGATTAAGAGAAGAAAATAGACAGGAAGCTAGATAAAAGTATACAGAAAATACAAATTTTTAAAGCTAAGGAACTGAGAGATGAATAAATTAAAAAAATATCAACAGTGAACTAAGATAAAGACAGACAGAAACTGTTAAAAAAAAACCTCTTAAACTTCCTGATACAGGCCAGGGTATCTTCAGAAATTTTGCTTGTGAAAGTGAAAACATAAATGTGCACCTACTGATTTGCATGTGTATCTTAGCAATAAAAAGTGAATCTATAAGGCACCTACTGATCTGCATGTATATCTTAGCAATCAAAAGTGAATGTATAAGGCAGCACAGAAAATAGACTAATGTGAAGAATATGTGCTTCCGTCTTTATATGGTAATCTCTGGTCTGCCTTCAAACACAGTACTGCTGAATTTGGCGGTCCTAAAGACAACATTGAGTAGTACAGTTGTCCAAATTTCTCATTTTTGCAGTTTATCATTTGTGGTCCTCCTTCACTACTGAAAGAAAACTGTGGGAGTGAGTTCATGTTACCCTGAAAACCTGTAGGACACATCACTGATGTTTGTGCCTCTACTTATCTAGCTGTCCATTGTGGGTCAGACAGATAGAGTAGAAAATAAAAATCAATTGTACACGTAAAGTGCACATTATTGATGTATAGAAATGAAAAGGCCTTGATCTTCAGAAAATATTTCCATGATTGGAGGATTACTGTGATGTTTGACCCTACACTAAGAAAACACAACATAGTCATAAAAATTTAGGGAATGTTTTGCAGTGAATCCACCACAAAGCCAGCGAGGTAGTTTCTAGACCTGGAAGAAAAACAAATAGTCTCTCCTTACATCACTAAGTTACTAAACACTGAATGTTGACATAAACAGTTTGTGTAAATAGCTGGAGTTGCAAGATGTCTGAATTAAGGTAAAAAGCAGCATCAGCACTATGAAATTGTTGTTGGCACTTGAATTTATTTTCCCTCATGACTTGTCAAGTTGTCATTTAATTGTAGTAACATTTTAAATGAGATAATGCATCCTGGAACACTGTGTGCAGATCGTTAAATGTTTGTTTTAACATTTAGGTTTTACAGAGCAAGTAAATCTCCAGCCACTATAGTTCAGTCTCTTAGGGTTTTCAAACAAAGCTTCAGCATCTTTGCACAAGCTGGCAGGGGGTTGTGTGTGTTTGTGGACCACTTCAGCAGACTTAGAGGGTTTTTTATCAATAACAGATAGATATTTAGAAACCTACTTTAAATACTCAATAGAAGAGACATATATTTAGAATCCTGCTTTAAGTACTTCAGAGAAATGGCTGGCTGTAGACTGCTAGCTTGCCAAAATGATTGAGTACTTTCAGGCAAGCTGTCAAGTATGAAATCGGACATGACCTATTGACTGATCTTCAGCAACAAAATTAAAAGATAATGATTAGCTTTTTAGAGTTCTCAGCAGAGGAAGTTTATTCATCCTTTATAGTACATTTGAATCAGCACTACACTTTTGCAGAGCATTGATGAGGATTGCCTAAAACAACATTCTAGCGCTAGATATGCTTCTTAACTCGTATTGGTCCTAGCAGTGGACTTGCACATTAATACCAGGCATGCCTAATGAGGCTGTGCCCTTGGTCATTGCAGTGCTAATGCTGGCTCCAAAAAAATTTTTGCACACAAAATAAACATATTTATTTCTTTTTTCCCTTTTGTAAAATGAGGTCTTTTTCCCTCCCCATTGCCCAACATTTCTTAATGTTTAGAGTGTTTGAAAAGGTTTTCTCCAACTAACCATCAGTAGCCAAAATGGACTGTAGCAGTTCGATTGCCTCAAAAAAAAAGTAAAAAAAAAGTAAAAAAATCATTGGTAAAAAAAAGTAGATTTTTAAGCTCTTAAATAATTTTCATGCGTCATCTCAGCTTACAAGCTGTGATCTAGTTCCAAGTGCCAAGAGGAATTTTTAAAGAGAGCATTTACTCTGAGAATTTTGATGTGAGCAAACTAGGCCATTATACAGGATGAGGGTGATGAGCCACTGGAACACCTTGCCAGAGAAGCTGTGAATGCCCCATCATTGGAAGCATTCAAACTCAGTTTGGATGAGGCTTTGAGCAACCCAATCTGGCAAAAGCTGAATCTGCCCATGGAAGGGGGTTTGGGCTAGGCAATATATTAATGTCCCTTCTGACCCAAACCATTCTATGATTCTATGTACCTTTAACCTGTAGAACTTCCGCTGCCATTCTTCCAAAAATGTTTAAATTAGGTGAAAGGTAATTTGGGGGTATTCATTCTGTTCCAGTGGCTCCATCTTTATCCTCCTCTAGGAAGACACAGAGAATGGTGACTTTGTGGAGTATAGGTACAACTGTGGGTTTCATTTCTAATTCTGCCACATGCTAACATGGAGAGGATGTATAATGCATAGTTTACCAAATGTTTTACCAGAAGTAATCATGTTCTTCAGTAGAAGAAACCCATGCATTCATCTCAGTCACAGGGCAACTGTGCTATGACAATCCATGTGATGTAAAGAAGGGAATAGGAAAGGGAGGAATATAAAATAAAAAGTTAGCAACAGTAGATTGTAACCTATGAACAATTCTATCCATTAATGTTTTTTGAGACCAGGCAGTTTGTGCGCTCTTTTATAACAGAAAATATTTCAGCCTGTTCTAACTATTTTTCCTGCTGAGGTAATGTGGATAGGTAGCTTAAGGTCTGGATTAAAAATGGAACTTGTGTCACCTAGTCAGTTTTTATAGGCTATATGTAAGTATCGCTATCAAGAAGAACGACTAACATCTTTAGTATGTCTGACACTTAAGACAGGAATGATAATGACTTGCTCCAAAAAGAAATACTTAACTATATGGATGGGGAAAATAGAGTTAAACCATTGTCAAGTTCAGGAGTCTTTTAAAGATGTCACTATGACAAGTAATATGGCCTCAGGAGAATAAATGAGAAGTGCAGAATCATAGAATATAAGAGATGCTGTCTGTGAAGAGAGAGTGAGTTTGGAGGGGCCAAAAGTACTGCTATTGATTTGTTTTTACATCAGGAGTGTGGTACTAAGTTTTTGCAGGAGAACAGACTGTCTGCAGGAATTTACAGTGATAGCATTTGGGAAGATTTACCTTCTTTTGCACAGGCAAGGTGAATGTTTGCTACCACTGAGATACGTAAACTAAAACTTAGTTTGAAAGTTCTGTTTTATTCTGTTTTTCTGAGGCTGAGACTGTTCTTAAAACTTAGAAGGTGTTATAGAGGCAAAAGAAGATAATCTCAAAGAAGGTAAAGTTGCAGATTTTTTATTTCTAGCTTTTTAAAAATGAGAACCTTTTACCGTTCATAGTTAAATTATGCTTGGAGCAGTAGTTGACTGCACAATAGATCGATTTTCTCCTCCCTTCAGCCCTAGCAAATATAAATTCCATGTGCAAAGCTCACACTCTTATCACTGGCTCCTATAGCAAAATAATCTGCTTATAATGTGTAAATTTACTCACACAGACGGAAGATGGCAGGGGTTGTAACTTTTTATTGGACGTCGCAGATGTTTAGTTTTACACATTTTTGTAACGAAAGGTATGTTTTATTTTTAATTTACCATTTATTTTTAATTTGTTTCTCTTTAAAAAATGTCTAACTTGCCTATTCATATACTGATTTCCTAAAGTATTTTCATGTTTAGAAGGCTTAACATAAAGATTCCTCTATAGACATCAGTACTGTAGCCATAAGATTCCAGCTTCTCGTGACTTGTTAGCACTCCTGTTTTACAGGGTGAAAATTAATCCCATTTGAAGAGAAAATGCTATGCTAAAGCACCTTTATCCTAAAAAAATACCGAAATAAGATACTATTCTACTGAATTGCGCTGTACATACAATGAAAAGGTAAATCTACAGGTGTTTTGCTTGTCCCCACACATAAGAAGAATTGTGTTACAATTGTATATGTACACAAGAATGTAAATATTGAAAAGGAATTTAAAATCTTGTCCACAATGTAGTATCCTGTTAATGGAGAAACAAACATATGAAAGAAAGGTGAGATGTACAATCACACACATATATTACCAGTTTATCTGTATTCAGATGACAGTCATTTAGGAAAATGCTGGTAAAGAATTTTTGTGTAAATAATTTGTTTTTCAAAGAGTTGTGGCCAAAGATAGTAATGCTTAACACTTAGGCACTCTATTCACTATTTCAAATGCAGGTATCATTGATCAGAGGAAATTAGACCAATTACAGCAGTTGTATTTATTTATTGTTGACATTCATAAACAAAAAGGAAATGTCTGCACAAAATGACATGCTTAAACATGTATTTTTAATTAATAATAGCATTTTCGTGAGATGATTAATTCCCTCTTGAACTCCTTTATATAACTAATTTTCTCTGTGAAACAGTAATTAGACTGCCATAATTACAGTTGTGACATGGGGCTTGGGACATCAAAAAAAGAGGACAAGGAAATATTCCTGTACCTCGATACGTGTCCTAAATATAAGCGTCCTGCTTTCATATTGCTATTGGATGATGATTCAAATGGATTGCATAATACTCTTAAAATCCTGCTACAAGTCAGGCACTCTGGTTTCCACTGATCTGATGCAGACTGAGGGTGTTTAATACCTTGTAGTGATGTGCTTATCAGGATGTTAATAATAAAGTAGACACAGGCAGATGATGCAGCTCTCCATCTCGTAGATGAAGAAAATAATACCTAGATTGTCAATAAGCAGTTGGTCATGTTGCCATCGTTGCAATGTGAGATACCATAGTTTTTCCCAGTGTTGGTTTTTTCGTAATACATTAAGGAAGGAATGCAGCTTTTACAATGTTTGATACTTTTTTCTCTCATATATTTTAGTGTTAATATGGCAGAATAACCATGGGAGACTGGAATTTCCTTGGAGGCATTTTAGAGGAGGTCCACATTCATTCCACTATTATTGGAAAGATTTGGCTAACGATCCTCTTCATATTTCGAATGCTTGTCCTTGGAGTGGCAACTGAGGATGTTTGGAATGATGAACAATCAGAATTTATATGCAATACTGAGCAGCCTGGTTGCAGAAATGTGTGCTATGATGAGGCCTTTCCCATCTCTCTCATAAGATACTGGGTCTTGCAAGTTATATTTGTGTCTTCTCCTTCCTTGGTGTATATGGGTCATGCCTTATACAGACTAAGAGCCTTGGAAAAAGAGAGGCAAAAAAAGAAAGCTCGGGTAAGAGTGGAACTTGAAAGCACTGAATTAGAAATGACTGAAAATCGTAAAAGACTGGAGAGAGAACTCCGGCAATTGGATCAAAAAAAGCTAAACAAAGCACCCCTAAGAGGCTCTTTGCTCTGCACTTATGTGATACATATTTTCACAAGATCTGCAGTGGAAGTTGGCTTTATGATTGGGCAGTATCTTCTTTATGGCTTTCACTTAGATCCCCTTTATAAATGTCAGAGAGACCCATGTCCAAACACAGTTGACTGCTTTGTATCTAGACCAACAGAAAAGACGGTGTTTATATTATTCATGCAATCAATCGCGACTGTATCATTGCTTTTAAATATTCTAGAAATTACCCACTTAGGATTCCGAAAAATTAAAATGGGACTCTGTGAGCAGAATAAAAACGAGGATGACTCTGACAATTTCTACATAAACAAATCTAAGAAATACTCTTTGATACCGCACTCTTCTTTTGGAATATCCACCACCCTGCAGAAAACGCTTCCTTGTGCACTTAGCAGTTACACCTTTTTGATGGAAAAGCAAACTGACACTATGCTCTACCCAGTTTTAAACTCTCCTTCTATGTTTCAGTCTGTGCAAAATAACCGTACAGAAAGCAGCAGCAATTACACCCATTGCAATCAGGAAAATAAATCTCCAAAGAAGAGGCCAGCTACAAATACTTTAGACAGTCACACTCAAAATACTAGCACAAATAATAACGAAGGCTTTCTTGGTGAGCTTTGGACTGAAACGCATGATGCACAAAAAGAGGCTGAAAAGAAACATTTTCCTGTTGTTACTCAGAATGCAAATACAGCTTCAAACATGTACTTGAGAAGCTTTGCTGAGATGCCATCTCAAACTTCATTGCAACCTGATACAACTTTTTCTAGTACCAGTTTTAGACGACAGACAATGGTTGAGAGCACAGGAGCACCAATAAATTCTCTTCGAAAGAACAGTGATAGAAGACAAAGCAGTTTCAGTGTAAACAAAGCCAAAATTCCTTACAATGCTGATGTAAAAAATTCCAGCCTACCAGACACTTCTGATTCTATGGGGGAGGTGAGCTCAGAATCTACACAAAGCAGAAACTGGAATAGTCCTAAGCTTTTCTCTCTGTCTAGGCAACTGTCACTGTCAAGTAATGCCAGCAGTAAGCGTGCCCCCACTGATCTTCAAATATAGTGTGACTTAACCCATTAGCTGCACTAACCAATGCTGGGATAATTCCTGAACAGAGACATAACTCAGACCTGTGTGTAAGTGTAGCTAAATCATTCAACTTTAACCAGCTGTTTACACAAATAGAAAAGTTGTGCAACCCTCTGAATAGTAGATAATTTTAAACAGTCTCTTTACTTCCTTTGTAATGCCAATGTGGCATAGACCTCAGTGTATAAACTTCAACCCTCCAGCCAAAAAGGAAAACATACATCCTCTCAATCCACATATTAGGAAAAGTCAGGTATAAAATCACAGCTGATACTATTTAAACTGAATGAAAGTAGAAGATAAAATTTACAGTCTAACAATATTTCTTACAAAGACCAGTAAATCAAATTAGGCTAAAGACAGCACTGGTGCTCTCAGAAAAACTTACTGGTAAACATGTTTCCTGTTAATCTATCTGAGAATTCAAACAGACATTTGATAGCTGTCCAAAAGCAGCATGTCAAACTGTGTTAATCACAAAAAGAAAAAACACTTGAAAATCAGATCGCTAATTCTTTGACTCCATGGTACACCTTTTTTTCAGTGTATCACCACTGACTTCCTCAGCAGAAAAATCACAGTGAATTTCTCATACTGTATTATCAGAATTCAATACACCACTACATTTTTAAAACATTGTGAATTACAGACATTGTGAGCTTTAATTCTAACATTTTTCGTAACACTAATGAGATAGCAAAATCAGAAAACAAGTTAATGAAATTTATTAATCAGACATTTTGAATTTCACAAACCAGAAGGCTTACTATAGAAAATAGAAAAAAAGAAAACCAAAAACAGAGAACAAAAAAAGCGCAAATATGGTAGTACCTTCCTGCTTTCAGTTACAATGTCAAAAGACACATAAAAGGTTTATCAAACAGTACAACTACTCATTTTCTGTTTGTCTCTCCCCCAAATTCTGATAAACTTTTAAACCAATCAAAGCTTATACCTGTTTAGGAGGAGCATTTGTGTTTATGCTTTTTATGAAAATAATAAAATATTAGGACATTCATCCACTTGCTGTTCAGGTCCATATAGTGTAAAGGAAGCTCCATGAAACATCTTGAAATAATAAAGGAGGCAAAGATGAACAAATACTATGATGCATTGTAATCAAGCTTTCTATGTATGAAATACATTTATTTGAGTTCCACAGCACTGAAACACTGTAAATACTTGGTGAGGTGGTCACAGCTGGAATGCATTAGTATTTTTGTGTGTATTTTTTACTAGCGGATTTGACGTACTATACATGCACTTAAAAAATAATTTGTGAGAGATAGCACCATGATGTTACAGCACAATTAAATTCTTAAAGTGCATTGTCATTATGCTTACCGGACAGCCATGTTTCAGATTGACTGAAAACTGTACAGTACTAGCATAAAAGGAGCCATAAAACCTAAGAGGCTTTTTGCTTGTAGCAGCAACATTAATTTGGTCCTGTCCACGTAAGAAATACACACTATTAAAACTATTCACTGTAGATTTCTCTCCAGCAAGTATCCTTTTTACCTCTAGTATTGTTCTATGTATATACATAAATACAGCCCTATGTAATTGAGTTTACACTGTAAAATTTAAGATTGCATAATGTACTGGAATGTACATAAATATATAGTGTGATTTAGGCAAGTTAGTGCTGCTGCTGTGGCTTTGATTCTTGCATTTCTTGATGCGTAAGACTCTGTGGGCAATAACTGTTAATGCTTGTTTTGCATTTAATCTCTCCATAATAAAAAGTCTAGTATTTAATGCACTCTGTTCCTGCTGTCTAAATCACAGAAAGTTAGCATGTAGATGTTCATATATGGGATACAACATTTGTATTTTTGTTGCTCAAGACAAGTTACAAAATAATTTTTCTGCTGCTGCAAGAAGAATTTTATAAACTTTTTTTATGCCTGGGCATGCGTGAAATATTCTGTTTCATCACAGCACCTTGCCAACAGAAGAGTGACTTAATTCCATTGAAAAATATAAACATTGCAGAAGAGCATGGAGAAAATGTGTGGAAAGTCTCTAACATCATACGTGCAAGATCATTTGGTTAGTTTTTTGGTTTTTTTTCTTTTATTTCTATAGTAAATAATTTTATCTGTCAGTAGATACCACAGTGTTTCAGAAAAATAAACAGGTATAACTGTTTCTGTTTTTTTTTAAAACAGGCTAAGGCAAAAGACTTTTCTTTTGATGCGAAGATTTCACCACATATCACTCTTTCGAGCCTCTCGGGTAGGCACCTCTGCAGCTGCTGCTTGCTGCAACTTTCTCCTGTGATTTCAGTCAGTTGCAGCTACTGCTCCAGCGACCAGCAGGACAGCTCGCCGCTCCGACCGAACACCGCGGCACCCGCCGCTCGGAAACACGGCGGCCTGGAGCCCCGCTCACGGCCGGCCGCGCTCCACCGCCCTCCGGTCCGGACGATTCCTGCTGCGTCAGCTCGCCTTCTCCCCGGGGACCTCCGGGGCCGTGTGCGGCGGCGTCCTCCGGCCAGCCGGCGGCACAGCCCTTGCAGGCAGACGTGAGCCCCGGAACCGTCGGGTCTGAAACGCCGTTCCGTCCCCGGCGAGGAGAGCAGGGCAGAGCGGGACAAGGCCCAGAGCCGCGCAAGAAAGGCACAGCACCGGCTTCGGCTTCCCCTTGGGCAACGAGCGGGACGGCGAGGACGGCCTCAGGACAGCGAGGGCAGCGCGCGAGGTCTCGCGCCCGGGGCGAGGCCGAGGGCGTTGCTGCTGCCCCGTCGCTCCGGTAACTGAGGGGAAGCGCTCGCGCCCTTAAAGCGCAGGGCGCAGGCGCGCGGCTGGGGCAGGCGTGGTGCGGGTTAGATGGCGCACTACAAGGTAGGGGGGAGCGCGCCGGCGTGGGCGCGGTGCCGCTCTCTGTGCCGGCTGCGCGGAGCGGCAGGCCGCGGACCGACACCGGCTCGGCCCTTCGTGCCGCCTCCGCGGCGGAGAGCGGGACCGGCCTGGGCCAAAGGGCCGCCTCCGCAGTCGAGGCGGGGCGCGCCGCCGATCTGACCGTGTGGGCGTCCTCCCTCAGGCCGCGGACTCCAAGCGGGAGCAGTTCCGCCAGTACTTGGAGAAGTCGGGAGTGCTGGACATGCTCACCAAGGGTAAGTCTCCGGCTCGCGTCGCACCGCCCGAGGGGCCAGCGGCCGCTCTTCGGGGGCCTAGCGGGCGGGTGCCGTTCCTCTCAGGGTATCCCGCTCCCACGGAGCAGCTGCCGCCGTGCACAGCAGTGTTGCGATCGTCCCTCGGGCTGCCTTGCCGTTCTCCATTGGCTTCCCGCCTCGCCTCGCCGATCGCTTTTTCTCCTCAGTCGGCGAGGCGGCCGGCAGAAGAACTCGCCTGGAAAACTTGGTGCGGCGTGGCCTGGAAATGGAGTCCGAGCTGGGCGGCGAGGCGGTGCACGCTGGGAGAGGGCAGAGGGCCTCTGGAAACGTGCCCTGTGAGCTGCAAACTGTTCATTCCTCGCACGTTCATCGTGTGGGGGTCGATTGTCAGAGGTGCGTGTAGAACAGGAAGGCCGTTCCTTTCCCCGTACGTGGTGTGTTGGAGACCTCTCCTCCTTGGCCAAAGTGCTTCTTTCAGTGCGTACCTTTGGTTAATTTCTTTTCTTTCAATGCGTGCATTTCGTTAAGTTCTGGAGACTGTTATTCTGCCAGAGCTCTACAGAGGAGGTCAATGCTTGAGACGAAGTAACAGCAAATGTTATCTTAAAAAAATTTTATTTAATACCCTTTCTTGGGTGGAGCTTAGTGCTTTTTCTAAACTTAATGAAACTAAGTTCTGGAATAATGACTCTCTGTATCAGACTGGGGAAAGTGATGATGCTGAACTTGACACATGTGACTTGGCATCTTTGAAATCCTTCTAAAGTCTTTTTGAGAACCTTCGAATAGAATGTGGCAGAAATTTGTCTATATTTCAGTTAATATTGAAAAAATTAATATTCCGTTAATGTTGAAAATATGCTGTTTAAAGAGGGAGCAGCAGATCTAGGATGTCAAGTGAATAGCTGCTGCACTAAGACTCTTGGCCTGGTATGTGAGTACCATTTGATTTTTCAATCCCATCCTATGGGACGGCGAAACAAGTCTTCCAAGCAGAGAGGCATCCTAATTTTGCTTTTAACTTAGGAGGTACTTAGCTTAAAACCAATTTGGCTGAGTAGTTCAGACATCTGAAACTGGTACATCGCCCCTGTGGGGAGCAGGGAGTGGTTATGTTTGGGAACTTTCTGGATATTCATGTGACTGAGTCTCCAGTTACGTTGCTATGTGTATGGCTAGTTTTATTTAAGTTGTTGGGGTATTACTGCTTTTATCTGGCGTTTTTGGCCATTAGAGCCCCCATCCATAAAGATTATCCGTGTCACCTAGTCTGACAGTAGCCATTTAGTTTTGTAACTGTAGATGTTCAATACAGGTTTGATCTTAGCTGAAAGTTACAGAACTGCTGATGTCTTGTGGTTCAAAGATGTAGCTTAAGTAGAAGTTCTATGAACCATATAGTTAGAATTTCAGTCTTATGCATGAAAGCTAGTACTAGGTTGCATGTGGCATATATAAAAACTGTTCAGGCCATTTTGTGTTCTGTGCTAGAATAGCCAAAGACTGTGTGGGGTTAGGGGTCAAGAAAACTCTGTTTAGCTGTTACTAAGTAGAATGCTCTGTCCCCTTCTGTACAGCAGACCTGTTGCTTATGTCAAAGTATACAGGTGAAAATCTTGTTAAACGGAAAAATGCAACTTGTATGCTTTCTGACTGCTGGTATGTGTTTTAAAAACTTAGAGTTGCATGAGCTTCTTGCAATTGTTGAATATTTTCTATTTGCAGTGTTGGTAGCCTTATATGAAGAGCCAGAGAAACCAGATAGTGCACTGGAGTATCCTTTTTCTTTGCTGTGGTTTATTTATTGAGACTTCAAGCACAGTACTGCTTCTGACTCATGAGTGAACTGGATAGGCTCATTTCGAAGCCTTGCATTGAGAATATGACTTTTATCGATGCATTTAACCTAATAACTGCATTTTTACAAGCCAACAGAGTCTGACATGATGCAAGAGAACTGAGTATTTCAGTATGCCAGCAACTATGAAGCTGAGTTATAGGCCATTACAGAGTGTGGTAGATCTGCAGCATTAGATTTGAGTACCTGCAGTGGCTATGGGTTCTGAAGTTTGCTTCTTCACACTTCCTTTTTTTGTAGTTTTTGGTTGTTTGTTTTGGATTTGTTTGGTTTTTTTTAATACAGGAAGAAGGGGGGAATTAACGTATTTTGTTTCTTGCTTTTTTAAGCAGCCTCCATTTTTGGGAATTGCTTTTTTTTTGTTGTTATTTCTTTTAATTCTTCAAAACTTCTGCATTTAAGAAGAGAAAAGAAAAGAAGGGGGTAGTAACACATAAGAATTTGTACTGATATCTTGGTTTTGTCTGTTTGCTTTTAAGGAATATAGCTATGAATTTGAAAAGCTCTCTTATTTTGGTAACTTTTTTCCATAGGATGAAAAGCACTGTAGTAATCTCAATGGCTTACTGCAATTTTGGTCATGTGTACTGCAGTGTTAACTTCAACATGGGTGTTAAAACTAAAATGTGGTTATATAACTGAAGAAATACTTAACATCAAAATATCAGTTTTCTGAAGCATCATCTGGGAGCTTCAGCTCCTGAGAATCCGGAAATAGAGGCACTTCGCTTGGAAGTGGCAGAGATGAAAGAAAAATATGAAGCTGTGATGGAAGAAAATAAAAAACTGAAAACCAAGGTAAAAGTCTACTTGGTGGTCCTCTATAGTTCCATATTATACAACAAGAAAAATATTTTAATACTTAGAATAGAACTAACTTTCTTCCATTAGAGTAACTGATAAATGTTGTTGCATTGTTTAGCCTCATGACTGAGAAATGCTGATAGAATTCATTGTAGTAAAGATTATTATTTGTTATGGAACACATCTTACAGAATACAACATAAAATATTACTAAACTAGAGATTTTATTTATTTAGAGAAAGTCTATTATCAAGTCTAATACGTTGTCATTCAGTCTTGTCTGGATGTGTTTAAGTTGTCTGATATTATGTAGCTCATGCTTTCAGGACAGTTTTGAAAAGCAAGTAAGGTAATGTATCCATTATAAAGGCTTTCAAAAGGGAAATTGAAGGAGGAATATTATATATTACTTTGTGTCACTTGGCACAGACTTACACATGTCAGGATCTTATACAGGCACTTAGGTCCGTGTGGAGCAATAATTTGTGCTTTTTTACCTAAAATGACGCTGGTACTTACCTGCAACAACAGTGATTCTGAAGTGCTAGCTAGGGCAGGGCCATTCTTTAATGGGTCTGCAGGCTGAGAGAGCTCTGAGGTGTGAACAGCTTCCTAACAACACTGAAGAACTAACACTGAAGAAGGAAACCTGTGACATGCTTAGTATGCTAGTAGCCTGTGTGCCACCACAGGTTTCCATGCATTTGTTGAAAGAGGATGGTGGTCATTACATATGAACACCCCTGAGTTTTTTACTGGGAGACAACCACCTCGCTTTAGTTCTGTGAGAAAGTATTCTTGGTCATTACCCCTTTGTATTTCTTGTCCAGAATACTGTCTTGCTGTCCTAGTAATTCTCCTTCTTCCCCCTTACCCATTATGAGTCCTCAGCTACATTTGTTATTTCTTACTAGGAAATATGGCAAAGAACAGAATTTTAGGCAGAGTAGCAATACACCAGTCACTTGTTTTAGCAGACTTAAAAATGCAACTGATAGTGAGTAGAAGATGAGAGCAGAGTAATCTGGGCCTTTGCTTAAAGAAGTCTTTTCAAGAAGTCAAAACTTGGTGCAGGAAAGTAAGCCTTTTCGTAATCATGGGTTCATTTGTGCTTCCATGTTCTTTATTCTTTAAATGATAACTCCTTCTCTACATATTTTCCAGTATTAGTGGATTTTGTTTTTTCCCTTTCTTTCCTCTACAATGTAATGCCCATCATTTTGACATACTGTAGAAGTTCACACGGAGAACATGTGTGAGAGATGCAGGGAGAGCACCACCATTTAGCTTTCTTGTAGCAGTCCGCTAACATTAAATACATGCCTTTATCTGTGCATTTATTGGTAACTACTGTTGCATTCATCTGAAGATCTGTCTTTTTCCTTACCTTTATTACTCAGAATGTCAGATATTCGTGTGTGTTGGGAGGAGGACAGGAAGTCAACAGTTAGGCCCTTGGTGGAAAAGAAAACGTGACTTTGGGTTGTGTACTAGTCATCTGTTGAAGTAAAATCTACAACAATGAAAAAAGACTATTTTAGTGGTTCTTGTTAGCAGCAGAGTGATTGCTGTGATTTACTGTTGCTGGTAGGAAGGAACACATGGATATTTTAATTTATTTTTTATTTTATTCTTTTTAAATTTAATTTATTTGTATGTACTTTGTTTATTTTTAACCCACTCTGCAGTTTGCAGAGGGGAGGAATCTTAATTGAGTAAACTGAATCAGCGTATTTCTGAGAGATGGCCCTAATTCTTGAACTGTTTTTGAAGCTTGAACTTATCTTAAATGCCACTGAGGTCAAGTGAACACCTTCGTATCTGTCTTTGGTAGTAACTTTACAAGTAAAGATCATATTTAAGTGCATAGTTGCCCAGGCTATACTCTCCAGAAAGCATAATGGAAGGTAGAATGATTACAAGAAATATTAGGTTGGATACTATTGCAGTGAGAATGACGGACTGTTTCATTTAATCATATTTCAGTGAAAGCTTATAGGACACTAGTCACTATCAACTGCTATTTAAGATGAAAAGTACTTAATGACTGCTAGAATAAGAAACAGTGAAAAGTTAAGGGCAAGACATATGTGCTTCAAAGTGCATTTAAAATCCACCTTGTTATGGCTACATGGTTATACAGTGTGAGAAGTGGATGTTTTGGGAGAAGGGTTACTATATTGCCTGACTTGAAAATGGACTTGCATAAAGATGAGTGAGTTAAAATGCACAAAGTAAATTGAACAAATCCAGACCATACATTTTCCTACACTTCTTAATATAAAGTGTTACATGGAATATTGTGACTAACTAAATTCCTTTCTTTAAATCCACAGCTGGCTCAATATGAACCACCTCAAGATGAGAAGCATGGTGAATAACAGTAGTTTTTTCTTTAATGCCTTGACTTAATAAAGGGCTTCCTGAGAAATGTGGTCTTTTGTGTGTGTGTGTGAACTCTGCATTGTCTACTTTGTTACTTCATCATCTTAAAGAAAGAATGCATTACCATGAGCATGCAGATGCTATGGCACCTGCTGAGTTAAGCATACTGGCCAACATTCTTGCTTTCTGTGTTTAAGAAAAGATGACAGTTATGATTAACTTTTAGATAACTGTGCTTGCCAACTTCGTGTAATTTTCACATCATGGTCAATGGTCCTGTTGAACTGCTGATCTGTCTCTTTGTTTTGTTTTCTTTTAACTGAAAGGGATGACATGACACTGATGGACCAACTGTAAATTAAAGCAGGACCTTCAAATTACTTTCTCTGTACTCAGCACTGAGGTGAGACTTCTACTGAAACTGATATGGTAATGCTCTACTCAGAGGGGCATAAAATGAGCAAGTATAGTTAAGTGATGGATTTAGCACAATGTTGAAATGAAGTACTTACTGAACTTACACCTTAATTTGCATAAGGTGTACCTCCTCCCATGCAGTTCATGCCTCTGCTCCCATCAGAGACTGGGCTTTGGAGAATTGATCCAGGTATTGCCTGTGCAGTTCTGAAAATAATACAAAATTCTTACTTGTAATGAAAATCCTGTGTAATAAGAGTGGCACACGTAAGACTACAGTGTGGAGAGTTCTGCTTTCTGATTCATCTAACAGGGAAAATAAAATCCAAGTGGGGTGGCATGTGGATGTGACTTGTGATCATTAATTTTACCTATGTTGTCTGTCCCCTTTCCCTGAATTGGTTTCATGACTCTTCTGAAATGGAAAGTAGACCTTTATTAAAAAAAAAAAGAGAGATAATATTTTAAAGAGCTGCATTTGTTTCCTACCCTAAAACTAGGTACTTTAAAGGGCAGCTGATGACAGGAAAAACAAAGGAAGGCAGAAATGAAATGCAGTTGCCTTATGTATTAGATTTATTGGCTGTTAGTCTGCAAAACCCATCCTAAAAATAAGGAAGCTAAAGTATCTTGAAAATGTGGTAGGATGGATCAGAACTTTTGTTAGTCATTGTAATCAAGCGCTAGTGAATGTAATAATTGCTTACCTTACTATTGTATTTATTGACCTAAACAGACCAGAAGAGAGGCAAATGAGGGGAAAATACTGTTCTAAGTCTGTAAAGCAGTCATTATGAAAAAAACACCCTGAACCAACAAAGCAAAGCCAAAAAAAAAAAAAAAAAAAAAAAAAAAAAAAAAAAAAAAAAAAGGGGGAAAAAATTCCCAGCCTCTGGAACAAAGGACAGAAGAAAGCTCACTTGAATGTGAGATAAAACATAGCCCTAGCATTAAGTTACACCATGTAGAAGTAGGGAGAGGTTAATGCTGTGGGAAAGGTATTGTACAGCTGAACATGTTTCTGGGTAAAGTGACTGGCATGTCTTTCTAAAGAAGCAGCAAGGCAGGTAAAGGTGTTAGTCAGGCCCATCACAGGGCATGGACTCCTGACTTGAGCTGTCAGGTGCCAGGGAGGTAATGCAAACTTAGAGTTTTCAAAACTGTATTTGCTTCCCTCTGAAAGCACTTGGATGTTGTGAACCTTAAATTAGGATTGTGATGAAATAACAAGTATTTGTTAAAACTTAAGTTTGTTTTGTACCAGGGCTGCTAGAAGAAAATTAATGACTGTTTAATGAAGAATCTTGCTTCACAAGGTAACGTTTGCTTAGGCGGCCGCTTCGGCGAAAGCTTCCCTGTCCCGGCTGACGGCTGGGTTTGCACCGTGAGCGAAGCGGGAGGGGCGGGACCTGCGGCCTCTCTCCAGAGCAGGGCCAGGGCGCTGGCGTGCCGCGTGCTGGCAGCACCGAGCGCGCAGCGCGCCTCTGGTGCCCGGTGCCGCCGCTCCACCAGGGCCGTGCGCGCCCCGCCTCTCCCGCTCACGTGCGGTAGCACCGTCAGGTGACTCTGGTCGTCTGACCGGAGCCATCCTACCTCGCTGCTTTCCTGAGCCAATCGGCGGCGCGGAGCTTGACAGCGGCCAATCCGGGACAAGGCTGGACCGTGTCGGGTTGGGTTGGGCGAGCAGAAGGAGGCCCCGGAACGGGCGCTGGCGGCTGTCGGGCGGCGGGCTTGAGCGGACATGGCGCTGCAGTTCGGCGGGGCGGGCGGGCCAGGCACAGCTGAGGAGCCGGCGTTGGTGGGGGGGAGCTTCGGGGCTGCGGATTCGTTCCCCAAGGACTTCGGCTACGGGGAGGAGGAGGAGGAGGCGGAGCTGGAGGGAGGCCCAGGGCCCGGTGGGCCCGGGGGCGGCGCGGGCGGGCCTGGCGGCGGCGCGGGCGGGGCAGACTCCAAGCCGCGGATTCTGCTCATGGGGCTGCGGCGCAGCGGGAAGTCTTCCATCCAGAAGGTGAGGGGCAGCCGGCGGCTCCCCGCCTCTGCCTGCCGCGCTGCCTCTCTGGCGCCGAGCTGGTACTCCCTGCTGTGCTGCTGTTCGGGCAATTTCTCCTTTTTATTGTGGGCCCATGTGGCGAAGTTGGAGCGACGGGAGCCTCCTGCTTAAAGACGTTTACTTTCCAGAATGGACTCTGATCATCTGCCCTAGAGAGGAAGGTTGTGTAGCATAGGTTGTAGCGTTTGTATTTCTTCACTTTTAAGGCTTCAGAAGTAAAAAGTGAAGATACTAGTCTGAAATTTATCATGAGGCGTTTTCTTACGTGGTACAGGTGTGTGGTGTTTAGCTAGTGCTTCCACTTGGCAGAAGACTTGAGCTGTTGTTCTGCCGTTTGATGCTTTGAAAGAGACTTCTGCTTTTGTGTGAGCAGAAAGCGTCTGGTTTTCTTTAGTTTGCTAGACAGAGTAAACGACAGTCACTTGTCCAGGAGGAAATACAACAGTTTCGGTGCCTTAGGTTTGTTAGTAGCTTTGTGAAGTCACTAGTGTTTCTTAATAAAAATAAGACAAAACTGACTATTTTCATTTGCCACATAGCTCAGCAGAACTGTAGTGCTCAGAACAATCCTTGTTCCTCAGTGCGAATTTTATGTTTGCAGTCCCTCTTGTGATCTTTTTAGGTGATTCTTTTATGGGAAGATGTTACTAGTGAAATGCGTGAGTCTCAGCTCTAGACTTAAGGGCCTCAAATTTGCTTCAGATGCAAGTGTGAAAACCTACAGAGATTTCTATAAAGGTTTTGTGCAGAGAAGCCTTTTTGGACTTTGCAGTATAGCAGGTATGAATCTGCTTCTTTTAGCAAACTTATGCAGACTGCTTGGTAATCCATAGACTGCAGTAAACCAATGAGTTCTAAGCTGGTTTCAGACTCTTGTTAGTGAGAAATCTTTTCCATTGTGCTCTGCTGAAATACAGTGGCAGACTGGACTGTTGCTGCTTTTTAGCCTTATCAGTTATTCCCCATTATTTAGGTCATGCTCCCACTGTATGTGCAAATGTAGTGCTTTCACTGAAAGCCTTTTTCTAATTCCTTTAGTCATATGAATGGTATTGTTGTAGACTCTTATTAGAGATCTTACTGTATTATCCACTCTTGAAAACTGCGTACCCTAAAAGCTAGAGGAAGACAGGAACTCCAAATTGCAGATAGATTTTAAGATGTTACAAGTCTCTATATAGATGTAGCTTTTGGACTTTTTTTATGGCGAGGATTAGCAGTCTTCAGTTCTTTGAGGGCCTATTCCAGTAGTCGCATAGGAAGGGGATAGTGTCGTGTTGAATATGCAATAAGAGGACATAGAACTTATCTTTTGCTAATCAGTTACCAATCTTGCTTAGAAATTAGAAGCTGTGATTCTGATACCTAGGGGCTCATTGTGATGCTGCCTGAGCAAACTCTTAATATCAAGAAATTTCTTATTAACAGCATCCTTGTTCTTAAATCTCTCTAGTTCAAAAAGGGCCATAACTAGACCCAACCCTTCCGTCTGGGCACTAGCTGTTGATCCCCTTGCCAGAAAATAGGGGGAAATGCAAGATAAACACTGTATAGGGGAAAGTATTGGCTTCGTGATTATCTAGAAATTTCTGTGAAAAACATGAATTAATAAATAATTTCATGCTTCTATTGAGAGCAGTATTTACAGGAGACCTCTCGTGAAAGAAAAAACTGTGATCCTAGGGAGGTACTCTTTTTTTCCTTAGGACAATTGGGTTTTCCATACTGGTGTAACCTGTGAATATTCGGTAGCAAATTGCAGGTAGATTTTGGGAATGAGGTGATTGCTTCAATTAATAAACAAATTTTTGTGCAGACTTGCATAACTGGACTTACTGTACTGTACTGATGTAATAGGAAACTGGAAAGAGTTCTGGTGGAGAACACCAATCTGATGAAATGTGCTGCTTTGGGAAAAAGGGAAAAAGGAGGTGACAGCGTTGCTTCCCAGAGAGTTAGAGCTTTAAACTGAATTTGCTGATTCTGGCCTGCTCTTGTGGGAGATGCTCAGTTCCAAAAGAAATGTTGATTTCAGAATGCTTTAAAACTATGCTGCAAACCCGGAAGAATGCAGTGCAGCTGCTATGTATCTTCTGTTCTTACTTCTCTATACAAATGTCCTGCTGTTTAAAACCTCATTTAGACCCTAGCCTCCTAAGATGTTTGCCCCAAGGAAGTAAATTCTTTCCCTTGGCCTTAAAAATGTAGGCTGAAGTATTACTTTGAACTTCCCTAAACAATCCATTAACTGTACTGGGTGTGGAGCTGTTTGTCTTGGAAGTTATTTGACAGTTTGTTGCACCAGGTCTCTAATGGATGATTTCTGTAACTGTATGAAACATTTGAAGAAAGCAAAATTATCAAGGTTGCAGTCCCTCTCGTGAAGTTTTTAGGTTTACCAAGTGCTGTATATGAAACATCTTTATTTTTGCAGTCCTAGTGTTTGACTGCATTGTTTGGAGTACATTGTTTGGAGTAGCTTTCATATTGTCCAGTTGAGTTGCATTAGCACAATGTTCACTGTTGACACTGACTGCTTTTGCTACATGCTGCTTTGCTGTGGAGTTACATGCTACTTCTGTACAAGGAAGGGCTAAAATCCCAGTGGGGCTTTTTGAGT
This sequence comes from Ifrita kowaldi, assembly GCA_013398055.1. Taxonomy (NCBI): domain Eukaryota; kingdom Metazoa; phylum Chordata; class Aves; order Passeriformes; family Cinclosomatidae; genus Ifrita; species Ifrita kowaldi. The sequence goes on from VZRS01001274.1 coordinate 21,456, forward strand.
TCTAGCAGTGAGTATGTTTGTCATCCTACAGCTAAACTGTTTAACATCTAGTGCGAAATCTTTCATCCTTTCTTTAGTGAACTTTCACAGGAAGTTTCACCTGCATATGAGGAAGTATTTATTTACTGTGTGGGTGACTGAGCCCTGGAACAGGCTGCCCCGAGAGGGTGTGGAGTCTCCCTCACTGGAGCTGCTCAAGAGCCGTCTGCATGCAATCCTGTGTCATGTGTTCTGGGATGACCCTGCTTGAGCAGGGAGGTTGAATCAGATGACCCCACTATGCTCCCTTCCAGCCTTACCCATTCTGTGATTCTCTACTCAAAAGGAGTTGTTAATAGATGGCAAACTACCTAGCTATTCGGATCTCTGAAACTGAGATGTTATTTTTGTACACTTCTATTGTCGTTTAGGAACCATCTGATTATATTGTGGTACAACACCTGACACCAGACTAAAAGCAAAGTTTCCTTTAGGAATTTCTAAGACTGGAAAGGAAAGGTTCTTAAAAGCTCGCAGTTATTTAATTAACTGGCTTTATACCAGATTTGAATATAACAGAATTTGAAAACACTGTGCTAGCCTTGCAGGGAAAGAAAGAGTCACTTGGATGTCTGTGTCTTCAGCATCAGTGTTATTTGGACTTGTGAAAATGTTCAACTGTATTCAGTTGCTTGGCTCTTTTAGGGGGTAGGTAATTTTCTTATCTAATGCAGGAAGCTGTCTATTTACCAAAAGGAAGCTGTACATTTCAGAATGGATAAATCTATTTGTAGAATTCAAGTCACAAATCTTTCACTAATTTCTTCTAATAATGTATTATTTGTGTTCTTTTAACAGGTGGTGTTTCACAAAATGTCTCCCAATGAGACTCTGTTCTTGGAAAGTACCAACAAAATCTACAAGGATGATATTTCCAACAGTTCATTTGTGAACTTCCAGATATGGGATTTTCCTGGACAGATGGACTTTTTTGATCCAACATTTGATTATGAGATGATCTTCAGAGGAACAGGTGCTCTAATATATGTTATTGATGCCCAGGTAAATACAAATCACAAGGAAGTTTTATTTTTGCTTTTTGTGTGAAAGGAATGATCGTGAGGCCTGTAATTTATATTTTTAGATAGGTTTGTAAGACTTCTGCTGTGTATGAAGAGATGTATTGGCAATCTGACTTTTGGTGTGTGGTTTTATTTTGGTGAAGTAATTGGAACATATGCTACTGGTGGAGAGAGTGGAAAAGGGCTCGTAGTCTGAACTTACATGTTCTGCAGTAATAGCGAGAACCTGCTCGGCTGCATGGTCTGAATTATCCCTTTTTTCTGCTGTGGAGTTCAATTATTAACAGCACACTTCTGACCTCAGTTTCTAGTATTGGTACTACTGGGTATCTGGTAGCTTCTAATAAACCTAGGAACTGCACCATGGGAGCTTATCTGGTTATTTGGACCATCTTGGAGATCGCTGCTGCCTTGTGCTGAAGTGTAACCCACCTTTTGCTCTGAAGTCTAGTTTTGTGTAGCTGAGCCTTGAGCTAATGAACCTTAACTGACATAACAGAATCTGAGCTGCTAGGATTTATGACACATCAAGGTATTCTCTTCTCCTATACTTCTGTTTAGTTACAGAAGTGAAGTGAAGTTCTTGCACTGAAATTTTCTGTCTTTGTGCAGAATGGAATAGTTATCAGACAGAAACTTTGTCATTCATTCCTGCCAAAACTGATTTACAGGATGACTACATGGAAGCTTTAACAAGACTCCACATTACAGTTTCAAAAGCCTACAAGGTCAACCCAGAAATGAACTTTGAAGTGTTTATTCATAAAGTTGATGGTTTATCAGATGACCACAAAATAGAAACTCAGAGGGATATTCATCAGAGGGCTAATGATGATCTTACAGATGCTGGGCTTGAAAAACTTCACCTTAGGTGAGTTAAAGACTCTGGCATATGTGATTCTACTGTTGCTGATATGCATACAGATTAAAGGCTTTTAGGTGTAATACTGGAACAACTGGAGCAAGGTCTGGGTAGTTTCTTAATATTGAACGACCTTGTGTTAATAAAATAACGCCTCTGAATTTATGGACAAGCCTCAGCTGTTAGGCTGACCAAAAAAAGGTAGGCTGCTTTATCAGATTCCAATCAACAGATTTATTCATACTTGGTGATAATTCAAAGTGTTTCTTATTAAGCGTAACAGGCCAAATTTGTACATGTTGGCTGGAGGGGCAGGGAAAAAAAAGGGGAAGCTCTCTGCCTTCTAGTCCTGACTTGCACTGACTTTTCAGTGTGATTGGTTCTAAAAGCTTAGTCTGTTACTTGAGATTTGGCTCACTTTTAAGGTATCTTCTACAGACACCTTTAAAACAAGCTATCTTTTCTCTAGTTTTATTGTTCTCTTGATTCTTGTGGAGCCAGTATCTCTCGATGTTAGTGTGAACAAAGTGGAAGGCCAGGAACGGGACTTGAAGAAATCCAATCAAGTATTTTTACACCTTTGTGATAAGCATTCTGTGGGCTAAGTGTGTTGTAACAATGTTCAAATTTTTATCTTTGGTCTCCCATCTCTCGAGGATGGAGAAAATCTGTTTAATGTGCACTCCAGCTGCTCAGAACTTAGATTCTTTGTGCAGTGTCCAGACGTATTTGTGCTAAAGGCATCCCAGGCAAAATAGCAGGCCTGAATGTTAGAAAACATAACTTTAACATTACTACTGCAATTCTGAAATACTCTTGAATCTTCTTTTTCTTTTTCTAAATTTCTTTGCCCTCCCTCCTCATCTCAGCTTTTATTTGACCAGTATCTATGACCATTCAATATTTGAAGCCTTCAGTAAAGTGGTACAGAAGCTCATTCCGCAACTGCCGACCCTGGAAAATCTACTTAATATCTTCATATCAGTAAGTGTTCATCTAACAGAACTTTGAGAGAAATATTCAGAATGGTAAAGCAAGTCCTTCTGCTAAAGATTGCTGGCTAGATCTGCCCTTGAGAAATTTTGGTGGCACTCGTGTAGGTGTACTATGCTGACCTGGTTTTCTATATTAAAAGCTCTTTACCACAGCTAAATTGTACTGGTGTGTGCTTCGTGGGGTTTCTCTAAATATTGACAAAGTGTAGTTTGCCTGGTTATAACAGTTGATACGGAAGTTTCCTGCAAGCAGGGTACACTGATTGCTTTGCTAAGGCACTTAGTAGTCTAATGTAGGTGTACTGGCAAGTGACTTTTTTGATAATATGAACTTGGCCTTGAACTTAGCTGTCTAATTTCATATGATCTGTGAGACTTTCGCCCTTATTCTTTTAGTGTTTGCATTTCTTATGGAATTAGTGTCATAGAAAGTTGCTGCTCTATACTTTTAATCAAATAAAATATCACCCTAGAGACAAGACAGTCTCATATAAGTTGTCTATGAGGCTGTTGCCGGCATGTGGACAACAAAGCAAAAACCATTTATATCCAAGAGGAGCTGTGCACTTAGACATGTCACCCCATCCTACCATATAATGCTTGTTTGGTGTGTTTGGTAGAGGACTATTTGTAATAACCTGGCCCAGTAGATAAAGGGCATGTTGACCTTGCTCCAGTGCCATGAGGATGTGGAGTGTAATCCTGATGCCAGAAGGATTGTCTGGATGTCCTCAGGACAATGTCCTGGGTATTCAGACTAGCTAGGAAGAAGAGGTAAGGAATGCTTCTGGTGCATAAATAGAAAAGAAGCTTTGCCAGTACTGTATATGTGGTAACTTGAACCATAGAAGGCTTCTGAACTTCATATGAGGACATGCACTTTGCCAAAGTGCTCAGTTATAAATGGTATTGTGCTTTTCCATACTCATAACTTCATAATGTGGTACTTTCCATGGATTTTTAAGTTCAGAAGCTGACTTAGTTGCTTTGCAGGTTAAACTGCATGGCAAATGCTTCACACAGAAACTGAATTGCCAAGATAGTACCAGCATAAAATTTAAGCGTCAGCATACCACTATGAAATATCTTGTCTCTGAGCCCAGTCCCTTAGGTGGATGTGAGTTTTGACTTTTCTGGAGTTAATTGAAGCACAGAAAAGGTAAATTGCTGAATATGGATTCTGGAAGCATAGGAAAATGTAACCTTAACAATGATCAGTTAAATAATAAACTAAAAACAACTAACAGAGTCCCCAGTTTTATTTTGTCAGCTATGTGATGTTTATATGTACTATGGCAACGAGGGTATTGTATTTATAAAGTATATGCTCTAAATCTTGACTCTGTCTTAAGCCTCTAAATTGCTTATATTTAAACCATTTTCTGCTGCTAAGAATGTGAAAATGTATGAATTCTACTTGAGATTTTAAAAATGCAGTTATTTAAAAAATTCATCCAAATTCTTTCTCTTTCTGAAGAACTCAGGCATTGAAAAAGCTTTTCTCTTCGATGTAGTCAGCAAAATCTACATTGCAACAGACAGTTCCCCTGTGGACATGCAGTCATATGAGTTGTGCTGTGACATGATTGATGTAGTGATAGATGTTTCCTGTATATATGGGTAAGTGATGAATAATCTTAGGAAAAAAACGTCTTCAGAAGTTGTAGAATAGGTTGCAAACTGTGCAAATGGTGCTGGCCTTGTCATGCAGCAAAATGCTACCAATTGGTCTTTAGAGCATACTGGTTTTGTAAGTAACTAAAATAAATCCAAATGATTTGGCAGCATTTGTACTTGGTTTGTTTCCCTCCCTCCACTCATGGCCCTAGACAGCTATCTGACATTTGCAGAAGTTGTGTTTCATGTAAAAAATGAATACTGCTGTGTCTTGTTTGGTGTGGTGGATGCAAGTATATAAATACCTGCAAATAACTGGGGTCAATTGCATGCCATAGCTCGTAAGTGTAACTTGTGGTGACATTGTTTTGAGACTTGCTGCAGTCTGAACAGAATAACGTTTGCGAGGTCAACTCGTCTCCTGCTGACTTTCTATGAGGGATGCATATAGTGTTTATATCTCGCAATTTGCAGCAGAATTATACTTCACACTGTATTTTTGAAGTGGTTCTGAAGAAGTGGTAACTTATCTTAGGTACAATCTTCCAGGTTGTAGCCTGGAAAATGCAGTGCTACCAAGAAAATACCACAGCATTTAATGGTCTGTCTCCTGATGGGTTGATCCACGGCTGTGTAATTGTTTGGTTTGGGAGTTTTTTCAGGAGTGCTTAGAAGTAACTTGCGATACATTGTTTGCTTCTATAGTAATTTAACTAACACTAATAACTTGAAGATAGAAAACAGCACACTCATCTTTTCTTGTAAATGCAGGCTGGTTTAGCTTAAGACCAAAAAATGTCCTGTTCTGTGTTGCATCCTCTGCCCCAGCCTCACTAAGGAAGCATTTATAGTAATTTACCAAAAATAATGTCACTGACATGTCACTCCATTGACATTAAAAGAATGCACACTGGTAGCTTGCTCTTAACTGCTCATCTACGATAGACAGTATCTGATGAAGGCCTCTGCTCTGTTTAGATCTAGCTTTCCTGAGAAACTTAAGGTCTGATAATGGTGTTACTCATTGATAGTATTAAGACCTCCACTGCAGGTTCTCCATTTGCTTAACGTTCAGTATGAGTAATATTCCTCTAACTGCATTTAACAGCTACTTGTCTTGGACGTTACATATGCATGCCTATTAGATTATGCCTTGGGTTAACTTGTTCTTTTTTAGGTTAAAAGAAGATGGCACTGGAAGTGCTTATGATAAAGAGTCAATGGCAATTATCAAGCTCAATAACACAACAGTCCTGTACTTAAAGGAAGTAACAAAGTTTTTGGCATTAGTTTGCATTCTTAGAGAAGAGAGTTTTGAGCGCAAAGGTAAGGACTTCCCCGCCATTGAACAGCTTTTATCTAAAATTTTTTATGAGCTGTAAAATATTAATATGACTTTACAAGTCAGTTTGATTTTTGTGTGACTCAATTTGTGTAATTTCTTATGGGAGGAATTTTTTTATTTCTTGGAGATAGATATAATAAGGTCTTATTTTTTAAGTTTGTTGAATCATCACTTTAATCACTGTCCTCCTGCCAAAATGACTTGTGTAGCTAATGTGAGCTCTGTCACTACCATCTGTTCTAGTGGAATCAGTAGTATGGAGTAACGGTCCCCTTACCTACTGTTTCATCATAAATATACACCTTGCATTCCAAATGAGTACCTCGTTTTCAAAAAAACAGAGACAGTCCAAATAAATACTAGCATCAGTAAAACTTTGTTAAATCTTCTGAGTCCAAGTTCATACTAAGTAGCAAAAGTGGTTAAATTTTATATTGATTTTGAAGCTCTATTTACATAAATATGCCAATCTGAACAGTTTTTCCTCTCCTTGACAGGTTTGATAGACTACAATTTTCATTGCTTCCGCAAAGCCATTCATGAAGTTTTTGAAGTAGGTGTTGCCTCCCACAGGATCTGCAACCATCAATCAAGCACCTCAAATATGAAAGCAGTGACTCACAATGGCACACCTAGGAATGCAGTCTAGAGGAAAGCTAAAGACCTTGGATAGACTTGTCAGCTCTTCACTCCAACGTTTTGTGGAACAAGAGAAGAGTAGTCTGAAAGCCTGAAGTATGTTTCAGAGGAGAAGAGCGGTCCTTACTGTGGAACAGCAGATTGTAACTCATGTTGGGCAACTGAAACCACTGTGAAAATACTTTGAGGCCAGTGGAGTTAGAAATACCAGTTTGAAATCAGCTGTATTGCAAATGCAGTAGGTTTTCAGTTTGGAGTCCTCTTTTAACAGTCTTTGACTGATTGCCTGGTCAAAACTTACAAACAATTGAGTTGAGTTTTGTGTGAAACACTGAACAGTCACTTGCTTAACTTTTAAATTTTTTTTAAAAATTAATCTGTAGAATATCCTCTTTTGCTTAAGTTTACCTCCTGTCATGCAAAAAAAAAAAAAAAAAGGTATTATTAAGGCTTGTGAAACTCAGGCTTTTTGCTTGCTGAGGCCGGTCTCACAAATCATTCCATTGAGTAGTTCTTGTTCTTGCTGGTGTGCTCATAGTTCTCATGAATTCTGTGCTTGTTAAGTGGATGCAAGATAGAGCTCTGTTCTAGTGATCATGTGTTTCTTTAGAGAACTGACCTGGAGCTTGATTTTAAGAGATTGTAATACTTTGCTTTCAGACCACACTTCTTGGTATGTCCCCTTTGATGGAAGGGAAGGATTAAAATCAGAAATAAACTACCTGTTCTCTTTTGCAAAAATACGGATGTCATAAATCTGTGTGATTAATCCTATTCATGAAACAGCTGCATGGCTAACTAAACTGAAATGTCTGCCATCTGTTGGAATAAAGCAACCACTTTCAGCTATTCCCAAGCAAAGAAATGACAAAGTTACTGACTTTTGATGGTGGATCTTTCTCCACTCTCTGACTGATAATCACAACAATTCCTAGCAAAATGTCTGAGGGTGTTATCTGTGCATGGCAATTAAGTTCACTGTGCCATAATTTACTAATAGTACTGGACTTTGAAAGTACACTGATTCTGTACTATGACAAACACCTTATTGTTTGCCGCTGTGCAATCTGACTAGAATAGTGGTTTTTGTGAATTCTGCTGAACTGCATAGTATGGGCAGTATATCTGAAGTCTTTAATTTATTGGTATTAGTACTGCAGATGTCATACTGTGCAACAGCCTTGCTGTGCAGTATGCCCAGCCACTGGCCCATAAAGACCTTGCCTCCCTTTACCTGTTCCTATGTGTGTATACGTGTTGCAAAACCATTGGACCAACTATACAAGTCCCACTATAAAAGTTTCTGCAAGAAGAACTAATTGAAGTGATCCCCACAACTGCTGTATTTATGTGGTCAGAAATAACCAAGGGATTGCTTCTGTGCTTATAGAATGAAATTCCATTGAACTATGTAAAAATGAATATACATGCAGTAACATTGGAGTGTATGCACATACTGCGTAGATGGTTTTTTTACAGCACGAAACTGGAATTCAAGTGCTCTAGGTCTGTTCTCTTAAATGTAGGCTGAGCCCCTTTTTGCTAATGGAACTGCAGAGCTTTTTTTAAGGAAGTGCTGCAGGCTCAGAAGATTGGGTTTTGTAGTTTGCAACCACTATCACAGTTCAGGTTCTGAAGGTAAGAGGAGAAGTAATTGGCAAAAAACAGGAAGAAAGAATTCCCATTTGTGCAGTGAGTTTTCCATGTTCTAAGTACATGCGTATGTTCTCTTTCTTTTCACCTACTACAGGATTTTGTGCTAATAAAATGAAGAAAAAAAAAGTCAAACTGTAATACTATTGTTTCTTCTTGCGTTTCTAGAGAAAAGTCTATAAAGGCCTATGTGGTTAAGCGAACTTTTAAAAGCTATGTTATCTTTATGGTATACTTAAAAGAAGTTAAATACCACCTTCCCATTTAGTCAGCCTTAGCTTTCATCTTTATTAAAAGCTGACTCAAAACTGAATACTCAATTTTCAGGCAATGACTTTAGACAGTAAAGGCATATAAATGATCGAGTGACTTGTCCTTTTCATTAATAGTGAGCTTTAGACTGTGTTCTGAAATTCTGCCTTCTGGTGTGCATATTGTGGTGTTTTGATTTGTTGGGGGTTTTTTGGTCAGCATTTACCTTTTTCTTGAATGGTTGCATCTACTAAAGGTAAATGGTAACATCTCAAAAAAGAATACTGTTGTTTTCACTATTACCTGCACAATATTAGCTTTAAAAGTTAAATTTGTCTCTAGTAAGGAGTACAGTATTTCTTTAGTTTACTGGAACTAGTCTTCTGAACTAAGTCAGATGCTGTTATACAAGGAGAGTGTTACTAACCCGTTGCTGCTTTAGTGAGACAGTTTTTGGCTTCTGAAATTTTTATGGTGCAAGGAAGAAGGATAGGAATAAGGCTTTATTTTCTCCCTTGTGAAGGAACTCGTCTCTCCTTCCTGTGGTGACCTGCGGCAGGGAGAGATCCTGTTAGAGAAAAGGGAAGGCAGTATCACAGTATGTCCAATGAAGGAACTGAAATTGTAGAGGAAGCCATCAATTCAAGCTTCACCTTTCTTCCTTTTTTTTTTTCCTTTCTCCGCCTCTGATCCTGTAGTGGTGTGGATGTTCTGCAATCTTTTTTTGCAAACAACTAAGGACATGTCCTTTTAAGGAGAAGAACAGTGCTGACAGGGGAGGGCATAGGGAAAATGGTAACCCACCTGCAGAGAAAAGGAATAAAATTTCTTTCTGTTGAAGAATAAAGCAATCCCTTGCAAGGTACACCTTTCAAAGTTTTGCATTGTTTGGCAGCGGCGAGTTGCTGATGACTGGCTGAACTTCCCGTTGAAAATTACACCAGCTGTAGCACGGGAGAGGGATGGGGAGGGAAAGGCCAAACCTGGGAATACGGGGCAGAGTACTCAAAGGTGGTATTTCTGCTGTTCTGAAGGTCTAAATACGCCCGTCGTTTGGCTGCAAGACAGAGCCGTCTTTCTCCCCTCTCAAACCTCCCCAAAAATCCCTCCTCACTGAGTCTCTTGCTTTGTATCTCACGGACAGCTGTCCACGTGGGCCTGCACGGAGCGGGATCCTGCCTTCACGCAGCGAGAAGTGAAGCGTGGGGGAAGCTCTGGTCGGCTGGCGGCCTGCGGCGAACGCCTCCCACCGAAGCGCCCAGCGCAGCCGCGGCTGGTCCGGAGCACCGCTCTCCCCTGCGGCGGCGGCCCCAGGCAACGCGGGTCGCGCACGTGCGGCCGGAGCGGAGCTTAGCTCGGCCGCCGCTGTTGCTGCGGGCGGGTTCTGGGCGGGCTCGGGGTGAGCGGTCGCGGCGGGTGGGCTCAGGACCAGCGACCCTTGGCTCGCCTGAGGTGAAATGCCCACGGAAGCTCTGCGTGTTGGTGCTTGTGCCGGCGCGGCCCGAAGTGGGAGGCCGGGAATGCGCCGTCTGGCCCACGCAGTGGTTGGTGTGACAGGTGTTGGGAGTTGTCGGCCAGTCGGAGCGAGTACGGCCGGACACCTGTGTGTGCGTGGTCTTTTCTTATTTAGGAAAGATTTTGTGTTCCCTTTGGTGCGGAATAGCGGGGTTTGAGTTTTGGGCTTTGAGCACCCACTCGTGGTAGACAGCGCTCTGGTAACGTGTCTGCAAGAAGACTACAAAAATGCGTTTGCACTGACTCCTGCTGCTGTGCATATGGCCATCTTCTCCCTTCCTTTCCTTATCTTGCTATGCTTTGCTTTCCCAGCACTGTTTTCTACCCTGACAGTTCTGGAAATGGGTTGCAGGAGAAACATAGCCTTTAAAAAAAAAGAGTTCTAGAGGTGCCTTTTCTGAATGTTCGTGTTTTTTGAGGTTTACATTTGGTAAAAATCTCTTGCACTGTCTGTATAAACAAGTTGGACGCAGGCCTCCAAGGGGTACTAATTAAGTTTGCTTATGATACTAAATTTGGAGCAGATGTCAAGTCCCCCGAAGGCAGAGGCCCTGCAGCAAGACCTTGACAAATTAGAGGATGGGACAATCACCAACTGGGTGAAACGCAACAAAGTGTCGGATTTTGCGCCTGGGACAGGTAACCCTGGACATCCGGACAGACTGGGAAACAAGAGGCTGAAGAGTGTCATTGAAAGTGAAAGTTGCTGCTCATAATATATAGTTAAATCTGTAATTAACTAACAAAATGTTTTTAAAACATTTTACCCTATGACACAACAAAGATAAAGGGAATAATATTCCAAAAACATTAAAAATTATGTTTAACCAGAAACTGAAACTGTTCAGGAAATGTAGTTGAATGAGCATGATGCCTTAGTTTTAACTTTTATATTTTTCAAATCCTGTACTGCCTAGTGTGTAACTCTGAAGTTTTGTGTGGCCTGTTAACTACTGTTCTCTCATGCTGGTCAGACATAACCAACCTCTCTAGGTTTGCTCTCCAAGGACACTTCGATTAAACCAGGACCCAAAATGTGTAAACTAATAGCCTTTAAAGAGGAGGGGCAAACTTGGGGTAATTACATCATTAACTGAAGTTATAATTGGAGAATTAACCGTGATATGCAAATGGACCAAACTTATAAAAGTGTGTGTGAGGATCCAATTCAGTTTTGTCATGTCTCAACAATGGTTGTCAAATGGAGGCATGTGGAGGAAGGGTGCGGATGTGCCAGACGCAGGAGGCAACTAGAAAAAGCCTCGTCTCTGGGAGGACTTCGCCTGGCAACACCTCACATGAGGCAGGCAGTAGGAGACACTGTGGAGGAGCTTCTCCAATCAGGTCGCGAGGAGGTCTCCACCAATGGACGGCAAAGAAAGTTTGGACTGGACCGATGGTTCCCCGTCCTCAGGCAGACTTTGGGAGGGGTCGGGGGGTATAAAAACTAACTGCGTTGGTGTTCGCGGGGGGTTGCTACTTTTCGCTGCTGTTGGTTGCTCCCTCGTTTGCCCTAGCCCCAGCCTGCCTTCTGGCTCTCCTGCCCTTGCTGGCTCGCCCTTGCACCTGTCCTGCCTTCCTGTGCCCCTGACCGCCGCCTTGCCACTTCGCCCCGCGACCTTGCCTGGACTGTCCGCCCTGCCGCCCCGATCCAGCTGGTCGCCACAACCCTGTCCAGAGTACTGGTCCTCCCATCCCAGCGCCCACTCACCGCGTGCCCGGTGCCGTCACCACGGGAGCCGCCCCTGTCGAGCCGCGCCCTTCCGGGAGTCGGCGCAGGCTCGCTAAGACCCCGCCCAGCCACAGGCAGGCAGGATGCACACCGCCGTGCCTGGACACCGACAGCACTGCCCTGACTCGCTTGGTGGTAACACCCTCGTTTGTCCCCTCTCTCTCCTCTCCCCCCAGTCCTTTTCCATTTTCTTTTCTTTTCTGTCTTCCCTAGCAGTTTTTCGCTCGGGCAACTCCTTTTCCTTCTCCCTTTTGTTATCAATAAATGGTTCTCAGATACAATGTTTGCCTCGTTTGGCTTAATTTTGTTCCCGACCATCCATTTTTAAAAGAACTCTCCGCAGTTCCCCACGGTGGAATGCGACAGTGTGAAGAACCTGTGACCCAGCGTCCATCTTAGGTGTAGCTTTTGATTGCCCAGGGAGCACCTTTGAAGGCCCTTCAAATAAATACCTACTTTTATTCCCTTAGTTTTGTCTAGCCTGTATTTTCAGGTAGCCACTTCAAGGCATCATTTTTGGCACTCCCAGAAGGCACAAGGAGGCTTCTGGTGATGTCTATATAACTCGGGTCA